>JAWWEW010000112.1:109771395-109877607 GCA_035583185.1 Anabacerthia variegaticeps
CTTTACCTCCCTTTCACAAAGTGGGTGATTGAAGGGGGAGCAGCAGCTGTTTTCCCAAATTTTAATTACATCAGCCCTTTCCTCCTTAAAACCACCAGGGTATTATTTTAAAGGTACATGGAGCTTTAGCAGTGAGGGGGTTTCAAAGCGTGGGAAATCATTCCCCTGCCTCCAACAGTTAAAATTCCTTTAGAAAATAGGAAAGTTAGAAGAAACAATGCTGCCAAAACCAGCATTAAGGCCCCTCCTAGTAGAGAGAACTTGGAGCACGGAGACCCTTTAAAGAATAAAAGAAAAAGGAGACAAGAAATGAGCAAGGAAGCGGCGAATCACCCGCCGGGTGCTTTAAAAAGCAGAACCAGAGTTTTCCACAGGGAAAACTTCGTACACAAACATCGCGGTTTAACCAAACATTAACTCTACCCCAGGCAGAGCAGCACCATAACCCAGGCACGACACGCCTCCAACATTAGTGCCACCTGCTCCTGAGCCCCTGCACAGCCCGGCCAGGACGGAGCGGTGCTGTCTGAGGGGCTCCCCACACCTCCCCACACAGCTCCCCACACACCGCCCCACACCGCCCCACACCGCCACCCGGCACCGCGCTCACCGTCCCCGCAGCCTCCCGACGCGGGACACCCCCGCCTCCGCCCGGTCCGCACCGCGGTGTGCCGCTCCGGCCCGGCCCGGCCCGGCTCGGGCAGGAAGGCGGGGGCGGTGCTGGCGGCCCCCGGGCCGGTGCGGGGTGTGTGGGGTGTATGTGAGGGGAGTACCGAGCGCCTGCGCACCCGCCGCGGTCCCAACCGACACTGGAGGCGCGCGGGGGGGGCCGCGGGAGCCCGTCCGTGCGCGCGGCCCCCGCCCGCTGCGATTGGCTGAGGGCCCGCTGGCGGGAGATCCGATTGGCTGCGGGGCGGGGTGGGCGGGGACACGGGGGGCGGGCGGTGAGGGGAGGTCATGGCGGGGCCGTGGGAGGCGGCGGGGGGGTCGCAGGGTTATATTATATTATATTAATATTATATTATATTAATAATAATGCTGTCACGGCGTTAATTAGGTGGGAAAAGCCCTTCTAGTCCGACCACTGACCCATCAGCACCCTGTCAGCTAAGTGCCGTGGCCAGTCTTTCCTTAAACTTTCTCCCACCTCCCTGGGCAGCCCGTCCCTTCACAGCAGCCTTCGTGAAGAAAATCTTTCCTAATGTCCGACCTAAACTTCCCCTGGAGAAGCTTAAGCCTCTTTCCTCTTGTCTTCTGTTACTCAGAAGATCCCGACCCCTCCGGCTCCTTTCAGGAAGTTTTATTTTCAAATAAGAGCGAAAAGGTGCCCCCTGGGCCTCCTCCTCCCCAGGCTCCCTCAGCCCCCTCAGCTTTTCCTCATCACCCTTGTGCTCCAGACCCTTCCCTGGACACTCTCAGTGCCTTCCCTTTGCTCTCCCTGTGCAGGTTTGGGTGGGCTCCCTCCAAACCCAGCTGGCCACACAGATCCCCCTCCTGAGAGAGAAGGGGAAAAAGTACCCAAAGACAATTGTATATTCACATCTATTACAATTGTATACAATCAAACACTATGAATCTACAGAGTAAGAACCCCAAACAACTCCAAAAGGGAAAAGGGGGAAAAAGGAAACGGGACACAAATGGGTCAAACCAAACAAAACAGATGTACACACTCGTAAACTCAGAGAAAAGCTCAATAAGTGACTAATACAATAAATTCTCACCAAAACTCCCCTCAAAAGGAGGAGGTCCTTCCCCTCCATGTGGCTGGGACAACAGTTTCTTTGATAGGACTCATCTCATAGAGGTAAGAGCTGAGCTGACACCGAGACCTGATGTCCTCCATGCACACAGAAGGAAGAGAGAGAGACTTTCCTTGTCTTATATACCCCTGATTACGTGAAGAAATGGTGTGGAATACTTCCTTAGTTATAACCTTGTTACAAGGGAAGGCCTAGACCAAAACCAAGAAAAATAAACCACCACATTCTCATCTGAGTTTGTGCATTGGTTTTCCACTTTCTTGGGCAGGGGTCTTCGGGGGTCTTGAGGATGAAGATCGTGGGTCTTCCTCTCTGTGTCCTTTTCAACTTGGCTCAAAAAGTAACTTAAACCAGTTTTGTTGGCAACTTTAATTGGTCTAATTAGCAAACCTCTATAATTATCTTATTCTTTTTACAAATTTCCTGATTTATCTTAGTTCCATATGATGTCCATTCTGTTTTGGAAACCAAAAGGCCAGGTACTGAAAGCACTTCCTGTTTCTCATGACATATTCCCTGTTTTTCTATCTTTGTAGCCATTTATGGCCTCAACTATGCAGTCTTTTCAGTTAGTACCCTTAATAATACCTAACAATACCCTTAATAATACCCTTATTATTGGTAACTTACTTCTATTTAGTGTTAGTACGTTATCAATACCCCATATCAGGCACGTTGTCCCCCTGTGCCAGCCGGAGGGTCACTTGGGGTTCGAGGTGTTTGCTGGGTGCCCCATGGTTGCAGGAGGGTGATGCCTAAAGATTTGGTGTGTATTTTGCACATTTTTTGAGTTTTAAAAGTATAGGTTTTCTTGCTCACATATTAAGTGGTGTTACAAGTTACTAAAGTGATTTCCTCACATATTCTCAGGCTTTCTGAAGGTCACGATGTTTTTCAGAGACAGCTGCAAGATAACTTGAAGTCAAAACAATAGAAGAGCCCAGAAACCCTTGGAGGTGGATCCAGGGGACATAGCCTGGGACCCTCATGGGTGGACCACCGAGAGAATTGGAAATTATGATTGGTTATAGGTATCTAATATGTTCATTGTTAGGAAGAGTGTAAAAACTGTAACATTACTGGGGGCAGGGTTCTTCAGGGATTTTTGGATGAAACAATGCATATTTTGTAAGCCCAGTGGAGGCCTAAAGCCTTCAAACTCCCAATAAAGGTATTATTTTTCTCCATTAATGTTTTCTCTGAATACCTATCTTCCAGGATTTTAGGGATCAAGGGCACCTTGGGGTGAGGTGAGGCTGTGATGGGACACATCCCTGGGATTTTCCCTGGGAGTTTCCCTGTTTTCCCAGTACACCCATGACCTTCCTCCTGCTTCCTTTGCAGGTGTCACAGCAGCCCTGGGCTGTCACCTTTGCGAGGCAGGGGTGGTTGCCAGGGTGTCATCTGCATCTCCCTTTTTGTCATGCAGCTCTGAAAGCTGGCTGTTCATATTCTTTCATGCATATGACCTTTCTGTGGTCTCTTGAAAAAACTGATTTACTCTGAAACTCAGAATAGAGGCAGGGAAATGGTGAATGTGTATTGTGTGTACTCTGAGTGCAGCTTTTAGAAAAGCAGCATGTGGTACAATGGGTTGAGGTCTGTTTGGAGTCCTGGTGTAAGTTTGCTTCATAAATTAAGGCAAATAGTTTACATTCCCATGATTTTTCTTTTTACTATGAGAAGGGATTAGTAACTCTGCAAAACCTGTTAAGTTGCTGGTCCTAAATAATGAGATCAGCTCTATGGAGAAATTGAGTGTCCTTTAATAGCACAGAGCACAGATCATCACTCTATTTTAAATTTCATCTTAAAAACTGAGAAAAAGACATGCCTACAGCTTCATGATTGACCGAAGTAGATCTGAATTTCATTCTGTGTATCCTGCTAGTGTGTTTATTCTGAATGCTGCACAGATTTCAGCTTGTTTCATTCTAATGGCTTTCACATATGTATGAGTTAGGCAGGTTGTGCTACGTGCCTGTTCCAGCTGTGGAGTGGTTCTAAAGATGTGGTACAAGAGGCTGAACAGAGTGACACGCCTCTGATTCACCTTGTTTTATGGAATGTAGCAGGAGTGGCAAAGAACAATACCATGAAAGAGGGAAAAAAACAACTCCAGGTGAGCAAGATAAGACTTCTTGCAGCTACTCACGTGTTGTGTGCCACGTTCAAGTCAAGGGCTTTGTGTATTTTTTTCTCTTTTTGAGTACACTAATTCAGCTTTGTGAATATGCATGTGACAGTTGATCATGTGGAGGAGGGATGTGCCCTTTATGAATGACTTTGTTGTATTAAAGTAAAATATTTATTACACAGAGTGAACTGGAGCTCGAGGGAATTCATAAAAGGTGCAATCTTTTAGCCAATTTCATCAAATTATGATTGAGTTCTTGTTACAAACTTTATGCACAGATTCAGGCAAATTTTAAGCATCAAGGCTCTTTTGCCAACCTAGTTTGGCAACATGCTCAGCTATTCAATCCAGAAAGCATGAGTAATCTCTTGTTTACACTTGCTCACATGCTTTGAAACCTATTTGCAGTATTCACCTATTCATGAGCCCAGCCTAATGTGATGTGTCCAATTTGACACATCAAGCAGGCAACACAACATACCAACTCTGGACTCTGAACTGGGATAGCCAATATGTATCTAATCATGTATTTAATACAGCTCTTGCTTCCATTTATGGAGTTTGCCTACAAGCAATGGGTTTGTTATGTGCATACTTACATTAAAAGTAAGCCCAGCCTTTCATCACTTTGATCACTCTCTGTTTTGCATTTCACTTCACATTTGCCTGTAGAGAATGCAGGTCTAAGCACTATACCATCCTAAATCCTGCCAGGAGCTGTACAGATTTTTTTTGCTGGAGTATAATTGAGCCCTTGTGTCAGTGGAATTTAGTGAATGCCAGGAAGTAAAGTGTAAGCAAACTCAAAATATTCTCAGTGTTTGGTAGATTTAATAAAGCAATTTCTAGATGGGAAACTATACCCTCCTGTTGGCAGTGTTTTGAAGGAGAAGCAACTCCAAATTCATTTGAATGAATTAAAATTGGGTTTAAATTTGGATGAATTTAATTGGGATTTTTCAGCCTGGAAAAGAGAAAGCTTGGGGTGACCTAATCACAGCCTTTTCAGAACCTGAAGGGAATCTACAAGAAAGATAAAGTGAGACTATTTTCAAAAGCATGTAGTGACAGGACAAGGGGGAATGGCTTCAAGCTGAAAGAGAGTAGGTTTAGAGTAGGACTTAGGAAAAAAATCTTTACTGTGAGGGTGGTGAGGCACTGGCACAGGTTGCCCAGAGAAGCTGTGGCTGCCTCATCCCTGGAATTTTTCAAAGCCAGGCTGGACAGGGCTCTGAGCAACCTGGTCTAGTGGAAGGTGTCCGTGCAGTCCCTTCCAACCTAAATTTAAACCTAAATACCCTTCTGTATTTCTATGATTCTATGAAAACTTGATGTTGCATATAAATAGATACTTAAGTCCTTTCCTAAGAAAAATCAGGGCATTTTCACTACTTAATAGCAAATAAGAAATATTTCCCATATTTCCAATTTTGTTCTCAATTTTATCCATGTGACAGAGATGTCTGTGATCATTTTTGCACAGCTGTTAAACTTCATTAGCCACTAAGCTTTTAGTGGCCATTTAATCCAAAGCCTTGCTTGTATATGGAGGCTACAAACAAAGCAGGGCTCTTAACCTTGCTGTTTCCCTAAACTGTGTGGAAGGAGATCCCTAAGGTGCATGGCAGGCTGATACAGAGGACTGTGGTGTCTCTGCCTTCTCTATATTGGTTACCAGGGCCTCCACTGCAAACAGGCTTGGAGCTGGGTTGCTGGGCTTTTCAAGGGTGCTTAGTTTCAGGGATAAACAAGAGTGTTGAAATGATGCCAGATTTTAAAGGTGCACAAAAGTGTTTTACTTGGAGCAGTTAGTCAAATAAAAAATCAGTATTTCGTAGGCTCTCAGATATTCCAATGCAGTTTCCAGCCATGGGGTTGGAGACCAAACTGTGTAAAGTTTTATAAAGGGAACTGGAAGACCACAAATAAAGGGCTTTGAAACATCCAAATTGGGAATAATTGTTTAGGCTCTGCAGCAGGTGCAGCAGGTTTTCAAATGTCCATTGACAATGACTCCTGGTATTTTTAACCACTAAAAGCTGTAGATAACATGAGAGTTGAGTGTCCTGTGCAAAGTAGTTTTCTATTGTTTGTCTAGTGGAGAAGTGTCTGTTTTAGAGAGTCAAATTTACAGATGTGTTTGCTTGAAATGTTCCTTTAATGCAGTGAGTAACAAAGGAAGGGCTGGATGGAGGTGAATCACCTTTACTACAGTGGGGTCCTGGAGTCATGAATCAGCCCCTCAAGGCAGGAGAATCCAGGTCAGTGTTAGCTGAGCCAGAAATGGATTTCTGGAGTCTGCTTCAAGGGTGTGCTGACTCCTGTGTGAAATGGTGTCATGACTGACATCTACCAAACCACTGTCTTCTGAAGTGGTTCTTCTGTGAGTTTTGTTTTCCTCACTACATCACAAATAGAATGCAGAAAAAGGTATAAAATGTGGGATAAAGGTGTTATCCTCATGCTGTTTAGTGCAAGACTGGCAGTGGATAAAGCATTACTGTTGATGAACTGTCAAGAAATGAGGTGCTGCTAACAAAACAAATAAAAGCTGAGGCTGGAAACGATGCAAGAAAGATTTTTTTTGCAGTTGATTTCATCCAGGTATTGAGTACAGCCAGGAGTGGAAAAAAAGTGGTACGATTTTATTACAAGCCCCTTGTAATATGTCTATAAACCATGACCAGTCTCTCTCCCAGAGCCCACAGTAGTTTTGATAATGTGCTTGAATTACATATTGCAAAGCTTTGGAGATTTTTGAGCTTCACAAAGAAAAAAGTTGGATTTTTTTTTGTTGTTTTTTGGGGGGGTTTGGTTGGTTGGTTGGTGTGGTTTGTTTGTTTGTTTTTCTCTTTCTTTTTTTTAACCAGCATCCTGAAAGGTCAGGAGCATTCATGATTTTTGCATTGAGTGCACTTACATGCAATTGAAGGGTCTGATCCTATGGGATGCCAAGATCCCTCAGTTTCTGAGGGACAGTAGAATTTGTTGACCATCATTCAGTTTCAGGATCAGCTGTTTCCAAGAACTCTGAGTATTTTCTTTTAACCATTTGATTTTTTTTTGCATCTCTTCTGGCTAGAAAAGACACTTTGGAGCAAGCAGAATGAAGAACCTCGACTTGTTTAGGTTATGAAGAAAGATTTACAAGCTCTTTCCTTAAAGTGTGCAAATATCTTCCTGGAGGACAAATAAAACCAAAGGACTCTTGTAATTGAAGCACTAAAATCACAGCAACTGGAAATTACCTGAGAAATTCCCATTGAAACATGCTGCTGTTTCTAAGCAGGGCTGTGAACTACTGAAGCTACCTGTGGCACTGATGGATGAGCTGAAGTTTCCAGTATTGTGGAATGTCTAGAAGACATACAAGTTATTTGCTTTAATAAAGGCATACCCAGGTAGAAGTCTTGAGAATCTGTATTAAATAGTGTAATGTGGCTTTTTGCCTCAAATTATTAATCTCTGAGCAGTATGCTGTTTAGAGGTCTGACATTCTCGTTACTTTTCATTCTTTCCATCCTTCTCTTCCACTCAGGAGGTGAGGGGTAACTGACTCCAGAAACGCAGGAATTTCTTCTGCTTGTTATTCTAAAATAAGCCCAAGAGATCCTGATTTTTTTCCGGGGTGACAGGATGAGCAGAAAGCTTCAGTACTAAATTCAGTGTTTTTATTTTAACATCTGTTCTCAGTGTGCCAGAGCCCTTATTATATCTGCTGTTCTTCAGATAAAATCGAGTTGGTCTAAATAAATAACTTATTTTTCAGTAAATGTCTGTGTGTGTTTGGGCTGCTGAACTGATCTCTGTGTTTCTCTGCAGAGTGAACCAGGCAGTTATGTACATTCCTAGCAAGAGTTTTGATGTCCATTTTTGGGCTTCTAAATGTAGGTGAGTTCCAACCTTGCTGTCTAAACAGACATATCTCTTTTAGGGCTGTGTGATGACTGGGTTTTGCTGTAATAAAGACCATCTCCAGAATATACTTAATTTCCTTTTGATAGAATGATTTCCATCTCTTTTTATCATATACTTTGAGGTATCCATTGCTATCCATTTGACTGTAGAAAGAATCAATGATTTGCTTATTCTAGGTGCTGGACACTAACAAAACTGTAACTTGTGTTTTATATATGCTAACTGGAGTTGTAGTCATGTCAGCTCTGGTATGCTTTGCTTTAAAAAGAATAAGGTTAGAGTTCTCTGTGTTTCTGCAAAGCCAGTAACCAGTTTTACCGATGGCTCACGTGGGTCTGGTTGGTACAGACAATGGTCAGCAACACAACCTGAATTACAGAACTAACAGTACAAAGTGTTGCTGTTACCAACTTCCACATTAAGTCAATACCTTCTATATTTGGGAACAGAGGAATTTAGGGAATGGGTGCAATTGCTGATCTCCATTTTGTAATCTTCCATTCTCATGGCTTTGGGGCTGGAATTGTTACTCAAAGGGCTTCGTTTAGTTGTGCTGAGATCTTTTCCTACTCTCCTGCCTCATACAACCTCTTGCCTCTCACTTCTGTGCAGGAGAGAAGTCCTGTTTCACTGGACACATGTGCATGCAGCTCCTCTCCTGTGTTTCTCTGCTGGAGTGGAGTATTTTTGGCTGGGAATAGGGAGAGAGCAGCACTGGACATAGGGGAACAGGCCAGGACAGCAGTGTCCCAGTCACGGTGAGGGTGCCACAGTTTGCATCTTGTTATCCTCTAACTTTTGAATTGTAACACAAAAACTGCTTCTGTCTTTCCTGAAAATGAAAAATAAGGGTTGTAAACTAGCAGTGGGTTCATGTAACGTGATGTGAAATGCACCTGGTGTTCACCTGGGTAAATTTTTATGTGTGGTCAGGTTTCTTCTGGAGAGTCACAAGAGTGACAATGGGATCTTGGAGTTGACTGATATTTTTCTTTGCTCTTGGAGTGGGGCAGATGAAAGAAGAACTTGTGTAACTCACAATAAAGAAAAGCACATCAACTGTATTTATTTATTTTAAAAATAATACTCATGTTACACTCTTATTCCTTCGTTTACTTGTGATATTTTAAACCCTCCAGCAGGTGCTGCTGCATCCTGCAAATGTCATCTTTGTGGAGGAGAAAACACAGTAATTTGATTTAATATGACTGGACTTTGCTCTTTGTTTTGTGTCATGAATATTTCTGTGTTCTCTTTTCTTCCTCAGGCTACTTACCAGCAGAGTTACTAAGGAGGGAATTTTTATGATCCCAGCATATTGAATCCTGCAAGCACTCTGCAAAAAGGGGTTGAAGATCAGTGGGAATTGCTGATCAAGGTCATGCTCAGAGCAAGTGGAACAGACACAGGTAGAAATATGTTTGTCTTTCTGCAAAATATGAAGAAATCCAAGTGTTTTCCTAAAAGTAAAAAATATTCATTTAAAAAAAAAAAATGGAAGTTACCCAAGTTTCTAGTTGGCTTATTGGTTTTCCCAAGTTTCTTGAACTTTAGTGATTTAGGCTCATGATTTTAAATCAGTCTTATCTTTAGCCTAATAGCTGGCCTTGCATGCAAGAATTTTACAATACAGATTACACAGCACACATTTCAGAATCTCTGATTTAGAATATCCACATGAAGAATTGTGGCTGAGTTACATACAGAAAATGTAAAGAGTAGATGTGCTTTGTACTGTTTGCTGATGAACCTCTTGTCCCAGGCAGGATTCTGGGTATAATAATATTTGAAATTAGGCCTTGGTATGGATAACATGTCCTTGAAGTCCTTGAGTTACATCAGGCCAGAAATGCTCTTGTGAGCTAAGAGATCTCATTGATCTCTGATAATTACCTGCATCTTATACTGTAAAATCACTGTGATTAAATCTGGTTGTGATTATGATCCTGGCACTTTGCATGTTATCTAGAAGCCTTAGAAGGTGGATCCAAGTTTAATAAGGTGAAAGATCAGTTTGCTTTTGTAGTAATAATCTAAACTGTTCAATATAAAAGTAAACTTGTTAACAACCATAAATCCCAGGCAGGCAGCACCTGCTACTCTCCCATGTGAAACAGCTTGTCTTCCCTTGATTGTTCTGTTTGGGATAACTCAAATTATCTTCCTCTCTCACCTCTCTTCTGTGTTTCTTCAAGAAATCCAACCTGGCTGTGGCAGTTACCTCTCAGGAAGTTACAAGGATGGGTCAGGAGGAAAACACTTTTATTTTTCCTTTGGGCTCAAACCCAAAAGGTTAAATATAAATAGATTATAAGAGTTCTTGTTATAATCTACATAATCCAGATGCAGTAAACATTGAGATAAAAAGTCTTTAGTCAGTAAGGTCTGAAGTTCTCATGACTTTAATAAATGGATAACTTTGTAATAATTTGATAAATACAGGTTTGAATCTTTGGGGAGTTTCAGCCCAGGTGAATTCAGTTTCTCTGGAATGTGTATCTATCCCAGGAGGGTAGTTCATTTCATGCTGATGCTGGCACTATTCATCCACTTTAGATTCTGTGCAGTTTGGTGTGTCTTTTCATTCTCTAGAGAAAAAGAACTGCATAGACAAGGAGACAAATCACATTGCTAAAGTTTATGTCTTATGACATGGATATGCATAACCAAAATTGATTATAATTAATTAATATATTAATTGTGCAAATATTAATAGCTAATATTTGTTCATTGCTCTCTTTTCGTCTATTCCAGAGAAGCTCACGAGACTTTTTAGAGTTTTGGTCCTAGTTTATAAATGAGAGGAGGAAATTGCTAAATGTGAAGTGAGTGGTCCCCAAAGTGAGCCAGTGGCAAAGCTGAAAAGAGTTAAAATTTACCACTTTATTTTTTATTTGTAGTTTTTCATAAATGATCAACATTTGTTGATGATGTTGGAAGTAACCTCTGAAATGTTGCAGATGATTGTGAAGAACAACTGATTACAGCTGCTATCATTCCCAGTAGTCAGATCAACAAAGGGGTTAAAAGTGAGACAGCTCTATCTTTTACTTGATTCAAAGCTCTCAGTAAATGATTGTTGGAGCTCTGCCATGTGTAGCAGAGCATTTAGAAAGTGCACCACAGACTCTGCTTCCTCCTGAGCAGCGCTTGTCTGTCAACATCTCACTTTAATTGTAGACTTTTAAGATACCAGCAGGCAGGCAAATCTCTCCAGCCAGCAGTCATGGAAGATCCAGTCTTTACCAGCACCAGTGAAAATGTTAATGACACCAATGTCTCTGAGGTCTCAGACTCCGAGGAAAATAAAGGGGGTTATCTTTATGTTGATATCCATGAAGATTCAGCATCTCTTTCTTCCATCACTAATATCCCAGAGAACATGGATGGTAGTCAAGAGAATTCACAAGAGAGCTGTAGTAATTCTGTGACCTCACAGCATGGAGCTGATGGAGATGATTCTTCACCTCACCATGGAGCCGATGAAGAAGATGATTCCTCACCTCACCATAGAGCCGATGGAGAAGATGATTCTTCACCTCGCCATGGAGCTGATGGAGAAGATGATTCTTCATCTCACCATGGAGCTGATGGAGACGATGATTCTTCATCTCACCATGGAGCTGATGGAGAAGATGATTCTTCATCTCACCATGGAGCTGATGGAGAAGATGATTCTTCATCTCACCATGGAGCTGAAGAAGACCACCCATACCAGCAGGTGGATCTGATAAGCCCAGCTCTGGAAGACACAAATGTAGAGGGCACAGTGTTTGAGAGCAACCTGCATTTCCCTCCAGGATTCCAGTTGCGTCAGAGACAGAGCACCTTTTCCAACTCTTCAACTTCCCTCAAGTTTCCCCTTAACCATAATTCTGGAGAAACTAACAACATTCAGGAAGATTTTGAGATTTACGTTTTTGTAAAGGTAAGAAATCTGGTGCTCCTAAGCATACCCTAGTTTTAACCCCCAAATCAGTGTCTGTGTTCTCCAAATTGGGGAAACACCCTAATCACTGTTTTCTTCCAACTCTGCTGCCTGTGTGCTGCACAGAGCCAATCCCTTCACTTACCTCTTGTGTCTTAAAGCACAGAAAGAGGTGATTTGTGTTGTGTTTCTTCTAAAATGAAGAAACCTGGGATTTCTTCATTTTGAGTGGATTTATGGTGAAAGTATTCTGATTGTTACTGCAATTCATTTATTCTGTGAAATCTCCCTGCTGTTACAGCTAGACAGCTATTACTTGAACTGGCTCAGCTGATCTAGTTCAGCTATCCCTGCATTTCACTCTCTATCTAGTAGCTGAGAGCTTAAAAGTGATAGTTATTAATGCTATGCAAAAACTGAATATATAAGTTAAATAAAGCTCATGCCTGAAACAAGTTTTTCTTCTATTTTTTTTCAGCATTTAAATTGATGTATTTATGTGACTTGGGTTAATCTATTTCTGTGACAATTTCAACATGTATTTTTCATTGATTTCCAGTTAAGTGTAAGTTACTGAGGGATTTTCACACTTTCTCCAACCTTATCAAGTAATATTTACATTTCAAAACTGTAAACACCTGTGTTCTTGATTAAATACTATGTTTCCCTTCACAAAAGCACTTGTATTTAACCATTCTCAATATTTATTAAGCCGGCAGTTCCTTCTCTTTAATTACTTAAGAAATAAATGTTCAAGGTCTTTTTCCCTCAAATAGGATGACACACCATGAGCATAATATTCTGTTATTTCAAGAGAAGTCTCATGAAGCTTTTCACTTTTTCAACATAAATAATATTACCAGAATCTGTTCCTCAGTTCCATGGGTTCTGTGGAAGCAGGAGAAGGGATTTTGTTACCACACAGAATGAGAAGTGTTTTCAGCAATGTCATTCAGTTAGTTTAGTTTATTGAAGCAACAACACACTATAAACTCTTGCTCTTGATTTCTGTGGAAATGGGCTGTGAGAGCCATGTGTGAGGGCCCTCGGCCTTCTTGTTACCTTCACAGTACTTACACTGTATGACTCTCTCAAGCAGCACCTCTCCTCTTTCTGTGACTGGATCATGATCATTGCTGAAAATATGTTAATGATACAGTCAGAGTAAGAGCTGTGGTGTTAGTTCTAGTTTGTGTCTTGGCACATAGTCCTGAATGTGTGTGTTAGAAGTTGCAGCAATTGAATATATTTTGTTAGCATCTATGTGGTGTAAGCAACCTGAGGGTTGTATTTCAGCTTTAAAATAATCTCTATTCCTTATTCTTTTGTGTTCCTCTTGTTGCAAAATAAAAGAGTCTTCTTTTTCTATGGATAAAATAAGAAAGGGGTGCAGATGCTCCCATTCAAGCAGAGTTGTTGGGGTTAATTTGAATATCTGAAAAATGAGAAGGGGAGCATTTCATGGAGAAGGTTTGAGGAAGTCCTTTTCCTTGCTTTTGTTGTGCAAGGTAGCTGATTATCCCACAAAGGAGCTTATCAGGTAGTTTAGAGAGAAGGGCAAACTTTATGTGTTCTTCACTTGCCAAACATAAGTGCCTGGTGCATTTGAGATGTCCTTGAATCCCAAGACATCCCTACCTGGCTGGAAGATGAGACATGAGGCTCTCAGGTGATCCCTGCTGTGATCCCCATGGGCAGGGGAGTGGATACTGCTGAGTGGGTGGCTGAACTGAACTCCTGTGACAGTGTTTTACTTCTTGAGAAATTGATGACATTTAATTTTTGGCTTTCTGCTTTTTCTTTCTTCCTGATATCAAAGTAATAAAGTGATAACTCCCTGGAGTGCAGATCCAGCTTTGCTCTTTTTAATTATCTAAAAGCAAAAGTCAGCCTATAAAATGAAAGGTCATAGATTAATATGTAACAAGAGTGGTGAACTACCAGAGGGCTGTCACTTCTTGCACGTGGAACCAATATCTCAGTTGTGTCAATAAATATTTCTCATAGGTGTTTCCCTTCTTGTAATAGTCTCTAGTCCACCTGGGGCCAGTGTTGCTCTGGAATTGGGTTCATCTTCTGGGTTCGCTCTTTTCTGCAGGCACCAACAGTGACAGCAGGACCTTTTGCTGTCCGACAATAGTGGTCATGACAATTCTGCCACTATTTATTCCTTCCTTTGTTTGTAGCACTAATAAATCTCTGTGAGTGGCTGGAAACATGAGTGTCAGAGGTCACTGCTGACTGAAAACCAGGAAAAGTGGGAAGATTACATGGTATCTAATTTAGAGTGCAGCTGTGTAGAAGAGAAATTTTACTTCATCAGGTTATTGTAAGTGCTGTTACATTAAGTTCACAGTTTTAGTCAGGCTGGATAATCTTTACAGTAGTCCATTCTGTGTCATTAGACACCAAGAAAATGTTTAAGTAATATTAACTCATCTTTCACTGATTATCGGTACTTGGTAACTATGTCACATCAGCAGACTGTTTCAGGATGTGCCATAAGTAAAAGAAGGAATTCCCTGTACCTTTAACAGGAGAACAAACCATGTACCAACACGGAGATGTTGGTGTGAATCCAGCATGTCCAGGCTTGTCACAGCCACCTCAATGCCCTTTCAATAACACTGTAATTTCTTCAAACAAATCCTTTGCAATTTGAGCAGAAATAGGACAGACACACAGGCTGTGTTCCTGAGTGCACACGACAGCCTGATCTGATCGGAGCTCTGAGCTCCAGCCTTCTCACTTGTGCACTGTGTTTCTCTGTTGAGCTGCGTGTTTGTCCTGAAGGTTTGGATTTCTTCAAAAGTTGCAAATTTTTGTTTTCCTGGGTCCTGAGTTTTTATTTAAAGAATAATCCTCCTATTTTCTTTTCAGAAGGAGATTATTGCCCTTCTGGTTTATTGATGACCTGAGACTGACAGGTTATACCCTGTCTTGACTCATTTGTGCCATAGGAGCAGAGTTCCCAAGCAAAGGAAGGTAATTCTTTACCTGAGCAATAAACACCTTGTGTTATGCAGAAAGTACTAGTGCGATACAGTGGTTCAGCATCATGAACCCTCATGTTGGATCACTGCACTGGGATAACATGGTTATGGATGCTGGAGGGCACCTCTGGAGATCATCTGATCCCACTCCTTACTCAGAGCAGGATCACCTAGAACAGGATGCTCAGGGCCAAGTCTGAGCAAGTTTTCAACATTTCCAAAGATGAAGAATCCACTATTTCTCTGTGCAACCATTCCAGTGTCCTACCCTCATGGTAAAGATGTGTTTTCCTATTTTTGAGTGGAATTTCTCATAGCTCAAGTTGTGCTTGTTGCCGCTTGTCCTTTCCATGGATACCAGTGCTTAAGAATTCTGTTTTAGGAAAGATATTTAAGATTTTAACTTCTCTCTACATCAGAAATTACACTTTTAGTGGTTTCCATGGGGATTATTTCATGGTTTAGTAAAATTTTTTTTAAGTTAATACCAGGGAAAGGAAGGACATTTCTAGTTTTCCAACAAGATGCTTCCCACTCCCTTATTTCCAAGTCAGGAAGATCTGAGGCCTCTAACTTGCTGGTACAACCTGTTGCTAGCTCCCTACTGACACACAAAATTGAGGTGAATGACAGACCGTGTTCTTAGTGGAACAGTGAGATTAATCATGGTATCACTGCAAAAATCATGCTCCTTGCATTGAGTTGGCTTTTTTCTTGTTCTGTGGAGCATATTGGTATCTGTTGAGAAAATTTTGTTAAATGTTTATTAGTTGGTTAGAATATGAAGTTACAGGACACAGGCAATTTGTAGCATGTACTTTGTGGAGAGAGCAGAACCATGTGGATGTCCAGTCATAAGTTAGTGGTTAAAATGGTGCTTTGGTGAGCAGAACTGAGCATTTTATAGAAGATGAAAAGCAAAAGAATCCCCAGAATAGGTGAACCTTTGTAGTTTCCAATAGAAAGACCTGCAGAGTGTTCAGAAAAAGCGTGATGATGAGAATATAAGTTCTTCAAATTTTCAACTACTTGTGTCTTATTACAGGCATAATCCACGGAGTAAAACAACTGTATTTGCAGCTTTGTGCTGGTAGATGTTTGCAAGCACAATTGGGTGTCCAAATACCTTTTAGCACTGTAAACCAGGTAGTATTTTAATTGACTCCAGCAGAGCACATAAGGATGGTGTTAAGCCATATCTTCTCCTCTGAGGTCTGCAGATGGTAAAGTGAGTTCAGGCTGAAGCCAGGTGGCAGGTGTAATTCTCTACATGTACATAAAATTATAGTAGTTTGGCTTTTATGACATTTTAGCTTTTGAAAATATTTTTAATCATAATTCTAATGAAAGTAAGCAAATATTATTTTGGTCTTATGAATAAACTTAGAAAAAGGTTGAATGATTCATAATCCACCTTTTAAATAGCATTAACTGAGCAACTTGAGCAAGGAAAAGATCCAAGAACTATTTTTGGAGTTTTCCAGTCTTGGCACATTTATGGAGCAAGATGCAACATGCTGAAGTTGACATGTGCACAGCAGGAAATGACTCATGGAGAGCCAATATTCATAACATGATGCCTTTTTTGAGAATGGAAAGTTGATTATTCTTTTAAATGGTCTTGAGATAGCCTACAAGTACAATTAAGTATAGAAATACAAGTCTGGAATACCAAGGGATAAGATCTGTCCTCCTGCTCTCAGCCTTATCCAGACTATCCCTAACAGATTCTTCTTTTGAAACACTCAGTGATGCCAATTCAGCACTTCTACTGACTAGCCTCTGTCACTGCTTAATTATTGTCTTGAGGCAAACATTTTCCTTTATTAAAATTGAGTTTCTCTGAATTATGCTATTTTTTCTTTTTAATAGATACCTCAATTATGTATATGGAAGACAGATACCAAATGTCCTTCTCTCTTTGCTTTCTTTGATCAAAAAATTCAGTTTCTTCAGCTTGCCTTCAAGCTCGAGTCATCATTTCTAAATGTTGAGTGGTTTGGTGTGTTGTGGGTTGTTTTAGGGATTTTGGGGGGTTTTTGTACCTTTTCTAGTCTTTTTCCAGTTAATTTATATAATTCTTAAGCTCCAGTTTTCAGATACAGGTAGCATTGCCAGTAAAAATTATTACAGCAAGTGCCTCTTTAATTCATTATCTGTCCAACTCTTTAAAGCGGTCGCTTTATCTGCTGCATTTTGGTATATTTTTGAATCCTTTGGCATTTATGTTGTTCATCTAGACCTGGTGTTTTCCCAATAAATGCTTCTGTAAGGGTCTCGACCATTTGCAAGCAGATGTAATGCAGTAGTATTGCACATTGTGCATCTGCTGTTTGACTTTTAGAGCATTTGGTGTCTCTTCTGTGAGAATTTTGGTTTCCCCTAGTGGTGTGATCAGACTCTGATGACTCGTCACTGAAAGCAGCATGGGTTTGGAGTCAGACAACTGCTGTGATACAAATCCAGTGTGAAGGACACCATTGCCAGTTCAGAAAATAGAGATACAACTCTCACAGCTCCACAGCACACTGTGCAGACACAATGTGGCTTTATGGCTCCCTCCTCCACCCTGTCGTGGATAGGAGACAGGTAATCCCTTAAGTCATAACGTATAAACCTAACAGTTACATAACCCATATTTCTGAGGAGGAAACCTCTGTTGTGGGTCTCTTCACAGCTGGATTTCTGCCTATCCAAACTACTCCATGTGTGTGTGTGTGTGTGTGAGAGAAGATTAGCAAATGGCCATCCTGTTACAGATAACATCCAGTTCCCTGACTATCAGTCATGGACAGAACATGTGTTTTAGCAGTGGGGCAGAGCAGTTTGCTTAATCTTTCGGATGCAAAAGGTAAAGTCTTGCTTCTGACCCTTGCTGAGGCTCTGCCTCACTCAGGCACCTTTCCTGCCTGCGGGAATCAATTTTCAGGTGACAGTCCCGTGCCACCATCAGCGTGTGGCTGCAGCCATGGCAGTGGCTGGGCACAGAGCAGTAGCATAGCAACAGCTTCAAAATACAGACCCATATTATCTAGGAAATTGTTCCTGCACAGTGATTGCAGCAATGGCAGGTACAATGTAAATATGTAGAGAAAATTAAAACAGGATTTGTTGACTCAGGGTTTTTTTCCTGTATATTTTCCCTTTTGTGATGCCTTCTTTGA
The DNA here is from genome assembly GCA_035583185.1 of Anabacerthia variegaticeps. Classification (NCBI taxonomy): domain Eukaryota; kingdom Metazoa; phylum Chordata; class Aves; order Passeriformes; family Furnariidae; genus Anabacerthia; species Anabacerthia variegaticeps. The sequence goes on from JAWWEW010000112.1 coordinate 109,789,299, forward strand.
TGTTCTGAAAACAATACTTTTATCCCAATTTGGAATGTTCTTTTATTTATAAACATCTCAGTGCCTACATTTTAGGATTCGAAAATGTTTGGATTTGTGCATTGATTACTTCCTTGCTGTCCATGAAAACTTACCTGTGTAGAAATACTGTTATGTCACCTATTAAATGGATTCTGTCCAATGTAGAACAATATGTATTATTTCTAATTGCTTATTGCAGATGTACCTGAACAGCAGCTCTACTGAGAATGATGTTTTACAGAATAATTACAGAATAATACATAATTCTTGCAGAGCAACCAGGAATTATATATGTTAATTATTTTGGTGTCTGCAAGAGGAAGGCAGCTTTTCTGCTCTGATCTTTGTTTTCTTCAGATATCAAGGGTCAGAATTGGCTTATCCAACTTAAGGTGTGTCTGTAAGCCATTAACTACATCTCTGCAGGATGTCTGGGCTCCTTTTGCAACAAAAAGCCATCTAAAATAGCACAATGGGATGTTCATTCCTGTGGCCAAGTGTAGGCATCAGCTGTAGGGTGAGGTTAGTTGTTCAGTGGACTCCATTTGTTGTATGGAGTAGGGACCTTACTGAGTTTTCCAACCACAGGCGTCCAGTGATGGTTTAGATACCTTAAGGCTTCCTTCCTGACCTCCAGCTGCCTCTGCAGAAGGCCACAGGTCTCCCATAAATCCTTTCTTGTATATATTTTCAGATTTCCTCAGCTATCTGAGGGCCTTTCAAATGCTGCTGGATATCAAGCTGCAAACTTTCACTGAATACAATGGCCTGGTCACTGGAAGTTAAATAAATGGAATGCCACTAGTGCCAGCTTAAATACCAATTCTGGATTACTAGATTAGACTAGAAGTGAATTCCAGTACTGGATATTTGGAAACAAACTTCAGATTAATTTTTTTCCCCCCCAGGCTATTTAGTTTTCCTTTTAGGGTCAGTCTCCACACTCAGCAGCAACTGAAGTGCAATAGTGAACAAACATTGCAGTGTTGGACACTTCTGCTGTTCACTGGGCAGTCTAACTTAACCAGATAAAATAATCTAATATGTTATAATATCTTTCCAAGGCTGAGAATCAGCACTCTTCCATTAACTTCAGTCAGTCTTTATCCTTTTTTTAACAGCAACCCCCTTATGTGTCTTTCAGCTATATTTGTTTTATGGTTTCTTTTTATTTTAGACACCTGAGTAGAAGATGAAAGCCAACTGAATATACTAGATTTGAATTCCTGGGTACCAGTTCAAACACAGCTTAATATTTTAATCGTGGAAGGAAAGACTGCTTTGTTTCCTTGGGTCATAAGACCCTTTATTCTTCCAGTATTTACTGATCCAATTAGAAATATTTTCGATGTCTTCTTGTGCTCTGTGTTTGTGGCTGAAAAGAAACATCTGAATATTTTTTTGTGTCAGTGGCAAATGTTACGAACCTGTATGAAACTGCCTTCTGTGTGAAAGAAATAAAAAGGAGGTGGCACGTCTCTCTAAAATGAATCATTGATTTGTCATCTGCAGGTGTAATTTTTATATTTAGATCTCAACAATTATGGTCAACTTCTTACTGTTGGTACATCTCTGATAATGTCAGACGCCAGTGACGTTCATGAAGTCACAATGGTGCAATTAGGGATGGATGAGAAGGGAATTATTTGGTGCACAGGTCTGGTTTCAGTACATCCAGCAGTGTTTGAATCCAGGTTTTTGATTCATAATGTGATTGATTTTCTGTTGTAGCCTCCATGCAGTCACCCCAAACCAGTCCACAGGTGCTAATGAAACAAAACTTGAGAACACATCGGAGAGAAAAACAGTATCTTCCTGCTTATATGTCTATACAAAATGAGACACAGAAAGATAAAAGTCTGCACACTGACCAGAATGATTTTTTGAGGGTTACTGGTAATCTGAAAAAAAAATTCATGGGACTGGATTTGACCTTTTGAGACCTGAAATAGGGTCCTTTTCTGTCACAGGCAGCCTCATAATGTAACACTTATTAAAACGATTAAGGTCTATTTAGAAACTATTACTATTATTACTATTTTTGGAGATCTGTTTCAGAGCATCACTGCTCTGATGGTTTGACTCCTTACTCTAATTTCCACATGACCTTTATTCATGTGCAGCTAATACATCCTTGCTCTTGTGCCAGCATGGTCCATGGTCCATTCTTGCATTTAGCTCTTTTTAAAATCAGTTTAGCCTTAGGCATCCTCAGGTGTTTCGGGGCTAAACCAGCCAATCCATTTTGTCTCCATCTCTGCCAGTTGTAGTAATCCACTACTGCACATATTTTCTTTCCACATAAGTGCCTTTTTCACAGCTGCATCCTGTCTCAGGTTGCTTCTGCTTTTATAGCTAGACTAAACAAGCAAAAAAAGGAGATGCTTTTAATAACCTCCTGGTTTAAGATACTTACGATTATTTAAGTAAACACATCATTCTATTTGAGGTGAAATGTCTATGTTACTGTGCTTTGGAAAATCTCAACGCTGTATCCCTGTAGCTTGAGGGCTGGTTGAGAAGCAAATGAAAGGAGTGGAAGCTTTGCATCTGAATATATAGGTATTTTATCACTCTTCTGACTTCTGCTCACATCTTTTTACCAGTTTTTGATTTATTTTAAAATCTAGTTGATGAAAAATCTGGCCAACAGAGGTGTTTTATACTTGCCCTGCACTTACACTTGCTCTATAAATATGTGCATCCTTGTCTATAACCCTGATACTTTGGTGGCCCCTCATTACAAGAGTGTCTTTGTTAGCCAGAAATAGCCAGTGAGGTGTCTAAACAATAATGGGAAGACCTTAGTAAACAAGAATACTAGGAGAAATAATTTGAACTTATAAAGTTTTTGTTTCTCTTAATGTCATTGGAAATTCTTCCTAATTTTAATATCAATTATCTAGTAACTTTCCAGATAAATACTGGAGAAAACCATTCAGGAATACTCAATTTCATAGAGTAGATTTGTTGTCTCTAAAGTCCTTTTTATAGCTTTTTGGGTTTTTGGGTTTTTTTAATACCACACTGTAATTCAGGCATGGTAGGTAACTTTTCTTGCACATTTCATGGGCTTTTTCACAGACCATCAGAAGGGCCATGAAGAATGAAGAAACCACTTGTACCCCAGTTGTTTAAAAAACTCATAAATTGTCCAAGAGCTCAGTGCTGCAGCACACTGAATGCTCTGATGCTTGTCCCTGAAAGACATAAACTACATGCTTAATGTTTTAGCGTAAAAGGACTTTAATTCACATTTTCGTCAGTAACATTAAATTAATAAAATCATGTTTCTACTTAAACACTTCATTGTTTGAGGATAAGGAGGAAGAGAAAGAACTGCTCTTAGTAAGTTGGTGAATCTTTAGAGAACAATCATAGTAGAGAAGAATCATAGTGTTTAAGATAAAGAGGAAGTAAATCATAGAATCATAGAATGGTTTGTGTTGGAGGGGACCTGAAAGACCATCTCGTTCCAACTCCCCTGTCATGGACAGGGACACCTCCCATTATCCCAGGTTGCTCCAAGCCCCGTCCAACCTGGCCTTGAACATTTCCCAGGATGGGACATCCACTACTTCCCTGGGCAACCTGTGCCAGTGTCTCACCACTCACAGTAAAGAATTTCTTCCTAATATCTAATCTAAACCTACTCTCTGTCAGTTTGAAGCCATTCCCTCTTGTCCTGTCACTACATGCTGGTCTCTCCATCTTTCTTGTAGCCCCTTCAGGTACTGGAAGGCCACAATCAGGTCACCCTGACTAATGGGGCACTCTGACCACCTGATAAATCTGGCCAGACAACATATGAGGAAAAGCATCTTTCTTACTTGTAGAAGTGTTTCAGCTGCTGGGGCACATAAGAAGCCTGATCCTGAGAAAAGCAGGAGGGTGGGCAGGATACCCCAGGACAACTAACACAGTAATTGAGGTCCATGTCTGAACAATCTAACCTCATCATCAATTTCTCAAAGCCTTAAATTACTACAAGGTCAGAGGCTAAACAAATATATTAGAGAAAAGTCCAGTACAGAAAATCTGTTATACACCACGTGGCCTGTTTTGAGGAGGCTCCGGTCTGTCTTCCCTTTTCCTGGCAAGCACATGGATTTGTAAATAATAAGCAGTAAGTAGTTTCTAGTTACATAATGCATAGTTACACTGTGACATATAAAAGAACACCTTTGTGAAAACCACAGATTGTTTTACATATATCACACTTCAGGATTGTGTGCTTTAATGGGCTTTATGAGGCACCTTAAATTTACTGATTTTCAGCAAATACAGGCAGGATGCTTATCTGTTGAATCAATAACTTTGTCGTGGTCTGAACTATTCCCATACTCGGTGTTCTGGCACCTTGCCGTGCGTTAATGAGCCCTTATAACGAAGTTCAGAGCAGCAAACTCGGAGTCATTTGGCTCCTCCCTGTGAGATTGCTGAGACTGAAGTTTGGACGGGGCAGAGTTTCTTGCCAGCATCGGTCACGGATTGGCCCTGCACACCACGGCTGATAACAGCTAAAAATAGCACTGGTATAAAAGCCTGGCCAGCAGCTCCACTGCCCTGGCATTCCCTCCTCGACTGCCAGCCAGGGAGGAGACCGTGTTCTCCAAGGCCCTGCAGATATGTGACCAAAGAACACCCTGCTGCCTAATTCCACTTAACAATTAACTTGTCAAGTGAAGACACACGCTGGACTGTGTGACTCATGGGGACAGTAACCAAGTTTTACTTTACAGATAAAAAACCCCAAACCAACAAAAAGACAAAAACTGAAGGTCAGATTTTCCAGGCGAGTTTTCCAAGCACAGCTTGACAGGTGGGATGGTGGAATGTCTTTGGAAATGTGCCCGCAGAATATCTGTGGTTTTGTGTCCAGGAATGTTGTACTTGTATATATACTCACATATACCTGCACAGGGAGCATACTCTGTGAGGATGGAATTCTGAACACTTGGAAAAACAAATGTGTTTTTATTTGACAATGGTTTGACTAAGCTGGCATTCAGGAGTTCAGAAGTCTATTCTTAGCTTGCTGTTGATTCTGGGGAAATCGGGTCACTTCCTTGCATTTCTGTTCCCTTTCAAGCTCTGCCTGTCTTCTGTTTTAAGCTGTAGGCTTAAAGTGGCTGAGTGCCTTGCAAGATAAACCTTTGGTTGTCTGAAGAGCTCTGGATAAATAAAGAAGGCTCCCCTTTTAAAGTCTGGCAAAAGTTATGCTGAATTGAAAACAAGATGTAATCAGGGAAAGCATTAGGAAGTCTTAAGAATCAGTGGCACTATCAGCCCTAACAATAGTAAACTATTCCCACATGTATTACTTGAGTTGCTTGAGTCCTCCTCTGTGATTTTATGAAGCTTTGCACTATGAAGTTTGTATGTGTGGATTCCCCTTCGTTTTAGTGATAGTATTTTAATTGTTTTTCTGGTTTACAATAATGCAGTTCAAGGTTTATACTCTCTTGCAAGATTGACAGGTGACCTGGCTAACTTGCCTTTTTGACATGCTTAATTTTCTGAAAAGGTCACTTGTAAGGACACTCAGTTACCTCTTATTTTATTGTTTGAAGTGCTAGATCTCTCATGGCAAATGAGATAATCGCAGAGGGTGTTGGTTTCCTGAAGTCATCTTTTTCTGGTCAGGAGATCCAGCATGGACAGAGGTGGTAGAAACTCCCACACACTGACTTCCACCTGGTTGAGATACAGAGCTGAGAGCAGTCAATCCTTACAACACGTTTAACTTCCCCCTTCTGAACTCTTTGCTTCTCCTCTCTGAAGGTCAGTTTTCTGTGTTTAGATGTAGCAAAGAGTTAACTAGAGAGTCTCTTATTGGTGCCATCCTCCACAGGGGAATTTAGGCTTCCCCTCAACATCATGAGATACCTTTGACTGATGTAGGTCCTAGTCCCTTTGCTACAGAATTGTGTCATATTCATCATCAAGGTCAGAGCAGTGAGACTGCAGAGAGGACTCTGGGCTTTGACATTCCAGTGTTTTATGAAGTTGTTTCCAGGTACTGCAGCCAGGGACCAAGGGTCCACACCTTCCTTGTAGAAGTGATATCTGCTACAGGCTCTGTGAAAATTTTGTGATTTTGGGAAAGGATAAAAAAGTTTTGGAAAATCTCCCAATTAAGAGGAAGAAATGTCTTTCTAGTTAAGACTACCCCATACCCCTAATTCTCACAGACTTAAACAAGACCCCATTGCTATTGAGACTGTGCTCAGAGCTGAATTTCTCACTAAGGTTTATTCTCAGTCTTAAGCAAAGCTCTTTAAAAACAGTCAACACCAGCTTTCTCTTAAGGATTTGGGATGTGGTCTCTGAAGTCCTTATAACCTGTGCATGGTGGTCACCAGCAAAAATCTGCTAACATGAGAGTGTATGTGCAGAAGAGGTGTTCACATCTGTGCTTAACTAACCACCTTCCTCCAATTCACCCTGATTGCATTAACTCTGCAGTGAAAAGGGTCCTCAAGCAAAGAAAAACTAAAATGAGATATCACTAAGTCAACATCAGGTACTCCGAGGTGTTGAACTCTTATGTTGAAGTTTGTAAGAAGGAAAAAAAAAAAGAACAACTCCCCGTTCATTTCATAACAGCGTGAGATGATGCATTAAGGAAAGTGAGCTGGCAAACTTTGTGGAAACTTTATCACAGAAGAAGTACCGAAAGGTGAAATGAAAAATGTATGAGAGCAATTTTCTAAGGAGAATGGAAGAGTTCTCCAGTTCACTGTAAGGCTCAAGGGTCAGCCAGGTGCATTAACCCTGGTGTGCAGCACTGCCTTTGACCTGGTGGACCATATGCAGAGGTTAAACTTTGCTCCATACAGAGATGTAAGCATGAGCCCTCCTACATCACACTGATGAGCTTATCAGGGATCCAGAAGCCAGAGACCCTTTCCTTAAGCCAAATAGTACAAACACCTCAGAGAATCCTGAAATCCACTCTGCAGGTCCATGCACATAACCTGCTGGAAAGGTGCTGATGACAACATGTGAACCCATGGGAATTAACCTGAGTCACGAGTAATTTCAAACTGAGTTGTTGAAGGCTTCGTGTTTTAGAAATAATGTGCATCAGAATGTAGAAAGTAATTTCTGCTTTCAGCTAAATTGTTTGGTAAACAAGAGTGTGAAATACAAATGTATCCAATGAAATTAGCAGCAACTGTGCATTCTTTGGGGGCCTTATTTACTGGGAGAAATTGAAACCCACCCTGAGATTTGCATGGCTTGTACATGCCATTTTGAACACTTTCTGTAAATAATTCATAAATTGGGATTGGAGTAGTGTGTTGTGTGCTGGTCTTTTGCTTTGGGGGGATTTAATCCTAGTTTGCATGTGCATGCTTCAAACTGTAATTTAGACTTGGTTTATGACAAGAAGCATTCCAAGAAGTGAACAGAAATAATCTAAATAAGGATTTGCAGAATGAACTCTTGTAAATTAAGACAGGGATTGGCACTAGTTACCCTGTTATAGACTTGTAGGTAAAATCATGTAATTTTAGTTCTATGGCAGTAGTGAATCAACAATAATGGGTTCATCACACTTACCTGTTTTTCTTCATGCTTAGCAGCATGGAGGATTTATTTTGAAAAGCAAGGGCTGAGGATTTCTACATTCCTCCTCTCACCAGCTGCATTATCCATATAGCCCATAGTTTGGGACAATCTGTAATGCTCTCCATTGTATCCCCTACAATACCACTTTCCAGAGCAGTCTCAGTCCTGGTTAGAAGAATCTTTTGTTTTTAATTGAAATGACAGTTTTGGAATGATAGTAAAATAGAGGAATAAACTACTGCTCTCTAGAAGCCTCTTTACTGAATGCAGCATTAGGAGATGATTTTGTACCTTTTCAGTGCCACTTCCTTATAAAATGGGTACCTGTGGCTGTCTCTATGCAAGCACTGAGATAATTATCCGTAATGAAATCTCTCTTCACACTGAACAGCAGTGGGTTTTTCTCTTAAAAGTGTTAATGCTTAGTAATGTTACAGCAAAGTCTGATAATGAACCCATGTGAAAACATAATTATATATAAAAATGGCTTCATGCTTTTGGACTAGGACTTACTTTGCAGAACTCCACTCTGAGCTGATTCCAGTGATCTGCCTTTCTGTTAAACAGAAGATTTTCAGCCAAAGACCTTTAGAGCTAACATAATGCGTTCTCATAATAAGATAAAGGAGAGCTGCTGTAGATCATGGCTGTGATGGATTCCTAAATGTCTGGGGCTGAGAACAGAGCAGGTTATCTCCAATTTGCCAGTTAATGGAGTGTAAAGTTTTCTGGCCTAGGTTTTGCCATCCCATCCCATCCCATCCCATCCCATCCCATCCCATCCCATCCCAACCCCTCCCATCCCATCCCATCCCATCCCATCCCTTCCCATCTCTTGGGACATTCAGGCTGCACAGCTCTTGTATCACTTGACGTCTTTTGTTCCATGCCCTTGAGTGGGACAATTTATAAGAAGGAAAAAAAATAAAATCCCAGTTCTTCCATCAGACCAACACTCTTTGAGGGACTGTGCATTTCTGGAGTTGAGGGAAAATATCTGCTCACCCAACCTTGGTGTGGGGCTGATGAGAAGAGCTTTGTAAATCCTTGCATGTCTTCTACATATGTGAAGGGGAACATTCTCTATGGCCCCAAATATCTTGGACAAATCCTTTTGATTTTTCTGAAGGTCAGTCAAGAAATTTATAGTGACACATTGTAATTCAGAAGGAAACTAGAATTGTTGGACTGATTCATTGCAGTTTTTAACTTTGTAAGTAACATGTCAAAGTTACTAGCATGCAATAAATGCAGTTGCAAATTGCCAGTAATTCAGAACTTTCCCTGAGAGATGTACTTTCATAACCCACTCTAACATGCTGGTTATGCTTAGGTGTGGATTTTTTGGCAATTAAGAAGTTAAATAATTCCCAGCTAAAATCATAGCCCCAAATACCATCTTCTGCAGCTGCACCAAGTATTTATGTCTTTCCATCACAACGATGAAAAACATTGCCTGTGTTTTGTAAAACTTGCAATACCCTGCTCTCGTGGAATGAGCTGGATGGAAGCATCGGGAGATGGATGTCCTCTGTGCCCTGATCCTTCTTGGTAACTTAGCGGTCTGCTGGAGAACTGCAGGATAGAATTACATTCTGGATGCTTGGCCTCTGACTCACCCCCTCAGGACAAATCTTTGCGGGAAGTGAAGCTTGGATCAGGCTTGTGAAAGCTGATAGTGCGTCAGCTCACCTACAATAGGTCTTACACAGAGATGTGGCTGTTCCTTTTCTGAAGCTGTTCCCTTCTTTTATTAATGGGATGACGTGCTCCTACTCATTTATATATCTCATAAACCTCAAACTATAATGACTTGGCTTATGAGGAGTTCATAATTCAGTGTCTAATATTCTTGTGTGTAACTCAAAGCCTCTGCTACTTCTGACTTGTGAGAAAATGATAGGCCAGACTAAGCGACTCATTCTTTGCAGTAAAATGAGAGTGTACTAATTATTTATCAGTATCTTACCCTTAATTTGGCTGAAGAAAGAGCTGATTTCATAATACAAAACTGAGCTGTGTAGGCAGTAAAAACCATTATAGTCAAAGAGGTTCCACCCAGATGTAAGCGATAAGTCAGTTTTATATGACAGAAAAGCAGTAAATGCATGAATAGATTCCTAAAGTAGTGCACATATATATATATACTCCCTCCTACTCACTGCCTTCTACAATGTTTATCCTAAATTCAGTTTTCAGAATATTTTTTGTTTTGTTTGGGTTTTTTTGTTTGTTTTTTTTTTTTTTGTTTTGTTTTTTTTGTTTTTTTAAACAGCCATCATTATATGAACAAGGACTCTGTTTTGCTTGGTCTCCTTTAGAGTTTCTGTAGGGAGATTTTTGAAAATCAGCATTTTTTTTGAGGAGGGCTGGGGGTTATTGTCTCTGTGGATACCTAAACCACCAGGTGTGCAGTATTCACTCTACAGCTTCTGTAGCCTCTGAGCATCCCATGTCAAGTCCTGGGGCAAGGGATCAATGCAAGGTGGTGTGTTATGGGTGAAAATGGATGGGGAAGACACCTTCCAGGAGCACCTTGAACCAGGTGGGGTCTGCCCCTTTCCTGCAGTATTTATATCTGGGTAAGGATGGAAATGGCTCCAGGGCATCTTAGCTCCTTTTCTCTGTACTGCAGTTTCCATTCTGCTTTGCTGAGCCTCAGCACAATAATCTTTGTCTGCAAACTAATTATAACACACCACTAAACCCAGACAGTAACTGAGAGGGAAGGATTTAAATGTTTTGACACATTGAGTCTCTACTGAAATTGCTACATCTAGAGTTTAACTTTCAGAAGCGCAAGGCAGGCATACCTTCTGAAGTGGGAGATGGCACATGCATAGAAATCAGCTCCTAAAGCCACAGATTTCTTTCACTTAATAATTACAGGAGAATTTGTCTGACCATTATGTGTTTATCTAGTTGCCCTGGGTTCCCTTTATTACCAGTGGAAAAAGTTAGACACTTCTAGGGCACGTTTTTTCATTCTAAAATAGACATCTAAATAGGTCACATGCATCACATCTTGTGAGTGCTGATATCTCGAAAGCTGATTTTATTTCAACATTTTGGTTTAGCATTAGCAGTGTTACCTCCTTACTGTGCTCATAGCTGGCACTATATTCTCCTCCAGAGCCAATATATACACTCCTGTGATATAAATTGTGCAAAGCACTTGCCTATATCAATACAGTGTTTTCAATGAGGCTGGAGCTGAAGGTAACCTTAGTCAAGATGACCCACTTCCCATTATAACCAAGGAAACCTCATTAAAGGAGAATTACATCATTATGAGGTGCCAAAGCAAAACAATTTTTCAGCAAAACCCCAAATGTTATAATCGTATAGTTGATAATACATTATTTAGGGATGTATTTTAGAGATGTGGTGCCTACACTTAAGTTTTTGGCAGACTTTTATAACTGTAAAGCATAATTACAATGCAATGATTCTTTCTGCCACATGTAAGTACACTTAGCCCATGTGCTTGGAAGATTGCCGGTAGGCCTAAGAGTAATCGTACTGTAAATGTTTGGTAATTAATGTGCCTAGTCCAAGAATTACATGTAGAAATTTAAAATCAAAGGAGTAATAACACTTAATTCTCTTATAGTGAACCTTCCAGTTATTTGAATGAGTGCTAATAAGATCTAAAAACCATAAGCACACTTTTACAGTAATTATAATGTTGATTATGTTGTAATTATGGTTGCAACAGCCCAATGAGATTTACTCGTTAACCATTTCAGTCCTTCGTGCAGTGAACATGAGGAAGCTGTTTGGGGAAATTCCCACAGAGCTTATCCAAAAGGCCATGGAGGTGTTGGCTGCACCTGCTCTGGACCTGTGTCAAATGCCTAGGGGTCATAGAGGGAGCTAGAGATCATCACAAAAGCACAGCTAAGAGCACTTTCAGGGAAGGCAAGTGTTCAATCATGTCAAAACCATCCCCAAAAGGCCGCTCTGTGTCAGGAGGGGAAGGTGAAACTGCTCGTGTCTGGTGGCTTGAGCTGCCAACAGCCTGCAACTGGTCCCGAAACAGAATCGGGGGGCAGAAGTGTGGGAAGGGACACAAAGTCCCTCCAGGCAGTGATGGGGATGAGGAGGATGTTCCACTGTCCCCTCCCATGCCACCACTCCCTTCCTCCATGCCTTTTAGCTGTGTCAAACCTTTCTATCCTGTGCCACCTAATGCTTAGGGTTGCTGTGCAGTGACCTCTGAGTCATGCAAGGAATATAGGGTGAAGGAAGAGAACAGAGCTGACAACATGTCAGCAGCAGGCTGAGCCCTTTGGAACTGTCCTTCCATGCTCCACCCCAGTGAATCATCGCTCTCCCGTCCCCCCTCTGCAACCAGCACCCCAAGGGACATGCTGAGAAATAGTTACGGGACCCAAACTTTCCCCGTCCTCTGCTCCTGAACTCCATCAGCAGTGCTGGCACCACAGGTGCTTCTCTCACCTGAGCATTGAGTTTTGGCTTCTGTACCTCTTTGTGCCACACACATGGTGGGTTTTGCTGAGGGAAAACTCTGCTTTTCTGCACACTCCTTGCACCGATGCACCAGCCCACGCACAGGCTCTTTTTTCCTTACCTTTCTTAGCAATAACAATATTAGGATTTCGAACAGCTAGGAGCAGGACAAACACCCTCAGAAAAGCAGGAAGAAACATCACTGTTGCTTAAAGCAACAGAGCCAGCTTCGCTGCAGAACTTCCTTCTTCCCTGTCCCTGGTGCTCCCAGCTGCAGAATAAGGGAGGGAACAGCAGCAATGCTGAAAATGGGGAAGAGCAGAACTATTTGCTCAGAGCCTGATCCTGCCGTAGGTACCAGGAGCTTGTCTCCTCCCCTGTGAGTTAACCCCACCCTCTTTTTTTATGCTCTGGGCTATTTTGGGCAGGCAGCGAGGACTGCAGCTCTGACAGATGAGGGTACTGTACCAGAGCACAGCAGCACTTGTTGCTCTGAAGAACTACACAACCGTAACAGAGACTGCTTCTCTGCTGCCTGCCTCTTTAAAACTATTACTAATTTATTAACCTGCAAACTTGTTTTCTCCACTGCTTTCGAGCTTTATCATTACAAATGGTATTTTAAAAGCTGTGTGAGAGCAGTTCGGAAGGGAAACACACCCGCTGTGCAGTTGAAACCTCCTTTTACCACTTAATAGTGGGAGATCAGCTGGTAGCCTTGGGGGTGAAAAATGACAGACTCTGTTGCTGCCAATGGGGAAGGCAAGGACCCTGAAATCGAGCTCTTTGTGAAGGTAAGGTGCGCTATGAACTGAACACTGGTGTGACTCTCGGATCAGCTCGGCTTCTACTGAATAATCAAACTTTAATTTTCTGGCACTGAGCTGGAGTGGTGCTTTGACAGCCTGTTATCTCTTGCACGCACGCTCACACTGCTTTCTTCTTCGTGACATTAGAATTAGGTAATGTTGTGGAGGGAGAGTCAGAGTTCCTGTGTTTTATTGTTAATTCTCTCCTCATGAGTTTGTTCTGTTATTCTTAGCCTGCTGCCTGCAATGTAATGTGTCCTAACTTTAGACTTGAGGCTGTAGACTTCAGGTTTTCCACTATGAATCCTGACTGCCTTCTCCATTTTTGGGAAGACCTAAGGGGTACCATGATTTGGTACCTCAGCAGAGGCTGTAAGGTCTGAAATGCTGATGGGCCATAAAACAGTAAGGATTGAGATAAGGTGTCAGTTTTCTGATAATTTCCTGCAATACTTTCTTTTTTTTCTAAACCAATGAAAACTAAATCAGTTTTACTCTCAGTTTCCTTAGCCTGAAGTCCATTCTGATTTTATAGAAGGGTGACTGAGAACAGAAACTGATTTAATGAAGATAGAGAAAAATGAGTGCACCTGTTATGTAGTAGGGTTTCAGAATGTCTCAGTTGGGTACGGTTGTTGCTCTTGGGCTATGAAAATCTTGCCATTCAAATCAGTGACACGGTTCAGACCCATGGCACATACAACCTTATTAATAGCAAACTTTGTGAAAACTCTGTTCCAGTGAAGAGCTCAGACTTTTTGATGTTCAGAGTGTGTTTTAAAGCCTCTACACACAGTGAGGCTGAAATCCACTATGCCCATGTAAGACCATGGAATCATATAGAATAGCTTGGGTTGGAAGGGACCTCAAAGACCCTCTTGTTCCACTCCTCTGCCATGACCAGGGGCACCTTCCACTAGACCAGGTTGCTCAGAGCCTCGTCTAGCTGGCCTGGAACACTTGCAGGTGTTTGGTCTTTCCAAGTCTAAACCATCCCTGTAAATCAATAATATTATTATTAATATATGGGAGTCACCTCGGACCCTTTACAAACAGAGTACTGAATGACCAGGAAAGCAAATTCCAACCCCTCCCTTCTGTCAAGTTGAGGCTATATAATTGCTTTGTACTCCCTGATGGATGTTTTGGGCTGTAAGTTGAAATGTCAGCCACATAGATGATGTGTATACACAGCCTCTTCACACATCTTCCAAAACCAGTCAGTTCAGGGTCAGCTGTTCTGATCGAGTCAGCAGTGAGGTCTTTTTCCCAACACACAGATTTTACAAGAATTTCTGGTTCTTAAATGCCCAGTGGATTCTTCATGCAGAGCTTAATGTATTAAAATGGACCAGCATAGGTCCATACATAGAGCTTAATGTATTAAAATGGACCAGCATAGGTCCATACATTCAGACACCTCACTTCTGATATCTAGAAACAAGTTATTTCTACCAAAATGAGTTTAGTGGACACATTTATGGGCTAAAAAATAGGCTGGTGGGGTTGTTTGGCACTCTGTCATCACAAATGTATTCTGGCACACAAACCTTTAGCTACTGGTTTGTTTCTGTGCCCACACTACTTTACTGAGGCTGATGGGGATGTTTGTGATATGTGGTTCCTTGACTGCATCAGCTGTTAAAGTGAAGGTCATTGCCCAGATTCATTGTGTGGAGTTCTGGATCCATAAGATACTGGAAAAAAATGTGCACTGCATTAAACCGAGCCATGCCATCACCTGGAGATTTATAACTCCAGAAAGAACATTTTTAGTAATGTGACTTCCTGCATAATGCATATTACTGAATTGCATAGACACTCTCACATAAAACTCATAATTTGCAGAGCTGGAGCAAAAGAAGGTATCTTCCTGGACCCTTTCCATTTAGGGTGAAAAATTGCAATTCTTGATGTTTTGGAAAGGTGCCACTATTTTAATTAAAAGTTTAAAAGGTTGTATAGTAAAGCATGTAACCAGAGTATTAAATGATACAGCTCAGAAGCTGGAAAATAAAAAAGAGAAGAGCATCCAAAGGAGAGATTAGTAGAAAGCTGAAAAATAGAAGCATGTAGGAGAATTATGAACTGGTAAAAACTTTTCTGGAGCCTGAATTTGAAAAGAATAGGATATTAGTAAGGGGAAATAAACAGGAAGGCTGGTCCAGGAGAGAATCTGCAAAGCAAAAGGCACTTGTTCTGTCTGCTTTACCACTGGAAAATAGAACAGAAAAGTGGTAACTTCTGGAGGAGTATGAGATAACTGGGACAAGTGGCAAAACTAATATACTAGACCAAGCTTGAGGCAAGTTTTAATAGCAGAGGATGTTAGGATCATTCATAATTTGATTTTTGTGGAATTAATACTTAAGGAAAAGAGTTCTGTGCTGCATCTTTGGATGAACACGCAGCCAGAAAACACAGAGATCAGTGAGAAAATGTAGGGCAGTGGATGTGGCATGGAGGAAACTGTATCTTCCACAAGCACAAATAAATCAGAAAGGGCTGTTTTTCACAAGCCATAGAGTCTCTAATAAAAGCAGATTCTGTCTCAGGTTAAAAAAAAAAGAAAGGTGTTACACAATTGCTCTATTTCCCTTTTCTATTTAACAACCAGGAGCACAGGAGCCTCAGAAAGACAAGCAGGGAGCTGGTTGTAAACAACAGAGCCGCGCTGTAACCCAATGCAGGTTGGCTCAGGATCTCCTGAGCCCGCAGACAGGCTGGGCACCACCAGGACACAGCTGAGCTGCCGTGGCAGGGACAGGTTAAGTGGTTATCACACCTCGTTCTTATCATCCCCATTGATTTCACTCTTTTTCTGGCAGTGCCCTGACCTGGATCTGTGAGACATTTATTTATTTTTTTTTTTTGTGAACAAGTGTTTGTTCTTGCAAGGTGCCTGGTTGAGAGTAAAGCATCCCAAATCTGGGGCAGGACATGAGGAGAGTGATGGTGGGAGCGGGCAGAGCTGAGGAGTGGTGAGGTCTGCCACCGCCTTGATCAGAAGTGCAGTTTGTGTAAACAGGCCTCTACAGAACACTGAAACTCTCCAGCAGCAATTCCCTCTCTAAACTTGTTTGACAGGGAGCTGGAAGAGGCTGCCAGGGAAAAAGGCTTGATACGTGGCAGCGTGAGGTGCTGGTGGCAGCAACTCTGGGGACATGAACATCAGGAGGTTGTGCTTGCTCTGTGTTTAACCCAGCTTGTTGTAACTCAAGTTAATTTTAATTCTTTGTGTGCTGGAGGAGCAAAGTGCTTCTGCATAAATGACATCCCAATGGAAGGTATATTTAGCTTTTCCTGGCAATCATACACCTTTATACGTGAACATAATGACTAAACGGAAATGGTGCTCTTTTTACATACAGTAACAAAATTCTAACCCATGGGGGAGGACTGCAGGACTTCTGTGGCTTCTTTCTGTTTGCAGTGGAAACAAGTGTTTGGATGTACATTCCCTTTCTTCCAGCATTAGAGTAGTGCTTCATGTCTAGAAAGTTCCTTTGAAGGGAGATATGTTGTGCACATGGAAAACCAAACATGATGCAAAGAAAACTGTCTATTCGCATTGCTCAGAATGACTGCAGTCTAGAAAGCAAACACAAGTGTGCCAAAGTGCTTTTCATTTTAAAAATCTTCCTACTTTAGAAACCCTCTATAACAGGATATATCCTAGTCCATGTTTCTGATAGTTAAAAGATGGTGGCATCATCGTGGTAGTAGGAGAATGTGTGATGAGCTGGCAGGCAGCTACTTCTGGAAGGAGCTGTGGTATCAACTGATTCATATTATGGATATGTTTATCAGCATCCTGGGCTGCATCAAAAGCAGTGTGAGCAGCCAGTAAAGAGAGGAGATTCTGTTTCTCTACTCTGTTCTTGTGACACCCCACCTGGACTGCTGCCTCCAGCTCTGGGATCCTCAGCATAAAAAAGACCTGGTTCTGTTGCAATGAGTCCAGAAATTACGACTAAATTGACCACAGGGCTGGAGCACTTCTGCTATGGAGGTAGGCTGAGAGACTTGGAGCCTGGAGGAGAGAAGGCTCTGAGGAGACCTTAGAGTCCATCCAGAGCCTAAACGGGCTCCAAGGAGATGGAGAGGGACTTTTGATAAGGGCATGGAGTGATATGACAATGGGGAATGGCTTTAAACTGAAAGAGGGCAGATTTAGATCGGATGTTAGGAAGAAACTCTTTACTGTGAGGGTGGTGAGGCACTGCAACACGTTTCCCAGAAAAGCTGTGACTTCCCATCCCTGGAAATGTTCAAGGCCAGTTGGAATGGAGCTTAGAGACGCCTGGTGTAGTGGAAGGTGTCCCTGCCAGTGGCAAGGGGCTGTAATGAGACGATCTGTAAGGTCCCTTCCAATCCAAACCATTCTAGGCTTAGGTGTGCAAGAGCTTTTGCTTAAAAGGTGAAAGGCTTTACTTCTCAAAGTAGTAAAGTCCCGCAGTCCCACCAATACCCTTCTAGAAAAAATGGGAAGGTACAACTCAAAAGAGACCTCTCAAAGGTCTTGGGATTCCACACTCACTGCTTCAGACATTTAACACGTTCCTAAATACAATGAACACTCTCATCCTGCTCCTCCCATTTGGAGCTGAGCGTTGTGTGTGACCAGGCAGAGTGATGGGGTGTTTGCAATGGCTCAGGGATACAGAACCAAGGACTAGCAGCATCCAAGCATTTGTAGGGCCCCTTGCGGTCATTCCCTGTTACAGGATGGCCACTAAGAGAAGAGGTTAGTCCTGGAATGCTCCTGATCTCCTGGAGCAGCAAACAGACGTACAGGGAACCTGTGAGCCCTCCAATGTTTCATTTCAAAGATTTGTAGGGGCCTGTTAGGGTTATGTTTAAAAGCAATGGCAAGATTTAGCACCAAACTTCCTCTCCCTGAATGAATGGGTCAGTCAGAGAAAGCCTGGCTGTCAGGACAGAGCAGTCATCCTGCTTGTTTAGTGTGCTCCATCAAAATCCCAGGAGCTGCTGCTCTTGGGAAGGTGTTGCTGCTCCTCTTTTGGACAGAATTATCCCAGAAATTGTCTCTGGGAGGTGCAAGTTTTTTTTTTTTTTTTGCATTCTGGGATATGTTTTTTGTGCATTTTTTTAAAGTTACCTCTGCCGAAAGGTGATTTCAAACTAACCTTGGCTTGGAATTTGGTGAACTGTTGCCACATATTCTTAGAGGAAGATATAAATGTTACTCCTGGTACAAACAGTTGCCTTCCACTATTAAGGCTTTTGTGGTTTCAACGTAAGAGAGTTGCTCTGATAAGAAATCTGATTTCAGTTTCACAATTTCAGGGTTATCAAAACCAATACTGGCTTTACCAACTGGGAGAGATAAGTTGATAGGAACCTTTTAACCCATTGTAGCAATATGGGCTCTGTAATTCTATAGTCTATGTAGTCTATGTGATTCATAGACTGCCCTCAAGAAGTGTTTTGGTGATAAGTAGAAATCAGCATCAGATACAGAGGGTGCAAAGTTAATTTCTGTTTCTTGAGAAGTGTGAGTGTTTACTGGGTATTATGACCTCAGCTTTTGGCTTCCATACAGAATCATTTCTATGTTTAGTAAAACTTTCTAAATAAAGAGGAAATAACAAAGGTAAAAAAAGCACAAGGAATAATAATACTGAAACATCTGCTTCGACCTGCGTGGTGCTCCAAGACTGACAATAACATTTTTTTGGATCCTTGGTGATGAGGTTGGCCAAGCCTTTCACATTTTGCTGGAGCCACAGCCACCCGACAAAGCAGACACTTACAGTGTGTGCGGTCTCTGTCACCTTTCAGCTGTCACCCTGGAAGTGGCACGAGCACAGGGTTTATTATGGATCTTGAATTTTTATCCATTTGAAGCTGTCAAGCCGACAATGGGCAACACAGTTCGTGTCTCTTCCAAACTTCTTTTCATGAGGTAGAGCCTGAGTCTCCTCCAGTGTACTGGCCTTGCGCCTTGGTGTTAAGGTCACAAAATTTACAGGGTTTACTGGTAGTCTGGACACCAGGCAGGAAAATAATTTTATTAGGTTTGCTTAAAAGTCAATAAATGTGTTTCATAAGTTCCATGCAGGGGGACTCAGGTATTTCAGTGTGGCTCTGCTTAGAACTTGTCATCAGGAGTGACTGGAGTGACAAATCAATAGCAACTCCACTATCAACCCAATTAAATAAGGGAAATGTTGCCTGGACTGAGAGTTGCTTCTCTTATATTTTTATTAAGCATTTTCAATAAAATAATAATAAAGTAGGGGAAAAACATCCAACTTGGCAAGATTTAATTTTGCTTTAAGCTTTTTTTTTTTTTTTAAAAGAAAACAATTCAATAAACTACCAAAAGCTGCCTGGCGAATGTTTTAAAATTAGGAGTTGCTTGTTGTTCTTTGTGATGAAGGAAAACAATACTTTAAAGGAGCTTTAGCTGGAGTTATACAACCCAGCGTCTGTGTGTCTGTGTGTCTGTTTTCTCTCTGAGCGTTTGCAGATTTTGTCTTGTGCCAGGACAAGTGCCTCGCTGGTGGGAATATTAGAGACTGGCAGTAAATAATTCAAGCAGGCCAAGTTTATAAAATGGCTTGGCAGGGATATATTCACTATCCCTGCCACCTTGAACCTAGTTTGGAATGCTTTAAGGATTGCTAGAGAAACTGGATCTCAGGTTAACAAAGGGTTTTCAACTCTATCTCTTTCTGCTTAAGTTCATGATCTAATCATTATTTTATGGCTAACGGTGAATGACACCCTGATCTGCCATGGTTTGCTTTTTTTTCCTCATACAAATGTCTATGACCATATGCTTTTTGATAAATTTAATGGCACTGATATATATGTTAATTGTGATCTAAACATCTGATTAAAATGAAACATATGCAAATGTTTTGTTGAATATGCATAACTTTGCTTCTTTACATGCCTTGTAAATGGGATCCATTCGAATGGACAGGACTTCAGAAACATTCAGGTTGGATTTTATCCCATGGCCACAGAAGCCAGTCAGTTTTGTACTGCTGAGTTCAGTGGCTGCAGAGTTAGACCAGTTTAAGTGTATTTGAGATCTTGTTTAAGCTCCACTTGCTAACTCCTTCATTTATTCCAGCTTTTCTGAGCCTCATAGTCAAATTGGGTTAATACTATGTTTTAATTTCACCATGAAGAACTGGGGATACTGGCCATTCTTATTGCTTGCACTTAGAAATAGCCATTGGTGTGCTGTGGGTGCTCTATGTTTAGCTGCAGGTTGCTCTTTTTCCATCTCTGGCAGCACACAGCTCGTCAGGCTCACAGGTTGCTGTGTCGTGGCTCAGGGATGACAGTGAAGCTCCAGTAAGTGTCCTCAGGGAACTTTTATCGGCAATATATGGCTCTGCTGGGGCTATTCCAGAGCAGCAAATGCCACCGAGATCATTTGACATAACATCCCAAAAATACACAGGGATCCTTTCCAAAAGAGCCAGCAGGAAGTACGTCTGCTGGTGCTCCAGAGTTTAATGGTAGTGTCAGTTCACCTGGTTATGTCAAATAGAGTTTGATGGAAGGCTGTGTAAGGATTGTTTAGAAGAACATATTGATCTTCACAGCAACTACATCACTTAGCTCTTGTGTGACACATAATTCTTCAAAATATGGCAGCAAAATAAATCCAGCAGTGCTGCAAAGAGGTAACTCAAACACCATTTTACTAGTTAGTTTTTCCATTTTTCAGGTAAGATCTCCAGTAAATTTTTCAAATTGCCCCTTTTTAACAGAGTCAGGCAGACATTAAAGGGCTGTGAGTTTGTGTGTTAGTTTTATACAAGAATAGGTTTCAATGACAATTTTCTTTTTTCAGCAAAGGCTGACTCAAAGTCAGGGAGAATCATTTGGAATAAGGAAGGGTTTGGGTTTGTGCTGAATCCCATCTATAAATCTTACGTGCACTAGGAAATCCAAGCAGGTACCTAAAGTGCTATAGTAGGTACTTTGAAAATAGCTTGAAGTGATTTGTTTGTCACAGTAAAATTTAACATGGACACTGTCCAAAACAGATCCATATTTCCTTTCCTTCCTTGTCCCTTGCTCTTCCCATTTGTTTGCACTTCTTCTCTATTGCTGACATACAGTAAAATTCGTGTAGATATGGTAACAGTGATATACATGTACGTATGGAGCTAGGAGTTAAAAAAAAATCTGGGTTTTTTAGGTCTGAGGAGTTAAATCAACATCATGTATTCCTGGCATGTTTTTTATACTAAACTTAAGGCTTGGAAATTATTACAGTGGAACAAAAGTAATTCAAACTGTATCCAGCTGTGTTTTGCAGTTCCAAAGCCAGTAATTTTATCTAATAATACCTAAGGGTAGAACTTTCTCTAACTGCTTACATTTACAACATGTCATTGCTGTTTGTTATGCAACTTGATTGCAAGTTCACACGTAAATGTAGAATCATGAGTCCATTGGATGCTTTCTCTGACTCTGTTACATTAAATTATTCTTTGTAATTGAATGCTATTCTGCCCCTCTCAAGAATAATTTCATAACTTACCTTGCAGGGTGTTAAGGATTTTACCCTTCTAGATGTATCCCTTTTTAATGGTCGTATTCACTGGCTGAAGTGGATCCCTTTTTGATTCAGTGACTTTGTTTCATCACAAGAATTTCATGGCTACAGTGTCAGAAGAGGAGATGTGCTCAGAAAAGAGACTGGGACACAAACCATGAGATACAGTTCTGTAATGCACCGTAACAAAGCTTTGCCATGTTAAAAAGGCCCCAGTGTTGTCAAGATCCAAATCAACATATTTTTTTTTTTTTGACTTTCCATTCTGTGAACAAATCAGCATTTCAGCACTTTATCTTAATAGAAAACAACAGCACAGCTCCCACCAGATGTAAACTCTGATTTTTATTATATTTTTTTTATTACTTTTTCTAGTCAAACTATGAAAAGGTTCCACCATGTAAATTTTTCAACACGTTAAGCTCAGTAATATTGCCAGGTTTCTACTCAAATTCTTGTCAGGGTTTTATTACTTTTGGGCATTTCTGCTTCCTTCAGTGATCCAAGGCCAGGTATTCAGGCTCTACTCACCTTGATAAAATGCTGATACCAGTCCTTCTCCACCAGACGTGGACACACAGTGGGATCAGGGAACATTCCTCACTCTTATCCCACGTCAGGTTCAGCATCCTGAACACCAAAATAGAAGACAAATATAGGATGGGATCAGGTCTCCAATACAGAGCTGTCTCCTGGCAAATCTCAATTTCCTTGGTATAAAGGAAATCAAAGCAGAGACAGCTGGGTGTGTGTCTGCTCTTAGGTATAGGCTGTCTGGTGCTTTATTATGTGTCTGGACAGGAGCTAGTCCTAGTTCAGAGTTTGTCCGGGGGTGTTGTATCTTCTGTAGGACCAACTTATCTGCATTTTCTGCTTGTTCTCACATTCAGACTCATAAATTTATACCAGCCTCCTAGTCCCCATGATTTTTATTTTGGTCCCCAGGGTAACCTGGTTCAAGTACTTCCTTAGAGGTATTGTATATCTGGAGCTCGGGTGCTTCTCCAGTTTTTTTCTCCATGCCTCTGATTGCCAAAATATATAAAATAGCTCCTTTATATGAATTATTGGCAACTCTGCATTAAACTGAGATAAAATGCTAATTGAAACTCATTTCAGGAGGGTTGTTTTGTAATAACTTACTAATGCATCTGTAGGACAGTAGAAGTTGAAGCTATTCCTAATAGAAATACTCTGGCACAACAACATTATATTAAGGATGAAGTTGCTCAGGTAGTGACAGTTGGCTCTTCTAAATCCTCATTCTGGATAAACACTAATTTTGTGTGCAGAGCAGATGACAGAAGCCCATGGCGTTCACCTGTATGTGCTTGCCTCAAAATGTAATTAAAATATTCAAAGCCTGATATTCAAGGCCAAAGCTGATTTTCATCTACTTTAAGTTCTATAAAACTTGCAAAGATTATATATGGAAATAGTAATTTTTCCCCTTCCCTAGGTAAGTCAGGCTGTATAAAAAAAATAAATGTTTCTTGACTAGTTTTGTTTTTTCTCTTGCATTTCAGAATTATAGAATCATAAAATCCTAGAATGTTTTGTGTTGAAAGGGAACTTAAAGATCATCTTGTTTCAGCTCCCTTCCATGGGCAGGGACACTTTCCAACAGACCAGTTTATTCAAAACCCCATCCAGCCTGGCCTTGAACACTTCCAGGAATGGAGCATCCACAACTACTCTGACCTATTTTCTTGTTTCCTCTGCACTAAAGAAAAATCATCATGGCTCAGTTCACCATTCACCAATACTTCAGGTGTCAAAACCTATTCATGATGATGTAAATGGGGTTTATGCACAGAGGAAATTTGCTTGATTTAGTTATGGCTTCAATTTCCCTTTCTCTTAACCATAAAGATGCCACAGCAGATACACGCTTTTCTAACTTCTGCTGCTAGTAAAGACACATAACTGTAGTGCTCTACTACTTGGAAAAGGGCTCATCACCTCCAAAGAGTGTGCTGCTGCAGGCTAGCAGTGGAGTTCAAACAAGCTAATCCTTGTATGCTCAATCCCAAAACCCACTTGACAGCAAAGCTCAACAACTGTCTGTAATTCAGAAATTATAGTTCAGCACCCATTTTAAATGTTCAGCAGCTGGGTTTTTGTTGTGAGTGTGGAGTTTTTTTAATACTTGGTAGTAAAACACAGGGTGATAATAGAAGATCTCTACCCTTCCTAGATGCTGATTCCTATTAAGTGTTCTTAGACCCCAATGCTGCAAAGGAGGCTGTGCAGGCTGCTCTATGCTTTGCCAGCCACCTCTGAGCATGATTCTTTTTCACAACCCAGTCCCTGAGATTGAAAAATGGAGATGCCTTTTTTTTAGCTGTTCTGAAGCACTGCACAGTCATGGTCAGGAGTTCAGAGGTGCAGAAGCTGAGAAGCAGTGGCCTTGTGCAAGGAGATCCAGCAAGAAATTCACTCCAGGCCTGTGCTGTATCCTTTAGCCATAGCTCTTATGTCTTTTGGGTTGTGTACAGCACTTAGCATGACTGATTCAGTATTCATGTGCCACACCTGCTTAGTAATTCACAGTAAATATTCCAATAATCAACACACAAATCAAAATAGTCACAGCTATGCATTTTTACTTTGTTATTTTGCCATTGCTATAAGTAGGGAGGGGTCAAGGTTTAGATTATCTTTTGGCTTGTCATTTTAAACACACGGAGAGCTAATGTGTGTTATGATATTGGAAAAGATGTAGAGAAGAATAATTTTAAGGCTTAAAAATATTGAAGATTTCCCTTCTTAAGGCAGTCATTCTCATTTAAGTAAAAGAGCAAACATCACTTGACTGCAATATTAAAGGTATCTATGGGGGGGCCTTTTAATACAGTGGTAACAAGCATAACAAGACAGAGAATCACAGAATGGTTTGGATTGGAAGGGACCTTAAAGATCATCTAGTTCCAAGCCCTCTGCCATGGCAGGGCCACCTTCTACTAAACCATGTTGAAGTCAAATATAGCCAACCTGGGAGTAAGCTTAATAGTAGCTGTAAAGGTCATTAACCACTGGAACAAGCCACCAAAGAAGTCATACCCTTTCTGCCTCTGATTCAGATCAAGACTAGATAGGCTGTTATGAACACACATAGTTAGGGACAGTAAAGAAATAAACAAGGAAGGAAATCTACAAATCAGGAAGGCATTGCAATAGAGGAGATCTTGGCAAACCAGGACAGGGTTGGGTTCAAGAACAGAGGGAATCTTTGATTTATGTGTCTCTGAAAGACAACACAAATTTGGTTGAGGGCCAGTCTGATAAAGATGATGCTGAGAGGCTGCTTTCGTGTCCTGGGTGTGATAATGGGGTGTGATTAATTCAGGTGGTGGTTAGATATGTGGTTGCTTATCTTATATGCTTATCGTGTCTGGGTTTGCAAGGGCCAGACTTTGGAAGGGCTTCCAAAGGCTGAGAAGATGAGTGATGTGTCAGTACAGGTCAGACCTTGAAGATGAGATGAAGGAAGAGCTAAACTGGGAGATAGGAGAGCTGAATTCTTTTTCTATCTGTCATTGTCTAAGTCACACCACAGCCCTGTGCCTTGGCTTCATTTCCTATGAAATATTTGCATCATCATTCATTTTCATATCTGTGTAGCCCAGGAGCTTGTCCAGCTAAAACTGATCCTTTCTTTTCTGTTTATGTAGAGGAATGACTGTAAAAACCACTCAAGTGTTGTGGTTTCACTCCTCACAAAATACAGAACCAGTTCTCAGGTTGGGCAGGTGCTTCTCTGTATGAATTGCCAAGCTTGTCCTCCCTATGACATTTTAACACCCAAATAAACACCCTGAATCTTGACACCCACTGCACAGAGCAGTCATTTTGGGTGTTGGTGCAAGTCAGTACCTGTGTATTGTCCAAAACGAGTGGAAATCTGAGACACCGGCCCCGATGGATCATCACTATTGTTGCCGGTGTTTTTCTAGATTGTGATTCAATTTGTGTGGGTCAACAGGCACGTTGTGTTACTGCTTTCCTTTTGCTTTTAGCTGCTGAATGGGCAACTTCAAACAGATACGAATGCATATCATGGGAGGAAATTATTTTCTTTCACTGCCCTGTGTTTTGTGATGAGCTGTTGCTGCTGATTCAGTGTGTGACTGGAGACCTGTTTTGTGTGTTTATTTTATTCATAGTATTTTTTAAAAAGCTGTTCCTGGATGAAGAGGGGTTGAATCATAGAATATTCTTGCAGGTTCTAGGTTCTCTCAGAATGGCAGTTTTAGTTGTTTTCCTGTGGTCAGTTCTTTTAAATGTTCTGGGCATGCCAAGAGGATCCAGTACATGAAACCCCTTAATTTTTAAGCCTATTTTCAGTCTTCAGTTAACATTCTGATCATTTTAATTCTCTTTTCATCTCTAAGTGTTCTCACCCATGCAGTTTGACAAGGAATTCCATTTTTTCTTGAGTTACTGAGTTGCTCTTTTTCATTCTGAGATGCTTTAACTTCAGATTTTTGGTTTTGTTTTCTCTTTCAAGTCAATACCTCTGAGTTCCCCAGTTAAGCTCCAGTCCTGGAGCTATGTCTTGTTTGAGGTTCAAAAATGATCTCTTGTTTTCTCTGTATTAAGCACCAAGAACTCACCCTGCTCCAAGTCAGAGCCACAAGGAGCTTCTCAGAGAACATGAATAATCTTCTGGGCTTAGATCATCTCCAATTACATATTTCTCTGAACACCCTATAGGTCTTACTTCTCACAATTCAGACTGTAATGAAGGCAGGTCAACGTGGATGCAGGAGGACTTGTTTCACATTGGGGAGTATCCACCTGCCCCTCTTGGGACACTGAAACCAGCAGCCCTATGATATGTGTCTGCAGGAACACCTTGTTCTCTTCTGGGCTGAGCATAACCTGCACCCAATGGCCTCATGATTCAGTGTTTATCTCAAAAGAGATGATTCAACAAGAACAGTGGTAATGTTAAAAATGCTGACTGTAGACAGCTACTCAGGTCCAACCTTGGAGAGCTGGGGAAGGATGTGACCAGGACAGGAACTTGGAGGAAGTGCAGTCCCACTCCCCTGACAGAGACAAACCTTGAGACACTGATTTTCTTTCCCAGGGGAAGGAAATGCCTCTCTCTCCCGACCTTGGCCACTGCTCCCAGCCCATCTGCACATGTGGCAACACCTTGCTGCAGCTCCCATGGGCAAGAAGGGTTTTTTATGATTTGCCTCTGGACATCTCTTCCACCCTGGGCATGAAGGATTATTCATTTTTGTAATTTATTTTAAAATCTATTTGAATGTTTATTTAATGTTTATTTAACGCCGTATTCAAGGTCTTTGAAAGTGGGTGTGGTTAGTAGTAATCACTTTGTGCCATGCTATCAGAAAGATTTTATACTAACAGATGTTTAGCTTTTCGGTGGAAGTGTGAAAGTGTGAAATTATAGCATTTCTCTATATTTTTTATTTTTCAAGAACCACTTGTGTGCTTGACATTTCATGATAATATAAGAAATAAATAAATCTTTGTTTCAGTGAGAATTGCAAGTAAAGAAAAAACAGCTACTTCTTCAGAACTTATTCAGGTACTTGAGGGAATTTGGCCTGGCTATACACAAATGTATAAAAAATATTCAGAAATTCCCTTGCCAAATGCTAGTTTCTCAATTACCTCCTTAGCCTGGATGTTCTAATAAGGTTGGTTTTTTTCAACAAATGCTTGGTGTGTGGAGTTCCAATGGCATTCTGCAGGCTGCAGTTGTCCAGGATCACATCCCTCTGACAGCCCGAACATGAGAACTGCTGTGGCAGAACAGGATAAACCAAAATGCTGCCGGAGCAACTTCTCAAATGAAGGAGAGTGAGATTCAGCCCTTCTCTAGATATGATGATTACCTGTGTAATAACAATTACCTCGGTAAGAGCCTGGCACCAGAAAGTGGGAAGGTGTGAGTTATAATTGATTATAACTATAATTGATTACCCAGGCTGTCCTGAGAACAGACAAGAGGACCAAGAAGGTTCAGATTATATTTTGGGTCTATTTTGTTAAGCAGGAGAGAGGAAAAAATGTGAGAAAGAACTTGTTTGTAAGAGTGCTCCAGCGATGTGACTTTACAAACTTCCCATAGGAAATGATTTTGACAGTTTTCTCAGAGTACACTTTAACTTGATGCTTAGACTGAATTTCCTCTAATTTTGTTTTATTCTACTTTCCAAAATCATTTCCTATGGGAAGTTTGTAAAGTCACATTGCTGGAGCATTTCAGATGGACCCAAACAGTACAGACAGTACAGACACAGGGATTTAAGAAATCATTCTGCACTGGGATGCTGAATAAACAAGAAATGTGATCCAAACTCCACTCACTGATCCAACTATTTTTTTAACTTACAACATTTATGTTACATTAATTTCAGTACTAATATACACACTTATTCAAAATTTCTCAGTAGCTTTTGGAAAACATCACTGTGTTTTCTCAAGCATTTGCTATTGAACACACAAATTGTTTTGCTTTATTGAGTCCCAAGGAATATTTGCTTGCTGGTTGTGTTTATGTCTTAGACTTGCTTTCATTGCAGGTATTTACATTTACAAACTCAGAAATTGTTCTCTGTTTCTTGTTTAATGAAACAGTCAGAGAGAGTTGCATTCCCCTCCTTTGTAGAGGACTATTAGAAAAGACTACTTTGTAGTGTAACACCCCTTTAATGGCTAAATATGACTGCGTGTGTAGATGATCAGATGAACAAATACAGCAATTTTGGCAGGTGAAAAAATATTGAAGCTGTAATTATTTCTCTTTGAGTAGCTGGAAACCAGGAAATTTATTTATAGTGCATTTGTATTGTCATGGCATTACGTCTTGGTCCAAATGCCGGTAATACTGTATTGATGAATAGTTTGTTGCAGGTATTGTGGGTTGCACTGGGAAGTCACACCGAGATGCAAACATCAAACCAAAGACTAGTTTGAGCCTGTGATATACTGCCCCTTTGCAAAGCAACTTGAG
Organism: Anabacerthia variegaticeps; assembly: GCA_035583185.1. Lineage (NCBI taxonomy): Eukaryota > Metazoa > Chordata > Aves > Passeriformes > Furnariidae > Anabacerthia > Anabacerthia variegaticeps. The sequence continues at coordinate 109,817,728 of JAWWEW010000112.1, forward strand.
CTGCTTTTGGTGAAAGTCCTAAACATTGATCTCATCTTGGGATGGAGCTTCTCCCGCACCCTCTGCAGTGCCTTGAACTTTGGATTTGCAAAAGGAGATAGAAAGGCCCAGTCGTGCCCACTGTGGGACACCTCCTGAGGGCTGCCAATTGCTCTTTTAATCCATTTAAGGTCACTGATGAACAGTATTTCTATGATGTTAAATAAGATACAAAATGAGACCCCCAAGGGCAGATTATGGCCTGTGCTGGGGTCAGCTGATGTGGTAAATGCCCTTTATAAGCAAGACCCCACCATCCAGACCTTTATTTACAGTGCCTGCAAGTGACTGTCTTCTAATAGTGCAAATGAAGTCATGGAATTTCAATAAATAATTCAGCCCTGGATCTTATTTCGGGTTCAGCATTAACTTTCAGCACCTGGCTGCTGTTATTATTTGTTAGTCTGATACGCTGCTTAGAGGCATGGAAATTTGGCTGCAATTCACCAACATTTGCAGAATATGCCATATGACCAGATTACCCTGGTCAAAAATCCCTGGCTCAGAGATTTTTAATGGACATGCAAATTCCAGATGTGCACAGATTTAATTCTTACAAGAAAAACTGCACTCAGGATTCTGGTACTGTAATGGGAGCTCTGTATAGAGCTTGCTTTGGAGAAATGACTCCTGTATTTGCACCTGATCTCTACAGGAAACAGGAATAATTTGGCTATAATTTGCATTGCCTGTGACACCTTCTGACAGTGATCTGTCTCTCATTTTATTTTCTGCAGCTTTCCTAGGGGAATGGTTTTTTCATGTCTCTAATTAGCTCTCAGGATATAGAGTCATCAATATTTGAAACTGTTAAAATTGGTGCTTTGTGAATAGCTAAATAAGAGTAATTCCTAAATTCTTTCTCCAGAGTACATTAAACCACTTGTAGTTTTAATCACTTAATAGAAAGAAACCATTGAATCCAAAGTATGACTGTTCTCACTGAAGTCAGTGGAATATTTATCATCGGTGGGAATATTTTGTATGAATATTGACTGTTCTGGAATCAGATCAGGTATATTATCATAAAATCATAGAATATTTTGAGTTGGAAGGGACCTTTTAAAGGTCACCTAGTCTGACTCCCCTGCAATGAGTAGGGACATCTTCAACTATATTAGGTTGCTGAGACCCCTGTCCAGACTGACCTTGAGTGTTTCCAGGCATGGGGCACATACCACCTGTTATGTAAGAATATAATAAATTAATAGATGTGGCTCCAATAGGCCAAAACTAGAATATGACCCTATAGGCTCAAGTTTCCAAAATGTAGGAGTTGCATTTTGTATTTGCAGGGCATGAACAGCCACTGAATATCAATGCTTTCCAGGACAAGATCCTTCCAGTACCTGAAGGGAGCCTACAAGAAAGCCTGTTTACAAGTGCATGGTGTGACCATACAAGGGGGTTAACACTGAAAGAGAGTGGGTTTAGTTTAGATATTGGGAAGAAATTCTTTACTGTGAGGGTGGTGAAGCCCTGGCACAGGTTGCCCAGGGAAGTTGTGAATGCCCCATCCCTGGCAGTGTCCGAGGCCAGGTTGGATCAGGCTTGGAGCAACCTGGTCTAGTGGAAGGTGACTCTTTGCATGGCAGAGGGAGGGAATGAGATGGTCTTGAAGGCCCCTTCCAACTCAAGCTGATCCATGATTCTGATTCTAAGGTAATTTTTTTTAAAAAAGAATTTGCGGCTTTCTTGTTCAGAGTCCTTACCTCTTCCTATGAGATACACCATTATATCCAAAATAACCAAGCAGTAGCTGATGCTTCAGCAATCTCTATTGATTTTTTACTAAAATTGTGATGATTTTCTGAATACTGCTGTGCCCTGACTCCCCAAATCCTGTGACTTACATTCCTTCCAGAATTTAAACCCACATGCCTAAATGCAACTGATAGATAAGAAAAAAAGATTACACATATAAGTGATGTGACAAGTTTGTTACCTTTAGAAAAGCCCTACAAATGGGATGTTGGTGGTTGACTTCCCTGGGAGCGAGAACTTCTCCCTGCAATGCAAACAGGCAACACTAGAGGGGATTTTACTACCACTCTATGTCAGGCATGTGCCTCTCCCAAAAACCTTCTGAAACATATGTTCTAGTTCAGCAACAAGATGTTGGCTACAGGCTGAGCAAAATCTATGTTTTTATGATGCAAAAGGTCAGGAAAGATTATTATAATTGTCCCTTCTGGCAATGAAACGTCTGAGTGAAATTCTGGTCCCGTCAAAGTCATGGGTAAAATTGCTGCTGATTTCACTGTGGCCAGACTTCATCCTGTGCAGGTCAGAGGGAAGCAAAAGTCTGTGCCACCAAGCATGCAGCACTGACAGCAAGAACAGCTTTATTGTCAGTCACTGATATAGACTGTTAGAAAGGATCTTTAAAGCATCCTATGCCCCCGCTCCGCTCTGCAGCAGGATGAAATAAATCGAGACCAGTTTTACTGACTTCTGTTCTTTTGAGTTCTTCAAAGCCTCCCATAAATGCAGATTACACAACCTCCTTAGAAAGCCTGCTTTGTGTTTCATTAGTCCTATAATTACACTGAATTTCTTCCCGTCCCCTAAAGCTTTATTGTTGCAAATTAAGCAAAATACTTAATCCCATCCTCTGTGGGCATGAACAACAATGGATCATCATCCTCTTTGTGAAACAGTCTTATACATGCTTGAGGACTGTTATGTTGTGGTGGAACATTGCATGTACATCACATTATCTTGTTTCTGTTGCCTGTAGATGCATTAGCTGATGATTCCTATTGTTTGTGATTTACGTAAAATCTCTTTCTCTTCGCCCTCGCAGCCTTGCCAGCCATTCCCCATCCTGCGTTTGTATGTCACATTTTGTTCTTTCCATGTCTTACATATTGCGGTTAATTTTCTTAAATTTCATCCTGAATTTAATTTAAGTGATTTCAGGCACTTTGTTGCAACTTCTTAGCATCACTTTGGAGTTTGTTCCTCTCCTGGGAAATAATGATAACCTCTCCGTGCTTGTTGATGTGAGGAAATTTTGTAAGGTTCTGTCTGTTCCTTCCCCCATTTTGCTAATGGAAGCATTAAATATGACTCATCTTGTCACAGGCCTTTATGGTACCTCTGTTTGTTGTGTGTTTGTAGAGTAACAGAAAACTTTCCTATTGCTGCTTCATAAATACTTTTTCAAGCACTTCTACAAACGCTTTGCAGTGATTTCACACAGGTCCCATTTCCCTACTTTGTTTATGAAAATGCAGTCTGGAGCTGGTGTTGGAAACCTTAGAGGTCAACTTCCAGGTACCTCATGCTTCCTTCCTACCTGCAGTGCTGGAAACCCTGGCAGAGAACAAAATGTACTTGGGTTAATTCATGTCATTTGTTCCTGATAAATCCATATTGTCTCTTCTTACCAACTTTAGCTTTCCACCTGTGCTCATGAGTTACTGTTTAATCATTTGTTCTGGTATCTTTCTATGTGTTAAGTTTATATATCTGGCATTTCCTGAGTTGTTCTCTTGTTCCTATGGTGTCTCAATTAATTATTGATGGGTCACCAAAAAGCAAGGCATTTATTTCTGTGAGGTTAAATCCAGTGGCTGATGTTGGTACTCAGGATCCTGTGTCATGATACTGGTGAGTGATGGGAGCACAGTTGCTTCATTAGGTTGGAAAAGGCTCAGGAAGAAGAGTAAAGAATAATTGTTATTTTTCCATCAAGAAACACCTTCATTTTCAGTCCAGTATGTCCAGAAGCACATGAGCTTTGTGCACAATCTGCTATCAAGGGTTGTGATGAGCACAGCAGTTTTTGGCATTTCTGGGTTTTGAAGAATTTCAAGATTTCGCTCTAAATTTCTTTAAGTCTAAAAAAAAAAAACAAAAAAACAAAAACCATTTTAAAACATTCACAGCATTATTGAACCCAAACTGTGGTGGGTTTTCTGTGAGGAGGGAAACTGAAATGGTCTCAGTAATTTTGAAAGGAAGTTTTGGCTGGTGGGTGGGCTGCTGGGCAGCCAGGAGCCCTGGGAGTCCTGCTGAGCTGCATGTTGGGACCCCATGCTCTGTCTTTGTGTGGTCCCAGCACCCTGCCTGTCCTCTTCCAAAGACCACAGCTCCAGGCGCATTTCCAAGGTGGTATGGCCAAAGCCACTGCACATATCCACCAGGTATTTGTCAGATTCTGAGTGGGCTCCTCAAAGAATATTCTTCCAATGGAAATTTTCTTTTTCAACACTCCTAATTTTTTGTCTAGTTGCTCAAGAAGCTCACAGTCAGTGATACTCCCTTCTTGCTAAGACTTTTAAAAGCATCTTTTCATTCTGGGTGGCTTGTGGCCTGATCTTCCAAGTGTAGGGAAGTGATACTTGTGAGAAGTCAGCCGCCTTTGAATTGTCTCACAGGATCTGAAACTCCTAGCCACTTTGGAAATGTCAGCCTGCATTTGCCACCCATCTTTTAGCTCATAGTTTGCTGACATTAAAAGAATATAAATTAAATACATACTCTATGTGATTTCTTTCTACAATACTGCTGATGTTACTAAATGACTCTCACTCTTCTGGGGGCTTTTCTGTTATACATTATCATGTGAAAGTCAGTCTTTGTGTGCAGAGATTCCTCACAGCAGAGCATGCTGGAATAGGGTCTCCTGAAAAAAAAAAAGTTGATCCCAGCCTTAATTCATACGTATATGTTGGTGTAGGAAGTTTCGTTGTAGTTCCCACTACATATCTAATATTATCTAATATATCTAATATTAATTCCTCTTTCAGTTGACCACAGCAAAGATAAGTAAGGGATCTACAAATATAAACGAGAACAAAATAATTTCTTGGTATAGGATGTCAGACCATTCTGTGCTTCTCTACTGTGTTGATATTTGTCAAGTCATTAGCCTTTAGTTCTTTGAAGAAAGAAGAGGTGATGAAATAGCATAAAACTATTTTCACATGATGGGTTCAAACTGAAAGAGGGGAAATTTAGGTTAGATATATGGAAGATGTTCTTTATTGTGAGGGTGGTGAGACAATGGAATGGGTTGTCCAGAGAACCTGTAGGTGCCCCATCCCTGGAATTTTTCAAGGCCAGGTTGAATGGGGCTCTGACCAACCTGGAATAGTGGAAGGTGTCCCTGCCCATGGCAGGGGGTTGGAACTGGGTGATCTTTAAGGTCCCTTCCAACCTAGACCATTCTGTGATTCTATGATGAGATTATTTACCTGTGTTTAGTCTGTAGTTTTCTACCTCTGTATTGGACCTGACTGTTTGGAGTACTCGAGCATCTCAAAGTTTATTTCAGAGCAAAACCTGTTTCATGCAGGGCACAAGCAGTGGCGAGTGGCTCTAACAAATCCCTTGAGGAAACTGGGACCTGTTTGTACAAGTTGATCACTGTGTATGCAGATGTTCTGCTACCAGAACCTCAGCTGATGTGGAAGATGACTCTGGTCTTTAATGGTGAATATCCTAAGCCATAATGAAAAGGTCCCTAGGAAGAAGCTGACCTATGACTGAGCCCTTCCTGCCCATGCTACCATTCATGTGAATAAAAAAGGTGGAAAATCATGACTTACCAAACATAGCGATAATATTTGTCCTGACCCCGGGGTCTCCAAACCTGCAATTCCATCCTCTGCAAATCATGAATGTCTCAAGAGTACAAACACTTCTTTCACAAAACTGCAGATTTGAGAAGTGCAGTGACAGCTCCTTGGAGATCCTCAGCTCTGCTGACGTGCTGTCCAGCTGGTCTGAACCCAGCAGAACAAGCCAAATTGGCCCCTCAAACTGGCCAGCAGCACAGAACAAGTTAAGCTTATATGCATCTATACTATGTGCCTGTATGTAATGCCAAACTTGGCTGGCTTTTGGGGAGCTGGCTAGAGAGTTTCACCACTTCCTTTTTGTTTTGTCACTACCCTGACAGTCTTTCAGGCATATGCTCTATTTTTATTTGACATATATGCACATAGTCTATTTCTCTGTGTGTGTCCTTAGGAGTATATTCCTGTTCTATCTTGCTCTCTCTTGGAAGGCTGCTGCTCAGAGCAACATAAAATCTCGGAAAAAAGTCCAATGAAATTAAAATGCTGCACAGCAAATTTATTATTGTTGTTATAGGCCCCTGTTCAGGAAAGTACTTAAGTATGTGCTTAAGTCCATTGAAATCATCAGGACTTAAGAACATGCTTAATGTCAAGCATATACTTCCTCTGAATTGGGATGTATTTCAGCACATGCTTAAATGCTTTCCTGAACCAGAGCCACAGTCAACAAGAGTGTCCTGTGATACACAGGGCTTGTGCAACCAGATTTACTTCTTACTTGAGACCTACCAGTGCTGCTCTGTGAATGTGCACTTCTTAGCTTGCCTCTCCGTTGGTGGCACTCCAAATTGCTCACTGGCTTTTACATTTGGATGAGGAGTTGGGAAAGAAAAAAGACAAGAAACTGGAAAGAAACGATCCTTACTAAAGCAATACCTTGGCATGTCTGATTTCATGTTGCAACCAATGATTTTTCCCTACAATGGAGATTTGTGCTATTGTGTGTGTGGTATAATTACTAAGACAGATTTTTTTTTTCTTAATGGCATAATAAATAGGATATTTCCTGGCCTGCTCTGCATTTTGAATGGGATTTTCACTTCCCCTTTGGGTTCTGAGCGTAAGGAGAGTAAGTGTCAAAAGGCAGGAGCTTTCCCAATTTTAAAACAGGGAGGGTGTAACCATGTGTAATGTGAGTCTTGATTTTGATTGTAGGGATGATGAAATCAAATCCCTCCTTAATCCCTACTGGGGAACATCGAGGTGAATTAGCCTGACTGCTTTTGTTAACTTGTTAGAATATTTTTGGAAAAAAAATAAATGTATTTTAGTGTCATCAAAAGTATCTCTCTGCTTTACCCCACAGTCTTACAGACCCCTGGACCTTGTGCAGGGTGGCCTCAATGCAGTGAAAAAGGAAAGCAGAAGGAGGCTTGGTAAAACCAAGTATATTATTTGCCTGGAAAAAACACTGCGCTCCGTGATATGCAACTTTTCTCAGCACTGCCATTTTTAAGACAGATGCTTAGTCACTATTGATGATGTTGTATTTCCTTAAAGTTTTATATTTTGGGAGTAACTGAGACTTGCCCTTTTTTCCTTCCCCCAAGATTAATTAAAATAATACACAGTTGTCTGTGTGCGCTGCGGTCCCTGTGCATGTACCAGTTGGAGTGTTTTTGGAATATGTGAGGGAGTTTATTCCAGTTATTTAATTTATGGCAAGGTATTAGCTTGAACTTGAGAACAGCTCCCTGTTCACATCGTTCAGCTGTGCTGTGCAGTGGTTGGAGGCTCTCAGAACTGCCACAGCTCTACAAAAACACTTGACGCAAGCTCATAAAATCGAGACTGTTTTTTTTCCCTTCCTAAACCTCCTTAATTTCGTTAATTGATAATGTGTCTGCACAGCCCCCACTTGTGCACACAGCTGTTTTTAAGGTTTAATTAATTCATTAAAAATAGCTGAACTATTTCAGGAGGAGTGCCTTATAATTAATAAAGGGAAACATCTTGTTCATTCTTGCCATTGCTCAGATAGAGGCAAACAGCTGATATGACAGTGGGCTTTTCCTGATGTGATTATACCAAGTTCCAGGGCAGGACCTTGCATTAGTTGATGTGAAGGACCTAAACAGCTGGATATTAAGCAGAAAAGCATACTTTTTTAGTAGGTAAACTAATAAAAGTAAGCTTATAGGAAGAAATGGGAGCAGAAAATGATGTTTCCAAGATGGAGGAAAATAATTCTCTTGAAATTCTGCATCCACAACCCCCAGGCTTTTCTGTTGCTGCAGTCCACATTCATCCCACATAAAATCAGAGACTCTGGATTCAGTCAAAGTGAAAGGTGGCCATGTTCCTCTTTCAGATGTGCATCGTGGCCTTCCTTGCACAGAAGACCTTCCCTTAGGCATCTCAGTTAAACTTCAGTGGGGTGAGCATTGGCCAAAGAGCCTCACCCATCAAATCCTCAAATCTGTTTTACTCTTCCATAGACACTCTGGTAATTTGCCTTTTCAGGTAAGGTTCTTCTCCATGGAGAGAAGGAGGCTCTGAAACCCTTTCACAGCTGTGGAGCTTATAGTGCACTTCAACAAGTCCATCTCCTTTATCCGTGCCCACAAAGCCTCAAGTCTATCCCTAGCTGTAATCATTAAATCAGAACTGCCAGAACTGTCCCTAGTTGCAATCATTATACAAGAAATATCTGGCATTGCTGGCAGGGTGAGTGCATATATCATCAACTTGCTCCTTTTTGTAAGTGGTTCATCACTTTTAGTGTGCTTCAGGGAAGCTTTTGTGCTTTGTGAACAACAGCAGGGATAAATGGTCATTCTCCAGCTTGTCAATTATTTGCTCTTTTCTTTCCATCCACTGTTTGAGTTCTTGATCTTGATTAAGGTATTATTTAATTCCTGCCTCTCTGAGCCCTTACCCTTGGACAGAAGTGTAATAGGGTTGTATTTAGGCACTACTGGGGTGCTTTAAGAAAGCTGTTTTTCTTTGAAGAGTGACTAAGCCTGGGAAGTTCTCTCTTCTTTCTCATCTCCTCCTGGTAGTTAATAGACTTCACAAAGGATCTCACAACACTCTGATAGAGCCTTTGAAGTTATTACCTACTAAGGTTTTGCTCTTTCTTAGCGCTGAACGTTGAATTACTGACTGCTGTTAGAAGCAATGACAAAGGATTCACAAAACCAGCAGAGCCTTGCCTATAATTTCTGCAGAAAAAGAGCTGAATTTAATGGATAAATTGTGTTGCTGGGGAGATTTTGATTCTGTTCCCTCCTCTGTCACCAGTTTGCCTTGTGATTTGTGGTAGCTTTTTCAGTTATGCCAGTCACATGAGATCAAAACCCATGAGTCAGTCTCCACCCAAATCATGAGCCTGGCTTCCAGATCCAGGAGCTTTGAACAGAGATCATACCCTACTTTTCCTTTAGTTTATCTTTTGTTTCTGGAATTTCCTCTGTCTATTCCCAGCATGTCTCTAGCAATTAATGTTTCCCACTCCTTTGGAAGTGTTGAGATGATATTTTGACCATTTGGGACTGTTGGAGGCCTCAATTGACCTACACAATTAATTTTATTTTTGATCATCAAGTGAATCTTATTTCTTCCAGATTTCACATCTTCTTTTCCCAATGACTTCTGCATCCCTTTGCCTCACATGACCCATCACTTCTGATCCTTACTTGTAATGCTCTGTTCCCACTTTAGTCCTCTGGTCTTGGGAGAGTTTTTCACCATTTCCTTGAAGGACAGAGAACATGTAGAAAGATGCAGATCTGGGTAACCCTTAACCTTTACATGAGAATACATAGTTGGGGAGAGCAGGGGAATGGTGTTCCTGAGTCTCTTTCCTGAAAAAGATGAAACTGTTGCTTGCAGCACAAGAAGTGGGTGCTGAGGCCAGGCAGGATGTTGCCTTCATGCAGGATAGAGACTTTCAGGAGAGCTGGAGCTTTGCGTGTTGTTGTGAGACAAGGCTCCTTTGCTCTCAAGGTATTTGCAGAACTTGGCAAACCAGGGCTTTGCACTTACTTTAAAGGCAGTCAGGTGAAGAAAAAACCAGAATCAATTAATTTGTAAGCGAAAGTAATTCCAGAGAATGTAAGATGAGAATCAACCCTTCTGGCTGTACTTTTTCACCCTCTATTTCAGTCATCGATCTGTTTTTCTTCAAATTCTAGTTTCTGGTGTCATATCGCTGTTTTCTCCCATAGCATTTGCTTCTTTTCAGGAATGGTAAGAAATTAAAAGTTCTTGGCAATGGTTTTACAACTGAAAGCCCAATCAGCAACTGTTATTTAGCAGTAATTATGGCATGCACTATGGTGGTGCCTGGTATTCCCATGGTGGCACTGTTGCTGTGTCCATGAACTTTGCAGAACACTGCTAATTATTTAACTCACAAAATTTTGCAGAACCAGGCTACTCACACCTCAGCTAGAAGAGAAAATGCATCTTCTCATGCTCGTCCTCATGCCCTACCACTCCTTCACCCACATTGTTTGCTGATTCTTGCCTCTGCCATGTGCCAGACATATTGCAGATCCATAGTTTCAAGTAAAACTGCTGCCAAACCATTCCCCCCTTTATCCAAATCCTCTAGAGTATGAGTATTTGAAACTGAATCTGAATCCAGATCAAAACTCATTACATAGCCCTAAGCTTTACAGCAGGTTGTCTCCAAGCCCTGAACCCACACTGTCTCCATAATTTGGGGACAGGAATAATCTTTTCACAGGCAAGGCCTGAATTTGGAGCAGCTGGACAATGTTTCTAGTCTCAAAATGTGCCTAGTCGTGCTGTAGATGTTTCACAGAGATGCAATAATTGGAAGTGATTCTTTCTTTAGGACAGAGAAATGCTACCTTACAGTCTGAATATTAATAAGATAAAATTTATGAGAGCCAACAGAGTAATATAATATTTTCTCCAAAGGAAAAGGGCATTTATTTGCTTAGCTCTTTCATCAGCCATTTTCGGACACACACTGTGTGCATAAAATACAGTTATGCAACACATGTGGGTCAACAGCGGAAGGTTGGTTGCTTCACCAGGATTATAAGACTCTTTTAAACACAATGGCACCACAAATTAAAATGGAAATCTATCAAAACTATTATCGTCCTGAAAGCTTTGGCCACAAGCATAATTATTGTAGAAGGATGTTGTCCTTGGACGCAGCTTTGGCTCAGTTCAGCTGGTGTTATTTGTATCCCTCCATGGCTCAAAGTCAGAATTTGCATGGCTAAGAACCATAAATTTTTAGAGGAAAAAACAGGCTGTTTCCTCAATGCTAACACTAGCAGTTTTTTATTGTTTTGTAGTGGTTTGTAGGCAACTCATTAGGTACCAGAGATAGGAACAGACTGAATGTGGTGGCTGAAATCTGCCTTCAACCTCAGAAGGATTCGGGTGTGGATTTGTTTCTGGAGCTGGGTGTTTGTGTTTGAGGCACTTCCTTTACTGGATGTGAACAAGAATGAGTCAATGTCCAGAGTATTTGGGTTTAAATACAAAGTGCACATTTTAGAAAATAAAACAGTGAAGCAGATATTGAGCTGATGATAGATAGATAGATAGATAGATAGATAGATAGATAGATAGATAGATAAATAGATAGAACTCACAGACTTAAATAGAGCAGAAAACCTGTCCTGGGCTTTTCTGCCCTGTCCATGAGGTAGGCAGTTCTAGAGGGATGAGGGTAATTGAAAAAAATATCCTGGATGTTGCTTACCATCAGCAAGGGACACATCTCCTTACCCAGAGCTTTCTTCAGGAGAGGCTCTGCATTGCATTCTCAAGCTCCTGACAAAGGCTGAATCCTAAAGTAACTCCATTCTTGTGTTGATGATAAACTATATTAAATAACAGGCACTGCTGGTTATTTTTAAACTGGTTATTTTTCTTGCAACATCCAAATTTCCATCTTGAGGGAGGTAAATGACTAACAAGTCTGAAATCCATTTTTCCTCTGTTTCCATCCCTCAGGCTGGTATAGATGGAGAAAGCATTGGGAACTGCCCATTCTCCCAGCGTCTCTTCATGATCCTGTGGCTCAAAGGAGTTGTGTTCAACGTCACCACTGTTGATCTGAAAAGGTAAAAGTTGTTCAGTTTAATTGAAAACAGCTCAATGATCCAGTGTTTTCCATGCACAAGAGCCCCACCAAATTCAATCAGATTTGTATCTAGCCTAGAGAGCCTGTGGTGCACAACAAAATAGTTGGGATTCAGGTTTGGGTGTTGGCTTTTTTTCACTTGTGGAATGTTTTTACATTAAACAGGGTGCTTGGGGTAGTTTCAAAGTCTTCCAACCACAAATTACAGAAGAAAAAAAAAAAAAAGAGGGCAGACTGATTTTGTAGGAACTATAAATATCTGTGCAACGACCTGGCCATAAAGATTAGTGATTTCACCACCTTTTTCTCTGTCTGCAGAAAGCCAGCTGACCTGCACAATCTGGCTCCTGGGACCCACCCACCTTTCCTGACATTTAATGGAGAAGTCAAGACAGATGTTAACAAGATTGAGGAATTCTTGGAAGAGATTCTTGCACCTCCAAAGTAAGACCTTGAGACTTTTTTCAGTCAACATTCCGTTTCCTAGGAATGAAAGATGTCCTAAGACGAGTTCCTAAAAAGCTCTCCTTCCTACAACCTTTACTTACAGGAGTAATATTTATTTATGAAACTTGCTGGCTTCAGTGAGATGACTTCCATGTGTGAAGGTTACTTGTGTGACTAATAACTGCAGAATGTTTTCTCTGTACACATTTCAGGATGCCCTTGTATGCAGAATTAAGGAGACCAGTACTAGAAAAATTTTGTAGGGGTCTGGTGGCCACATTTTGCAAAGCTAAAAATAACTTGGAATAGATGCTGAGAATGGCCACACAAAATATCTGTGCCAGGAAAAGCATTTTACAGTGAAAAACTAGAGGTTTCTGAACTGCATGGTGTATTAGGAAGTTTGGAAGGGGAACTGATTACAGAGGACAAGAGGCTCTGGAGGCAGAAAAGTGGTCATTATTCTAGACAAGAAATGACAAGAGCCCATGACTGGAAGTTATAACCGAACCAATTCAGATTAAAAATAAGGCCCATATTTTTTCAGTATGGAAAAACTACTAAGGAAAGGTTTAGATTTACCAGATATGCCTTAGTTAGTCAAATGTTTTGGACTTAATACCAGGATAATGGGAAATAGAAATTGTTGGCTTGTGAGTTGGACCTTAGAATCTATGAATCAATGAAATTTGGCTTGGTTCCTTATGGAGTGTTTTACCTCCAAGTGAATCAGCAGCTGTAGGACAGTCCCCAGGCAAGAGATCAAATATTTAAATTTTCTGTACTCTGCTCCAAGACCACTGAAGTCAGTGGGAGTCATTAGTTTGTGTTTATCTTTCAAATCAATATATTCCTTTGCACCACATGTCTATAAAAAGCAATTCAGAGACTGGAACCTTTATGTTCCTTCACCTGGGTAATCCTAATATGCCTTGCTATTCCATCCTGGAGTACATTTTCAAACATGATTGCCATTCCTAATGGAGAGAGCTGCCTGCGAAACTCCCCCACACCTTTCTGGAAATTTGTGCTACCTTCTGATTTAAGGCCACTGTGTCTTGGATTGTGGTAACACAAAGCACAAGTGCAATTACCTTTGCCTTGAAACCATCCCTTGTAACTCTCCAAATGCCAGCCCTGACAGACAGATGAGAGATATTGTTAAGAGGGACTTACCAAGCTGTTGTTTTGAGATAAATGATGGTGTTAATTGCAGATCCTCGTACAGGAGCTTTTGTCTTTCTTTATTAAATTGTATTTGTAATCATCCCTATGATGTTGGTAACAAGATGTTACTCTTCACACTGCTGCTGCTTTTTCAGGTACCCCAAGCTGGCTGCTAAGCACCGGGAATCAAACACTGCTGGAATTGATATCTTTTCCAAGTTTTCTGCATACATCAAAAATACCAAGCAGCAGGATAATGCTGGTGAGTAGGATCACTGCTAAATATGCCAGGACTTTGTGTGCTTAGAAATGGAATAATTTTGCCATTCCCTCATCATTTTATTGTGAGGTCTGTTCAGATGACATCAGGTTCTGCTGCTGATCAGCATGAGATGGTTGGTTCAGCGAACTAGATTCACATGTTCACAGCTGAATTAACTACATCTGTAGTAGCAAATAAAACAGGCCACAAAGTGTTTAGTAGCCTCTTTGCCAACAGCCATGACACGACTCCTGTCCCTACAGCCCAGCTTCCTCACCAGAACAGGATCCCTTACTGCTTGTTATGACTAGTGGTGTGTGCTGCCTCCTCTACTCTGCCCAGGCACTGCTTAGAGGAGTGTGTACTGGACCCGAAACTGTGAGAGCAACCCATGCCATGACCCCTCATACTTTGGTAGATGTGTCCATGAGGCTCTTGATGCACTTATTTCATGATTGTGTTACACTGTAGTAACAGTGTAATAATAATAAATAAATAATAATAATAGTAATAATAGTAGTAATAGTAATAATAGTAATAGTAGTAATAATAATAATAATAGTAATAATAAATAATTTGTTCATATAACCTGAGTTATATCCAGACATCCAATATAAAGTAATTAAATGAGAGAAGGGTCTTTAAGAAATGTAATTGCGCTCGGTAAGGTCCAGACCTTCCTTCTCAAGTTTGTTTGTCAAAAGACAGAACCCCCCCAGAAGCCAGATGCCATTCATATTTACATGCATCCCACACTGTCTTAATGAAATTGCTGTTTTCCACATTCCTTTCCCCTACTGAAACAAGACTTCGGCTAGTCTGAGCTGCTGTTGCTCTGTGAAAGCTAAGGGATTTACACATCCCTACTGCTTGAGATGATCTAGTGGAATATTTGCAGTCACTCACTGATGTACCTCTTTTCAAATACTACTGGTTTCACAATCAGAGACCTAGGTATGTTGAACACCATGTGCTCATATCGTATCAGTCAGAGCAAACTAGATTTTTCGGGCTCCAGCCATGCCCCACATTTCATCTGTGCAATTATATTTTACTGCCTGAGGCTGACCCATGAGATAAAAGTTGGTAAATGATGATTTATGTCAGATAACAATCTTCTTCATCATACTTTTGTGTTGTTAACAGAAGGCAAAAATTACAGTGTTTCATTTTTCAGTGATTCTAAAAAGTTGGGTGTTTTTTGTGTAATGCTAATGGGATGCTCAGCTAACCTCTGTAGGAAGTTGTAAAAGGAAATAAATTAAGAGTTAGACTAAATAGATGTTACAATGAGAGTAAAATATCTTGGCCATTTACAAGGAATTTTTATGGTCTGCTCTGCAACTGTAAATCTTCAGCTTGCATCCTAAAACAGCCACGGGTATCTGTCCACATGCAGAATCCCAGCTCTTGCTTCTCAGTGACTCTGCAATATGCAAATCCCTGAACTCACAAGGTCTGGCAGCTGCAGACAGGAATAAATGGCTGTCCTAGAGGTGTCTGCATCTGGCCATAAGTAGAGCTGGGATTCAAGGTCAGATATCCGCTACTGTGAGATAAGGAATCTAACCCCACAGAGCAATCCATTATTTTAGAAGCTGAAGTATGATTAATGGGAGCCTTCCCTAGTTCTGCCTAACAAACTCTTGCTTTCGGTACTCTTGAAAATAAAAGGGAAATGCTTGCAATGGCCATTAAGCACACCAGGGTTATAGAGAAAAGATATTAAGCTGCAGGAGAGCAACAGTCTTTTTTCCTGCAAGCATCCTCACTCTGTTTTTGCTACCTGGTTCATACTTCTGTCATATTCAGACACTGCAATCTCTGAATGTGCTGTTGCTCAACTTTCCTCTTTGAAGTAGAAAAAAGTTTTTGGCTTAAATTTTTTTTACAGCTGGAGTGCTGCAGTGCAAGGATAATAAAGCACAGTCAAACAGAGTATCTGTAGTATCTGCATGTTCTTTCTATCAACAAAGTACCTGAGGGCCCCGGGGTCCCCGGGACTGTCAGTGCAGACTTGCACTACGTGGGACATAGATCTCAATTTCAGTAGAGTAATTGACTTCCAGTTTTCAAGGGCTAAGCAAGAATAGCTTTTCCCTGATCCCAGGGATGTTTTACTCACCCTCCTATCCGGTTCATCTGAACCACTGCAGTTATTCTGACAGCTGATTGGGATGACAGATAATGAGTTAATCAAAAAGTGGGTTTGTTACATTTCTTGAGCAGTGAAAGGATTATGTCTCAAAGGGAAAGGACAGCACCACTGTGTACATGAACATACTTCATTTTGATTGGTATTTTGTAAAATTGCAACACTGATCCAAGAGGCAGATGGGGCTCTAGCCCCGATTTGATCCATGTCCTTTAACAGCAGGTTCTGATGCATTGTTCTGTGATAATAAAAGGCATTTTAAAACATAAAATGTAATTAGTTAAATAAAGTCTATTGCCCCGTCTCCATAAGAGCAGGTGAGATTTCTGGTTGTTATCTTGAATGGTTCCTATAGATCCCAGCTCTCAGATAAAGGTAATACATGTCTCATCATCATCCTCTCTATTTGCTCCAAACTCCAGCTGACTCAAGAGCTTGGGTTAATCTGGAAAGCGACCCCAGTGACTGGGACATCAGTTGCACATGACCGAAACATAAATGGAAAAAGACTTTTTAATAAATTAAGAATAGATCATGGAACCCAGGCCATTATATAAACAATAATTTTAATTTATTTTACTTGGGAATAAGGGAGTGCTGAATACCAAGTAAGCTAAAGTACCAAAGACCAGGTTGTTTAAATTACTTTCTCTTAACTCAGGGGTCAGGGAAGTGAATTCCTTAACGTGTGGGATATCAGGCTGGAAATTTGTAGCATCAGCCCGTCTCTAGCTGTGAGAAGTGTGGGTGTAATGGTATGTGATCACTCTTCATACTGCACGGGTTTTGCAGAGATCGTGTGGTCTGTGCAACACGAGCTCTCACTGCAGCCTGTGGCTGTTACATCTGTGTGGAAAAGTGGAGTGAAGTGGTTGGGATAATTAAAGAGGTTTGCACAGCATGAGGATACTGGATGTAAGAATTAATGAGAACTTAATGGACACCGAAGATCAGCCCCGGAGGGTTTACAGCCAGGGCCATGCAGCAATGTCAGGCTTCAGGTGATGCCATCACTAGGCTATGTCACTGCAGTATTCCCTCTCCCGAGACAGACAGGGAGATGGCTCTGCTAGCACAGTCTGTAGCCTTTAAGTAGCTAAATGATTTTTTTCTTTTGATAACATAAAAGTTACTAAAGAAAACAAGAGATTGGTAACTTCTTGTTTCCACTGTGTGTGTCTAAATCCTCACATGTAAGTGACTAGATTCAATGATACATATGTACATCTGTTTCTAAGATTGTGATACCCTCTGCTGGCAAATATGTGAATGTATAAAGCAGGCAGCTTTATACAAGCAGCTTTACAATCAGGGCTGAAACATCCCCTTCACAAAAAGAGACTTCCTTCTGTCAAGACAGTTTCCTCTTACAAATGCAACATCATCAAAAGAGGAGTGTTTCATAGCAACCTATCAATTCTGACAAATGGAAAAAATCATGTTTTTTCTGGATGAGTTAAATTTACTTTGAAGTAAAATGCTTTAACATTACAGAGAAAAATGGTGATTTTTTTTCCCCTCTGGATTTATGCAGTACTTCATTAGCCACACACCATTATGTTTTATGCCTGGCACAGAAGCAGGTGATAACCTTCTCCTGTAAGTCTGCATGGCAATATGTTATTGATCACGATTCATTTACTTACCAAAGGTATTTGGCAGCAAGGCTCCCCTGATTTAATAGTTCCCTGAATTTCTGATTCTTTTTTTCCATCTTTGTTTTCCTAACTTTTCTGTCTTATAATATAAAAATGTTGAAAGTTTTGGAAGGGGCTGGCGAGGGCTGTAAGCCCAGAAGCAAACATGCTCATGCCATATCAAAGTCCCACCACTTTTAAGCTTCTTGAAAGGGAAGGAATTGATTCCAGATTCTCAGGATGTGGCAAGCTGTGTTTAAAGAAAGTGTGTGCATTTATTATTTCAAGTCAGTTCAATTAGAACTTGATTCCTTCCACCCCCCGTGCCACTTGATAATTTTATAACAGGCCTGTTTGAAGGAGTCATCTCCTCACTGTGGGATTAGATCCATGTCTCACTTCGGGTTATTCAGTTCTCTGGCTGTTGTCACGAGGCTTCACCCCTTGTGCTCAAAATTGCTAGTGCTCCTTCACGCAAGGACAGAAGTCCTTCAGACGGTTCAGTGGCAGTAGTCTTGACAATTATTCCCTGGATGCTCTTGCTCAAGTTTTCACAGCCAATTTCAATGTTTCTGGTTGCTTAGTGATTGTTTAATATCGAGAAGGAGGTCTTGTCTGAGCACAGGAAAGTAAACCAAGGTCTTGTGTGTTTACTTTGGTTCCTCTGGTTGACGCTGAGCAAGTCACCCAAGCTCTGTACAGTCACCAGAGTAGCAACAATTTATGTATTCATTGGAGGAGGATGAAATTTAATTAATTGGAATGCTGTGTACATATTCAGTATCCTGCTTATTATTTTTTCCTGTGAGACTGTGTACTGCAAACCAAGGGGACAACCTGGAGTAACCACCCATTAACTGTCCCGCCTAAAATTGTAAGTTCTTTGGCTCACAGAATGGGCTCTTTGATTTCATGTATGAGTTTAAAAAGTTGTTCTTGAATTGAGTTCTTAGGGGGCACCAGCTCCAGTGTGGGTGGGCGCATTCATTAGTGGTACGGAAGGATATTTCACTGTACGGCTCTTCAGAAGGCGCTGAGCTGGGAGACCACCAACATGATTTCATGCAGAGGAATTTCCAGCCGTCTGACCAGAGGACTCCACTTGTCTGGTTTGGATTTACATCAAGAGGCCAAAAATAAAAGCACATTTAAATCATTAACTCACATGTGATTAAATGCCGTTCACCTCTCTCAGTAGCTCCATCACACTTTGTGGTTAAGTGCGTGAGGTGGGAAATGTCTCTCTCCCTGTGCTCTGTGTGTACAGGGGATATGCACACACACGGACAGGGCTGGAATTTAAACTGCCCTACGTCGCTGTTATGCTGTGGAGTTACTCCAGCTAAACAGAGAGTCAGACCTGTAGTAAAGGTATTTGCACAGGCTGAGCAGTGCGTGCTGGTCCTTCCCAGAAGCCAGCACATGCCTCTTTAAATCAGCTCACTCCAAAACCCAGTGCAGAGTATTTACAGTAATACCAGCTCTGTGGTGCAGACCCTTCAAGGCACCTGAGCAGGGGTAGGAGCTTCTTGATGTGGTGGGGCAGCCTGGGTCATCCTGACAGGGGTGGCCTGGTCTGGCTCCAGCAGCAGGTCGGTGTAGGAGGGTAAAACATCTGTACCCAGAGCATCTCCATGTGTGGTGGGGAAGGGCAAGGGGTCATGTCTCTTCCTTCCAGCCTGGCTTCTCTAGTCCAAAGGCATCACATTATAACTGTAAATGTGATATGGCTTGTCCTGAGGCTTTGGTCCTTCTGACCTTTTCTGTGCCTAAAGGCTTCACCCTGTGCTCAGCAAAGTTCCTGGCAAACCTCCTCTTGACTTTACCAGAGCAAGTTTGAAAAGCTGTTTGAATGCCTTTGTACTGGTGGGGAGTTTCCTGTGACAGGGATCTTGGACCACACTGTAACTTGGGACCAACATTAACGTTTTATGCTTTTTTAACAGATTTTCAAGGTGCCATATAAATATATATATAGGCACAAACATAAGTATATAAATATGTGTGTAATGTCTCTGTATCAACTTGCCATTAAATTTTTTCCTTCTTCCTCTTTAGTTGCAGATTTTCCCTTTTCCATTACAAAACCCCACCTCTGTCCAAGGCCCAGCACAAGCCACAATTTGTCCTGTGCTGTAACGATACCAAGTTTTCTTTGATGTGCAACCAGGAAGGACTAGAAATAGCTCTTAAAATTGTTTTAGGGAAAAAGGACTTGCCTTGTGATATAGTATGTCAGGATGACAGTTCTTCTAGTGGAATGTGTCCCTGCCCATGGCAGGGGTATTGGAATGAGATGAGGTCCCTTCCAACCCAGGCCATTCAATGATTCCAGGCTGATTCTATGAAAGCTATTTCAGAACATTTTAAACAAGTTTTTATGACTCCCCTTGAGCTGAATAATGTTGGGCTCGTGGTAGCTGAAGTGCCTGGCAGCTTTACAAAACCAGCCCTAATATAAAAAATACCCAGTCTTTGAAACATATGTAAAATAGCTTTTCTGCAACATTTGTGGCACATAAAGTACCAAATACATGTTGGTGAGTGTGATGTAAAGCTTTTATTGCCATCCATTTGGGATGACCCACATAACTCACTCATGATATGTTAATAAAACTGTTCACTCTGTCTCCTTATAAAAACACACATATAAAGACCACTAAAACTGTGGTGATAGCTGTGTGCTAACTTCTTAACAAGTGCTGCAAGTTGCATTTATCATCTGTCCTAAATTGCTTTATCTGCTTTCTGCCCAGTAATCAAAGACTGATTCTAGAATGCCCAGAAACAGCAGTTTGCAAAATAACTTTGCTTGAGAAATAACTTTTTGAAAGTTCTCCTCAAAATCATGCTGGCTGGAGGCCCAGAGCTATCAATATTCTGTCTGGGACCAGGGACAGCTTTAAGGACCAATATCTTTTGACCTGCCAGAACTGAGAACTGAAATTTTATGCCACTAGAAGGAGGAGGTTTTCTGTTTTCTAAAATGATAATGCACCATCATATGAATCTGAGAAATCAGTATCTTAATCTGAGTAATATGTACTTTATTAGAGAATATTTCTGAACTTTCCTTCATCTGAGACCTTGCTAATTGAGGTATGAAGATTTCCTAATGGAAATGTGAAAAACACTATGTAAAAACAACATAAAAGTAAAATTCAGGATAAGTCCAAATGTGACCAGACTGAAAGGTCTCCAGGGCAGGAACTTGGTATGCCTGATTAGCAGTCTCAGGTGCAGCCATTCTGGGAACAGTAAATATTTGCAATTAATTTACTAACAGACATAGTTTTATGACACATCTGTGCTGAAGCAACTTTGAAGACATAGCTTACCATAGGGAGGAAGGGAAAAAAATATATGTATTTATATAAATTAAAATTATAGAATATGCTGAAGTCAACAAGATTAATGATATGCTGAACTGAAGGCACGTTCTCAAGCCTTTGCTGAATCAGGGCCTTATACGCACAGGCCAGGCCTAGACTACAACACTTGCAGTGGGAACAGTAGTTGGCAGACGCTCTTCTTTAAGAGGGAATTATTTCCCCTGTGTGTTTGAATATTCCTCCAAGTGCTGCTGGCTTTACTGGGATGCTTTGTTCTGTTTCCCAGCCGAGCTCCCATGCTCGCACACAGGAGCAGTAGCACAGCTGGAAGTGGATTAGAGCAATCTGGCGGCAGCAGTCCTGGGAGGAATTAAGCGCCTCGCTGCTGGAATGGGAAGCCTAAATTACATTATTGTTTAGAATTGAGTTTTAACTTCATTGCTCTATGGTTTTGCCCTGGTGGGTGACTCCCCTCGGCACGTTATACTTGGTGTATCTTAAGGATGTTCCCCACCCCAAGGACTTACATGAAGTTATGGCCTTACTCAATGCAGTGTCCAAATCTTATATAAGCAAATGTTCAGCTTTAAACACCCAACTGCTCTCAGTGTCCTGAGAGGATTGTTCACAAGCTTATATTTAGCCACTGCAGGGTGAGCTATCACATGATGGGGAGCCCAGTGACTGGCTCCTGGAAGTTTGCAAAACTGTTGATGACTTCAAAGGGAGAAGAATTGGCCCAGAATCTGTTTTTCCCAAAACAGATTTTTTTGTTTTATGCATGCAAATGTTCTTCATAAAATAACAGGGAAAACAAGAAGGAGACATAAATGAAAATCAATGTTGCTAATTTTCTTTATTAGATCAGGTCTTAAATAGTTGACCTTTAGCTTGAAAACAGTGCTGGGAATAAGGCAACAAAATCTGATTTGGAGATGCAATTCGTGTCAAAATATCCTGATTCTTCTGATGCAGAAAAAATATCTGAATTTCATGGACTTTGAGGCTAGGAGGACCTTTGGATTATTTGCTATCATCTCCCACAAATACCATCCCAGTCAGTTTTGCCATTGAGCAAACATGTTAATATTTCATCCTTAAAAGGGTTTGATTTGATGGAGCAGAGAATGGGAAAAACTGAAGTGTCTTTGGTGCACTGAAGTGTCTTTGGTCTTTGAGGCTTTTTTCCAGTCGTTGAACACTGTATTATTGTTTTCCTTTGACCTCTTGCTGAAATTCCCAATGCCTTTTTTAATTGGGGACACCAGAATGCGGAAAAATGTTCTTAATACTTGCCACAACAGTAAAGTTGCAACAGAGGGAATGTGACCTCCCTACTAATACTTGACATTTTTTCATACATCCAGACATAATTACAACTCTTTTTGCTTCTGCTCCTTTCAGAGAGGTTGAGGCATAATCACGATGATCCCTAAGTCATTTCATGGGGCTTGAAATGAAAAAAATCTCAAAAGCAGAGAAACAATGGAAAAGAATAAAGATGTGAGTCACTTGTAAATCTCATCGTCTCATGGCTTTTTGTGCCTCAGTAACAATTTCTGAGCACAAAGGACAGAAAATACTGGAAGCATTAAATAAATCTATTTGAGACTGAGATTTTCATAGTGAACCAAGAGATTTGGGAACTTAATAGCTTTAAAATTTTATCCTCAGGTGCTGCTAGACAAGCATTGCTGTTTCCCTCCCGTGTGTCTTCACCAAGGCTGAAATTATATCTAACATAGTTGAAATTGTTGAAGTTCCATTGCAGTTATCCTGGAGTACACAAAAACAGACTTTATTCTTCTACATGCCCAGAATCGAAAGAAATTGGTATTAAAGATCCAAGTGCCAACAGCCTGTAGACTAATAGACTTTTAAAAAGTTTTTAAAGTCCTTAAATCTTGGAACACAAGGGGTCCCCACAGCACTGTTGCTGAAGCCCGGCTGCCCTCTGGCAGAAGCTCACTTTACTCTTACCCTGATGCAGTTACATGTTCCTTTGTTAGTCCCAGGATCATCTTTTTTGCTCTTTGGGAGTAAAACAAAACCTTACGCTCTGAGTGAACACACAGCATTGCAAACATCAAGGTAGCGGAGTGATAATCTCATAGTATAAATAATGTGGTTTTATAATCTCCAGGCCTTGGGTTTATTTTATTTATTTGTTTTTCAAGTTTCTGATGCAAATCAGCTGCTGCTTGTCTGCAGTTGGCTTAGGGACACCTGCACAAGACCAGCATGGCAGAGGTCAGGATTAGGCCCTTGGGGACCTGCCCTAGAAGTGATGCTTGTCACTTCCGCGCTGCTACAAAGATCTCTGAAATGCAAGTTTGATGCTGTTC
The DNA here is from genome assembly GCA_035583185.1 of Anabacerthia variegaticeps. Classification (NCBI taxonomy): domain Eukaryota; kingdom Metazoa; phylum Chordata; class Aves; order Passeriformes; family Furnariidae; genus Anabacerthia; species Anabacerthia variegaticeps. Next base: position 109,840,779 of record JAWWEW010000112.1, read on the forward strand.
TTCCCAGGGCACTTGTAGGCCACTAGTTTTACATTCACTTGCTTCCCACCCTCAGGGTCGCTTGGAGTCCTGGGAGACTTGGAAATGAAGCTTTCTTTTGGTGTCATTTGAACACCTGGGCTTTCTTCTTAAAACCCAGCATTTTAAGGTGTTCCAACTGCATTCTTTGTGATAATGTTACAAGTATTGCATTTATTTCTTGCCTCCACTGTAAAACTCAATAAGGAAAGGGAAGGGGGAAACCTGAGTTTTCAGTATAAAACCAGAAACAAGCCAAAATGATCTTTCTAGATGCTTGAAAAACCTGTGGGTTTTTTTAAAGACATTATTTATTCACCTATTCACTAGGTTTAATTTGGGAGTTGGACAGATGGTATCACACAAATAGGAAGATGCCAAGATGCCTTTTCTTTTTCTTATATTTACTGTTTATCTCCCTCTAAACTGAAACATATGTCCATGGGTGGTGCACCAGTGCTTTACTAATGTAAAGTCTGTGGCCAAAGTGTACTTTTATTCTGATTTTAGATATAGGAAATTGCAAGGCAAATGGTTGACATCAGTTTTATAAGGTCATATAGAAAAGCTTGAGAAGAGACTCAGATCTCCTCAATCCAATAACCTCTTAGCACTTGGATCACTGTGCTGTCTTAGTGAAAGGCACCTGGGGAATCAAGGTTTCAGCCTCTCTGAGATATATTCTGTGGACTTTTTTGACACAGATTTGTCAAAATATAAAAAAAATTTTGGGATGAAGCTCTAATTGATCAATTCATATCATCAAGAGTTTGTAGATGGGCTGAGGAGGGAAAAGGGATTATAAGGGAGGGACTATGTCTAAAAGTTAGATTAGTATCTTAATAATCCTGTTGTGATCAATGGAGAGAGACATCAATCCATTTCTAAAGAGCAGTTTGATTTGGTTTAAAATATGGATCTAAAGCTGAGTGATCTTCCTTAGGAAGTGCTTTTCTTCCATTGCTATCTATAGAGGAGACTTGGACAACTAGGTGGGACTAATTACCTGACAATTAAATCCCTGAAGTTAGGCAAGGTGGATCTTATCCATGAGTAAATCAATAGGTTTTTGATGTGTCTGGGTTCCCAAGATTGCTTATGGTATCTATCAACTGTATTTGTGCTCCATGTCCCTCTGAGTCCTGGATAAAGTGTTCCTGGGATTTAGCACCTCCCTCTCTCTCACTGGACACACACAGAACAACACATATACAGCTATATATATGGAAAACATGCCCTTATTTATGCCTGATTTAGACCATGTCTGAAAGGCGAGTTATGACCAAAGCTGTGTGGCTGTTTGCATGTGTGTACCTGTGTTTGTGTGATTCACCCACTCCTGGTGTACAGTCACCTGAACACTGACCAGGAGTGAAAAATCCCTTTGCAAGTCCCAGCTCTGACTTGTCTGGAGGATGAATATGAACCTCTGTCCCCTAAAACTATCCCCTACCCAGGAAAATGAAGTTGAGGAATGAGAGACACTAACCTATTTCTCTTCTGTGTACACAACTACGTATTTGTTGATTCATCAAGTGAGTAGAAGCAGACAGATCACAGCTTTTCCACATGGATGTGTGGGCATTTACCTTTATTGTGGGAACATGCACAAGTCTCTGTTCTAGTGAATATTGAATTATTTATCTGGAGTGGAAAATCTCTAATAGGAGAAGTGAATCACCCCAGAAACTCCCTTTGGCCCAGAGTTAGGCATCTAAATGCCTTGGATGCATAGGAGCACACAGCCTTCATCCTCCTCTGCATTTCCAATGGCTCTCAATGACTGCTCACTCATTTATTATTCAGATCTGGGGATTTTACAAGCCAGAAACATGCCTGGAAAGGCTGTTGCAATGCTCAGATTGGCCAAGTATTTGCCCTTTGGGGAGTAAGCCCTAATATTTAAGTAACTTTTTTTTTAAAAAAAAAGGGAAGTATTATCCTACATCACTTGGGTGAACTGTGAAATTATATTCAAAAGGCAGCATTCATCTCATCTAACTTCACCTCCCTGAAAGTGAGTTGTCTAGTCTGAGCTAGTCCTTTAGGTTTCATCTCTAATTGATCCAGCAAGAAGGGCATGTGTGGAGTGAGTCACGCTGGTTTAAATCAGGTGTCTCAGGGAGTTGGATGGAATTACCCTCTGGAGATGCTTAGTCCCTGTGAGCAGAGAGGGATCCTATATAACCAGCTCAGACAAGGCACCTGACTCTCAAGTGGCTGAACAGAAGAAATCAAGGCAGCGCTCAAATCTCAAGGGTTATATTGAAATCACAGGGGGAAAGATAAACTGTTCAATATGTAATACAGAGCCATGTGTATTGCAGTTACAGCTCCTTCATGGAGAAGGATTAATCTATACAGATTATTGTACACTGCTGAGCCTGTCTGAAAAAAGAAAAACTGAGCAGGATGAAATAAAAAAAGAATGAAAATATGAATCCTAGGTCTTTAATCAGAGTGTCAGACTCATAGAATGATATTGTTTTCTTACTTTAAGTTGTTCTTTCTTAGCTGGTTCCCCTCTCCTACCAGAAAACAGTATTGGGTCTCACATAGTATCAAACTCTGTGAATCTGGAAGTGATCAGGAAAGGTGGTTTGTTTTTTTAAAGGAAAAATACATCGCAGATTGTTTGGTTGAGACTGTGAATATTTATGTACTGTTCCCCCTTTTCCCTCATTGCGTATTTCACCAAGTTCATTTGTGTGTGTTACAGGATAAATCTTACTGGAGGGCAGTGGAAGAAAGCAGTAAAAAGAGAAAGCATCAGTCAGTGATCCAGGGGAGCAGCAGGAATTGTTGTTCATTTTTGTACATGGATCATAGTTTGTTGAACTTGCCTGGGCTTGACAATTAAGAACCTTGCAGTTGTGCCAAGGTCACTCTCAGGTAGTTTCAGATGTTGGCTACAAAAGCCATGATGTTGCTGGGCTTCAATGACTTTGAAGCCTTGTTGCCACTGTGCTTACAATGGTAATCACGTAGGAAGGGGCCACATACATTTGACCTGACTTGGAGAAAGTGTTTTGTGACGAAATGGGTTTTTTCACAAAAAATGCCATGGGTGGTGTGAGTAACCTGAATTATTGGCAAATGTGGGTGGAACTTTGTGAAGAATAACTTGCTTTGAAAAGTAGAAGTATTTTAAACTTTTTGAAACAAAAGGTTTTTCTCTTTTTAATTTGAAAATGATTCATTAATTTTGAAGATTGCCAACATTTTAAAAGTGTTTTGAAAATGATTGAATGTCTAGGCACGATGTACTTACCCAACCATCCCAAAACATTACTATCTTGTTTTCATGTTTGCTTGCATATCTTATTTTGCTTAAAATGTGTTTTAAAAAAATAACTAGTTTTACTCTCTTATCATGTATATCAAGTAGTTTTTATGTACAATTTGGCTAAAGAGTTGACTGTTCTTATTGCTCTGATTGTGCCCTCTATGCTTTGCATCTCTTCCCGTAACAACTATCAAGTGAAATCTTCGTCCTGCAAATGGTTCCACTCAGACCATAAAACAGGAGTCATCTCATCTTGTTTTAGCTATTTTAAATTTAGGTAGCCAGTCTGTCTATTCTCAAAAAAAGAGAGAGAGAAAGAGAGAGAGAGAAAGAGAGAGAGATTGAGGCTTCTCTGGTGGTAATTCAGCTTTTCCGAGGCTACTATTTTAGGATGGAATGATTTGCCTTCCAGCGGCTCATTCAGGCCACAGAGATTGGCGTTTATGTGCTTTGTCTGCTTTGCTATTTCTCCTTGTCCCAACATTAAACAAGGAAGGAAATATTTGGAGTTCAAGAAAGGGGAAGAAGAGTCCTCATCTGACCTCTGCAAATGCTGTGGGTGTGGGCAGCCTGAATCAGTTTTACTTTTTCCGAACCATTTTTCTTTTACTACTTTCTAGTTACTTTCCATTTTACTTCAGCCTTATTTGACCCACAGAAAATAAGAGAACGACCAAAGATGCTGGAAGTTTTGTGGCCAGTTTTATTTCAGAGGTCAGATTAACTGATTGTAATATTGTCTTTTGGCTTTAAAAGCTGCTGGAGGAATCCTAACCCCGCTGAAGTCAACAGCAAAACTTCCATAGGCTTCAGTATGCCCAAAATTTCACACTGAGTACCTACTAATGACTCTTTGTCCTCTGGCCCTGCACTTGACTTGCAGGCTTGCTCCATGCATTGCATTTTCCAATGTTTGCACTTCAAGACACAGGGATTTCATTCCGTCCCCTGGAAACATTTGCACAGACTAATAGTTTGAGGAAGTTTTTGCTTGAAGAGCTGAGTAACAGAGCCAAAGCCTCTTCTTGGTTGAACTGGAGTAAATATGGAATACATTGTTGACAATGTGGAGTTACTCCTCTTTTATGTCAGTGTAACCGAGAGCACAATTTTGCCAATTATTAACTTTTGTTACATTATTTGTATTTCTGTGCATGTCAGAATTTGTTAATCTCATTGCTCAACATCAAGCAACCTTTCGCTGAAAACAAGACGTCATTGTGAATTAGGTATCATCAACTAAATTGAACCTCACCCTGTGCATTTGACAGATGGTAATACATTCATTAAGTGTTCTGTGGTTGCTTTGAGGTTGGAAAGTGCTATTTTTCTGGCTTCTAACTCTGGATTCTTAAGTACAATTGTTTAAAAGCGTCGTTTTGAAGGAAGAAGGAAAATGACAAAGAGATCATAAGGGGTTTTTTTTTATTAATATCGTTGTTTACTATTGGTGGGATCACAGGACAGGACTGTGATTGCTAAAAGCTGTCCTTGGCCACATAAGTAGCCCAGACTGAAGTAGTGAAGGCTGAGAGAGATGATTCCACCATAGATTTTGTAGGTACACAGGTAGAACTTTTTGGAATTTGAAGTTAAATTTAATATATCCCCCTGAAGGCATTACAATGTTGGTGCCTTTGTGCTTGGTGATATCGCCGTCCAGAAAGATGGTTTCCAGAAGTTCAGACCTTTCAGCTGTTGGTGATGGGCTGATGACAGGGTTCCTTTTGCAGAGCTGGGATCTCTGAGTTCATACTGCAAGTCTGCAGGGTGGGGAAGCAATTGGAGGTAGAAATTTCAAAAGCAGCACAGAGCCATGTTCTCAGGCATAGTTCCACTTGGTTTTGTAATACTGAATCCTCCACCCTGAAGTTACCAAGAAAATGCAAGGGTGAGATTAGACACTTCGGGAGAGATTCTCCCCACAGCTGATTTAGAGGTCACGGAAACCAAGTGTAGAAGAGAAGGCTCCACTGAACACAGAAGAAGCTCAGGGTTTAATTCAAACTTACTCATTTAATTTACTCACTTCAGGGAAGATTAATCCCACCCATTGGCTGCTATCAGCAAACCTATTTAGTAATTTAATGATGTTTCCCAGAGGATAAGTTGCCAGGTGAATTAGGTGCTTAACCACTTCTGAAATTCATTGTAGGTGGTACTTTCACTAATGGGGAATTAGTAATTTTTTAGTTAGTCACATCTTTGTAAACGTCTTCATCCAGTCTAGTGCTGTGACTGGTGTTCATATGACCTCTGCCCTGGTGAGTGCATCTGTTTCTCTGGGTTCTCATTGTGGAGACAATGAAATAGCCATGGTATGGAAGGTTTGGGATTAAATCTTTCTTCTGCTGAGTTTGCTTTGTCATACGAACCCAGACAGCTCTTTCCTCAGCAATACTCACAGAACAGTCAAAGCTGTAGGACATTCTGAAGGAGTTATTTTTTTCCCCTGGTGTCTGTTAACATTCTTTCACCTTTCACATAATTTTTCAATATCTACCAGGTAAAAGAGAAAATTAGATTCTTTTACACATCCTCCTACTTTGAGTGGGGATTTCCGAATACCTTCTCAAGGAACATAAGACTTCAAATCATATAGGTAAATCTGAATGTGTCAGGGCACTCAGAAAGTAGGATTTGCAACATGGATATTTGCATATGGATTTCAAAAAATGCCTTGAAAACCATCAACAGGCTTTAAAAATCTGATCCTGTGCACCTAAAAACCATTTAATGTTGCAATTTTAGGATCTTAATTCTCTTAGTTTTCAAAATTCTGTCACTCTTCAGTTGGAAGAAGAGCAGTTCTCCCTGGTTCAATACTCTTCTATTCTCCTGGCTGTTCTGAGAGATTTACCAGGATCAGAAGAGTTTTGGTGAAATAAACAGGATCATTGGTATCACAAGTAGTGGTCCAATTCTTGACTATCAGGATATAAGATGGTCTTGACCATGTGGTCATTTCCCAGTGAGATGTCAGGATCCTGTGGGTTCCAGCAGAGCCTGTGAATTAAGTCACAGACGTATTGAACCCTGAACATATGCTTATTTCTGGCCTAAAGCTGCTGTCTGCCAGCGCCAAGTATGAATTCAGATAGATGTTTTCCCACTGTCACAAACAGGCTTCGCTCCAGGCATTGTTTTTGGGACAGCCATGACGCACTTTGATATAGCAGTAAGAGGAAAAACAACCCCCAAACAATAATAAGTTCCAGCAAAGTTACATAAACACGTCTCACCTGCTGCTTCTGTCTCTGTACACACCCCTGTCTCAGCCCATGGGCTAACACAAGGCATTTAATGTCCTACTGATACTGGCACATTGCTCAGGTGAAGTGGAGAACCAATGATCCTACTGGGTGAAGGAAATACTGGAGAATGCTCAGCTTTAAGCCAGTTCTCTAAAATCTGGATGAGCAAAATTGAATTAAATCGCAGTAATTCAAATCTATTGTCTCGACATGAATGCATCGTAAGAGGGCACAGTCTGAGGCTGACCAAGAGAAGGAGAACTATCTATTCAACAGGTGTTATAGGTCAAACCAAAGAGAGATTGCTAAATGTTTTGAGTGTTGCCACATGGAGGTAAATGACACAGTGCAGAGTTACCACCCTCCAGTAGAAGTTGTGCGACAGCTGCAGGCGATTAAAGGCACCACTGCCAGCATCTGACAGCAGAATGTCAGTGTCAAAATTCAGTTTGAATTGATTAAGTGAGGGATGGCAACACTTTTGTTTTATGGATGGCAGCACTTCAGTCGCTTTAGATGCTCTGCTTTCAGAAATAAAATTCTTTCCCTCCCTGCTATGTTTGTGGGGGTGTTTTCAGTTGGATCACAGTCATTTCTTCAGTCAATCAATTAAGCCAGGGTTTGCCACTGTGTCTTAGAGTCAGCCACAAAAGAGCTGGTATGGTTCCCTGGTGCTGGGCCAAGAGGCTTCAGTGGGAGCAAGGCATCAGGCAGCTTAATCTGACTTCCACTGCTGGCACAGGTTTAATGGATGTTAGGGCAGCACAGAAATCATGTTCTGTGGTGTTCAGCTCCTGCTGTCTCAGTGGCCCTGGACACACTGCCTTTCTCTCCATGCCAAAAATACAGGGATGGCTGACAGCAGAGCCTGTAGAGCTACCTGTGCCAGCAAGCCTCTCTGTGAAGGGTGATTCCTGCAGCCCTTTCAAGCTTCTGTTTTGGTCCATAAATATATTTAGAATCATAGAATGGTTTGGATTGCAAAGGACCTCAATGTTCATGTAGTTCCAAATCCCCTGCCATGGACACTTCCACTATCCCAGGTTGCTCCAAACCCATCCAACCTGGCCTTGAACACTGCCAGGGTTGGGGCATCCGCAGCTTCTCTGGCCAACCTGTTCCAGTGCCTCACCACCTCACAGTTAACAATTTCTTCTGTTTAACTAACCAAATTTACCCTCTTTCAGTTTGCTCCTGGTACTTTATCTCCCCAGGCCTTGTATTGCTACACTGCCTGAGTAACTTGAGCCATTGAGTAGAGTCTCCCACGTTCAGTGGCAGTAAGTTACTCAGAGATATGAGATTTTACAGCATTAGGCTTTTAATTCTGACTCCAGGCCAGATCTGCAGCAGGTATAAATCACTGCAGGTAATTTTCACCAGCTGAAATTCTGGCCCTGAGCCCATGAGTCATGTTGTTATTTTTTCACATTGTAAATTCTTGCTGTTTCTTATTTATGTTGCTTTAGCACTTTGGGGCACTTGTCAGGAACCAGGACTCCACTGTGCTTGTCACCCTTCAAACAGAAATGCAAAAGATCCCTCTTGCCCCAGAGTGTTTGCAGTTTCAGTAACACATAAACCTGCTTAGAGTTATTCAGCTTTTTGTAAGTGCATTATTGCCATCAGGTTTTTCTATTATCCTGCCAGTGAAGCATAAGGGCACAAATTCTGTGCCTGGGTGAAAAATTTGCACTCTACTGTAGATGTGTAAGTGTTATTTAAAGACTGAGCCACTAGCAGTGTGGGGCATGATCTTTAGTAACTACACTAAGAGGTCTGAAGTCTCCTCTTCATTGTGACACCCTGTTTGAGACATCTCAAAAAGAATATTTGCTCCTAAGGTTGAACCTGAGGTAAATGAGAATCTTAACACTGGCTGGATATCTCATCTCCATTGCAGTGTATCTTCCAGCTCCACAGAGCTCTGGTTAGCATCTTTACTTACTGCTAGCATTTACTTTACTTACTGTTAGCATCTTTACTTGCTGCTGAGTTACTGCTGTTGCCTTTGATTACTCCGGAAAGGGGTTGGAGGAAGTAAAGCTAAGACTTCTTAGAGCTGACGTACTGCTAGAAGATTCAGCTTCATTGCAGTCCTATGTGGCTGCTTAGATAAACAAAGCAGCAGTGTGCAGTTTGCTGTGCCACGGCCTCAACAGAGCAGAGGAGTATCATAGGGCATAGGTGTTTTATTGGTATACCATACTGACAAGCTGTTCTTTCCTTCTGGCATCTCTTTCACTGTTTTTTTGTTGTTTGCCTAGTCAGGAGAAGACACAGCACAAGAGGTTCCTGTGTCCACTTTTCCTGTTGCAGGATGAGCTTTACCCTCAGGCAGATGTACCTTGCTGGGCTATTTTGCCATTGGATTGTGTAGGCTTTGGAGCACAAATTAACAATGAAGAGATGGTTCTCAGCTCTTTTTCTAGGTACTACGATAGCCATTGACAGTGACTGCTTATAAACAATTCTTCCTCTGCCTAATCACTTATTCTATGCTTTTATGGCAAAGCTCTTGAAAGAGGCTTGGTGAAGGCTCTGAAGAAGCTCGATGACTACCTGAGAACCCCTCTGCCAGAGGAGATCGATGCAAACAGCACTGAAGAGGAGAAAGTGTCTAAACGCAAGTTTCTGGATGGAGATGACCTGACTCTTGCTGACTGCAACCTTCTGCCCAAACTCCATGTTGTCAAGGTAAAAGATGTCATGCAATGGTTGAAGAAGCCTTATCTGACAATGATGTGCCTTGCTCCAACAGCCAAGTGCTAAAGCCAACACGTATTTCAGCAAAGAGATATTAGGTTCTAGAAGAGTAGTTTGAAACACACCTTTGTTCCTCAGTGTTTCCTATAATTTAACTGAGGGAACTTTAGTACTTGGGATAACTGTCCCATCACTAATTAGTGGCAAAGACAATATTAAGTTCTAGATATTTTGTCTCTTTATTTTTACCCTTCTATAAATAACTGCAGTCTTTCATATTAATTAGTTCCTAATATTCTTAAGAGACTTGTCAAAACTTTAGGCAGTTTTCACCCATTTGTAACTTAAGAGCAACAGTCCATCTTTTTGGAGAATATTCCATCTGGTGTTTCAAACAGAGAAGTTAACAAATCAAAGTTGCTGCTGAGGATTTAAGATGTACTGTGGCTGCTGGTATAGTGTAAATGGGGTACATCATCTTGACTTCTAAATGTTGCGTTTGTTTAATTTGTCTGATGACATGTTGCTTTAGAATAAGGCAAATACCTGGCAGACCCTGACAAGCCAGTGAGCTAGGAATTAAAGCCAAGTCATGCATCTAATTGGCTCCATGAGCCAAAACATAAACTGAGCCTGGGAGCTGAATGCACACATGCAAAAAGAAAAAAAAAATTTAAAAAATTGCATAATTCACCAGGTAAGAAATGTGATAATATCCTCATAGGTTTAGCACTTTCTTTGGCTCATCTTCACTGATGACATTGGAGTCAGACAATGCAAAATGAATGTGTGGCCCCTTACTGGTTCTTGTCTCCTTGGGAAGAAATGAAAGGTGTCAAAGGAGAATTCAATTTTTTCTCAAACAAGCATAGCCATATGATATTGTCTGAAAAGCATTTTACAGATAGAAGAAAAGGGTAAATTATGTCTTCATTTGATGGAAGATGTGTGCTGGAAACTTTGAAAATTTTAAGTTGCTCAGCAGGTTTTATCTTCCCCATATGTGTTTAAAGCATCAGTGAAGGCAAGAATACTTAATTAAATGCAGTTTAGAACAGGATTTGGACTTGTATATACCAAGTGAATCTTGGTAATAAAAACTAATCACAGTCTTTTCTGAGAACATGACTGTCCTAAGATATTTGAGATGGAAAACAGCTCTACCATGTGCTTTAAAAATAAAGGGGAACTCTGTGGCACATATGTATGTAATTTATACCCAGGAACAATTTTATACTGTCAGAAAAACTAGAGATTGGAAGCACTCATTAAATTAGCTAATCCCTCCCTTCCTATCAGCTAGTTCACTCTGTCACCACAGGCTTACTCTATATGCTATATTCTTACAGGGAAACTGAAATATCCCGATCCAGCAAGGTACTTAACCAACCAACTAGCTTTAAGCACAGATTAATCCCATTGACTTCAATGGGACTGTACAGGTGCTTAAAATTAAGTATGCACTTAACTGTTTTCCTGAAAAAGGGCCTAAGTGTTTTTAGACATAGAAAATTTCCCTTGACAGACAATTTCCTAGTCTAACAAGTCTTGAAATAACCATTTTCTCACCCAGTTTATCCCAATGTTCCTGTTTCTAATATCTGCTAAACCATCTTGGTTTCTTAATCATGAGACCCATACCACCCTGAGTTTTTCCTTTTCATGAACACAGATAGAGCCCTCCAACAGCTGTAGCTGGTTATGTCCTCTGACACCATTGGCCAGGCAAAAAATATATATATTAAAAATTAAAATTTAGTATGTATATATAAAATATTGCCAAGTAGAAATATAATCATTAATATGAAAATATGCATAATTTTTTCTTAATGCTTTTCTCTCAAATCTATCTTTCTTTTTTATGGTTCACCTCTTTCCTTTGTGTCATCTCAGCTTTCAGTGATATACTAAAGACTGGCAAAAAATCCCCCAAAACCCAATATGATAAAATTAATCGATTTCAGGTAACATGAAAGGAGTAATTTGCTGACAACATCCAGGTCACTGGCTTAGAGTGTCCTTAGCCAAAGTATCATCTTTGCGATATACGAGACAACGAACAATCTCCAATTCTCCTAACATTTCTCTCATTTGCAATTAATTATATGGCAGGAAAGAGCAAGAAGCTCTCTAAGAAGGAATCTGGAGCTGTATCACAAGCGAGAATGGTTTATTCCCTCTTTTGTCTTTGTTTTAGATTGTGGCAAAGAAATACCGCAACTTTGAGTTCCCGGCGGAGATGACGGGGCTGTGGCGGTACCTGAAGAACGCCTATGCCAGGGATGAGTTCACCAACACCTGTGCAGCAGACAAGGAGATCGAACAAGCCTATGCAGACGTGGCCAAGCGGCTCAGCAAGTCCTAACTGACCTCAGTGGTGGCTCAGTATCCCCTTTTACAGACTCTTCTCCTTGTTGCCTTAAGATGTACTTTATTGTTATGCTGTCTGGTTGGCATCCCTATGACTTCACCTGTTCCAAGTGGTCAGGGACAAATCTGCTTCTCCCTGGAGAAAGGAGAAGGCAGCTCTAGTGGGGTGGGTGGAGACCCTTTGAAGTCTAACCTAAGATCAGGCTCAACTAGTATTATTTGCAATCAGTATTGGAAATGAGTCCATTTCACAAGTTTCCGGTTTCATTTAGTGGGTATATCAGCTCCTGTAGTCCTTAGAGTTTTAAAAGTAAGATACTAGCTGACATTTCAGGTAGGAGAGTAAGGAACACATAGAACTGGTTCTTCTGTAGGTTACTTCAAGGACACTTTTTCTCCCAGTGCTATTTGGATCCTTGAGGCATGAACAAAATACAAGAGAGGGGGAAAAAAAAGAGTTTGACCCTAAAGCAGAAATGCTCTTAGCATCTCTATTTAAATAAACTCTCTGAATACGTATTCTCTCTTAGCAGGCCCAAGAGTTTATATGGTATTTATTTTTAACTCGGCGCAAGAGGGGGAAGCCTGAGCGAATATGTCAGACTTGCAGATGCTACTCTGCATAAAATTTGCATGGTGCTGTTGGATCCAAACGTTTAAAGCAAAAGAGACTAAATGAGCAATTGGGCAGGCAGCCCTTGGAGGAGCGGGGCTCGTGCCAAAATGCCCAGTGGATCTGCTGGTTGGTACAGACAGACAGACACAGCAATAACGGGGGCAGCAGATTGACTCCAGCACCCACAGAGAGAATTGGCACAGCTAACCAAACCACGTAGGATATTGTCGTCTTCACTGTATGGCTGCCAGTTCCTTTATAATTGCTATCTTGGGAAACTTGGATCAGCAGTAGAAAGCTGTCGCTGCACACGAATTCCAGGCAGGGGAAGTGCTTTCTTCGCCTTGGGCTCCAGATGGGTCACTTTCAAGCGCTCATCATCTCACCCCAGGAGAAGTGTGCTCTGAGAGCCTCAAAGAGGACAGGCTGAGACAGTGAGAGGCACATTTCCAGCCAGAAATTCAGCAAGTATGCCAGCAGAAATCCATGCAAGATGCCTCAGTCCTGCTCATCCAGGGTTTACCAATGCAGGTTCCATGATTCTGAATTAGGAATTTTTTTTCTAACACTGATTATTTTGTTCTATCTGTAGTTCCTGCCTGGCAGATCTGCTTTATGCTAGTAATTATTTGCACGTTCTTGTGGCAAATTCAAAATGACAGCTCTTCTACTTGAAACTCGTGTGCCCATGCACAGCAGTGCACATGGCTTGTGATTTTCAGGTTGGGGGGATTTATTGCTGTTTTCAAAGACAAAATAAAGCTGAGCTCTAACCCACTGTGGGTCCCCTTCTGGTCAGAGCTGCTAGAGCTGCACTGGTTGAGGGGAACCCCAAGCTGGTGAGCTTTGACCAAGGGGAAGCTCACAGCAGATTTGTTTGCAACCAAAGAGCTGGAGGAGTGGAGACAGCATTGAAACCCAGCCTCTGCCGTGTGATGCTGATGACAATCTGAAACCATCCTGTTGCTTTGGTGGGATTATTCCACTTTTCACACTAACCCAGCTGGGAGCAGAATGCTGCTCGTTGACTGTGAAGATAGTTTGTGGTTGACTATTGTTTCTCATGCAATGGTCAATTTGTTCTGAACTTTCAAAACCTCGTAAGAAAAATCCATGAACTCCCAAGTCTTCTCCTAGAACGGGGTATTTTGTCAGTGGCTAGACTGGAGGGCAAAGGCTCACACTCTTTAAAATACTGCTGAGAAATCAGCTGCCTCAGAGAACACTAACAGCAGCCAGAAAAATCTAAAGAGATTAGAAGTGTCTGCACAAGCACATGTGGCTTGTTAAAAACATTTCTTCATGAGATTGGAATTATTATTTGTGATGTTATTTTCTTTTGGTTTTTTCCCCTCCCTTTTATTCCAGTGATTATTTATTTATTTATTTATCTTAATTGACTCGGTCCTTTCTGTCTGTCTCTCTGGTTTTGTTTTCACTCAGCACGTGGGTCAAGATGGCTCGCTCGGTTTAGAAAAGTGCTGTTAGCAAAGCTCTGGCAATTTTGTTCCTAGTGAAAAGTCTTCTTTCTGAGCAATGGTCCCAGGGTTTTTTTTTATTTCCATTGTGATTTGGTTTGGAGCATGCTGATCAACAGAAACTACATTTTTCTCAAATTTATACCTCAATAAGAAGCTTTTCTTAATCACAGTTGCAGTGAATTTTTGAATAAAAGACACAGAGACGGATGCAGATTCTTACTCTCTGCTCATTATATTTAGCTCCTAAAAGAAGAGTGTCCAAACATGCAGCAGATCTCAGGCAGGGTGAGCAAACCAGGGTCTGCCCTGATTTCCATCTCTGAACCTTCACCAGTGTGCTGAATCCCGTGGTTCTGAAATATTCTTGTATGTCTTTCTGTAGTTTTCATAAATGAGGGCCAAATCACAATCAGTTGCTCCCAGCAAGCTCAAATTGCGTCTGTTTTTTAAAAAATTATGTTAAAAAATGGTTGGGCTTATACCAAAAAGAAAATGAGCTATAAGTGCAATGATCACTAAGATGATTTGCATGTTCTTAAAAATTTTTTAAGATTTCATTATAAAATCTGAAAATCCCCAAGCTGCCTTCTTTTTAATTAATAATAATAAAAAAAGTTTCAATATTTTCATTTTCCTAACAATGCTTCCTAAATATCTAGATAAGCTGCAATGATGGATATGAAAAAGAAAAAGAGGAAAACGGAGTAATTTTCAGCTACTATGCCTGTTCTGCCAGAATTCAAGTCTTACTTTGCATCCTAACTTTGCGTTTTACTCATAGCTCTATTATAGGCTGATCCAAGGTTATGGACAGGTTCAGGCATTCCCTGACCTTTGTTGGGGTTTGAAATCCAAAGTCATGTTTTCAGACCTGTAACTTTCGCTTACCTTTGTGCTTTTTGGCTTTTATAGTCAGGAGCAGGAAATACTGAAAATCCTACACACACAAGTGCTTTCCTAAGATTTTGAGCTCAGTTCTCAGGACTCAGGATCCATCACCAATGAGATTTTAAAGGGCTCCAGTCTGCAGGCAGGGTATTTTTGGTGACCTTCCATTGTATTTAGAATGATAAGTAATAAATATTAATCATACAGGATTGTATATCTACATTGGCAAGGCAGCATTTCTGAAAAGAATCTAAGTGACAAGACAGACATTGCAGATTTACAATAACTTTGTTCATAAATTTTTTTTGCAAGATGTAAAGAAAGACATAGTGCAGAGGGGGAAGAAGCCAACAATGTGGATTTAATCATCTACATTTCAAAAATGCAGACCAAATGTCTGTGAAGATGTCCATTTCATCCAAACATTTCTTAGATATTTATTTCAAAGCTCCCTGCTCAGTCAATCCAACACTCCATTCATATTGGAACTAATATTGATTTTTCTTCTATTACCAGTGGTATGGGAGTGCTGGGGATCCCATAGATTAGTTACTCTTATTCTCTGTTAGACTGTTTGAATTGCCAAGAGGTCATTTTACCATCCAGGTAGGAAAAGAAACTATCTCTTTCAAGCCTATTTAAACGAGGGCTTCTGAGAAATACTTTTTTTCCAATAGAAATCACATAATGATATTAGTTTATCAGGTCTAGTGTGGAATACAGAGCTACAGAATCAGCTGAGAAGACACTGCCAGGTGGGGAATGACAGTCTATATCACAAAGAAATTAGACCACTTTGTTTACTACAAGAAAGTTCAGCTGGATTGCATGTAGCATTTATTTTGAATATTTATTTATTTTGTTTTAACCCCGAGCTACCTTTCCTCCTCTCTTGCCCCGGCTCAAATGCAGCTCCAAATTAGCCACAACCATTTCCTCTGTTCTAAGTAGCAGGATGCTCATGGATGGGCACACGGAGAACTGTGTTTTAGTGTAACCCTTCCATCTGCTGGGATGAAACCCCCTTTCTGCATCCACTGAGTCTGGCTAATTAGCTGAGTTTAAAATATTGCAAAAATTTAGCCAGTGGAAGTCACACTCATATAAATCCAGAAGCACATGGAAGCATTAATTTTTTAAAATGAATTGTTTTTTTAAAGAAAATAATAACCCCAAAGTCTTGTTTCCTCCTTCATGTGTATTCTGTCAGGCATTGGAAAGTTTGCATTTGTTTATTACTCTTCTAGATATATTCATTATTCTTGAATTGCTTTTGATATTAAGAAATATTTTTCCAGTAAAATTTTGCCTTTTGCTGGATCTTTCATCTCTTCATTAATTTTGTTGTCTGCAATGACTAGTAATTCCAGAGGTGGCAGGAAAGTTGTGAGGTTTATACTTGTTGAGAAGCTGAAGGAGGTAGTGATTTCTTTTTTCTTTTTTTTTTAGAAAACAGTATTAAAAGCATTTAAAAAAATGTCTCTCTTTCATCTGGACTACTTTTCCCAAGAGTGATAGCCTGTTTAGTCTGGACTATGAATTTCAACACAGACATGAGCAAGGCAGCATGTTGAAGGTGTCCTTGCCTAGGGATTTCTCTGAGATAGATGTGTTCCTCTGAGTCACAAAATTTCCCCTTTCCTTGGTCAGGAGGGATCTGTTGGTTTGGACACTGAACTCTGACAGCCCACTCACTTGGTGCTCAGCAGTAAAAAGCGGGGTCCTGCTCCCTTTTCTGCCCTTCCTAGCTCATGTGCAGGGAAAGCAGAGAGCATGGAGCTGCTTCATTTCCTTGTCCCACATCCAAGCAAGACACAGCCTCAAGAAAGCCCAGAGACCCCATCCAGTGGTGGTTTCCAAAGCTTGGTCAGTCCATGCTTTAGCATGTGACGTGAAGCCCTGAAGAGCTCTGTGTGACCCTTCGGGCTCTCTCCACACAGGACTCAGCAGCCTCTCAGACACCACAGCAATCATCTCACTCCCCTGCTGCCCCAAATCATTCCCCTTTCAGCATTCACTGGGGAGATGCTGAGGCTGTAAACGCTCCAGAGGGTGGACGGGTTTGGATGTGGTGTGTCTGAGCTGTTCTCACCAGCTCAGCAGCTTTGGGTGATGACACTGTCACCGCTCAGCAGGTCGTGCCTCGGTTGCCAAGGGAAGGACCCATCGCCAGTGATGGTGCAACCACAATGAAAGGCTTCAGGGCCACCTTTCCTGCAGCCCAGCTCCCTTGCTGGAGTGTGTTAGAGCTCGGCTGGGGCCACGATCCAGCGCTAATGAGCATTTCTAGCTTGCAGCATGTGAATAGAGACTACCGATGTGTTTAATGTTAAACATGTGCCTGCCTGCTTGCCTGGAGAGGGGCCTAAAAGTCATGACAGAAAAGCCTGTATTAATGAAGGGCATTATTATTCTCTTTCCTTTGAAACCCGGTGGCAGAATTCCCAGTGGGGGAATTCCCAATAGGAATTCCCAGAAAAGCCGAAGGCTACATAAGCATGAAGCTGTTTCAAGTTGTGAAGATGTCCTTAAGAGAACAGAAAGCTCTCAAGGAGAGGAGGGAGCAGCAGTGATATGCAGGGTGTTAGTGCAGAGGGAGGACAGCAGGTGGTGACTGGAGGGACATGACCAGCCCTGCCAGGCTCCGTTCTGGGCTCATGGAGAGGGTCAAAGTGGAGCTGGGACCAGGCTACACCAAGGCATGTTCTGCTGTATCTCCAACCACACTCCCCATGGTGGTATCCCACAGCAGAACGACTCCTCCATTGTGTCTGCCTCACTCTTATTACGAAGTGGCTCCTCTAAAGAAAGGGGGGGGGATTTTTTTTTTTAATATATTTTCACATGGAGTAAAAACAATCCAAATATGCTTTAATGGTTCTCAACATGATACTGTCAGTTCTCACCACAGGGTGGAATTTGTTGGTGGAAATTAAATTAAATGAAATTAAAACAGAAAAGC
This sequence comes from Anabacerthia variegaticeps, assembly GCA_035583185.1. Taxonomy (NCBI): domain Eukaryota; kingdom Metazoa; phylum Chordata; class Aves; order Passeriformes; family Furnariidae; genus Anabacerthia; species Anabacerthia variegaticeps. The sequence goes on from JAWWEW010000112.1 coordinate 109,858,360, forward strand.
TCGGCTATTGCTAATGGGTACTACTGGGAGCCCTAAAAGCATTTTGCAGTGTAGAACCATAACAGGAGTGAACATCCTTTATTCCCAGAATCGCTTGGATTTCACACAGTCATTTTAGCCTATTCTGCACTGCTGAGAAGTTGCTCTTTCCCTGTCTCCCTAGGTCTATAAACTCTGAAGAATTTGGGAAATGACTACGGGCACCACATTAGTAATTTTCTTTTTCACTCTTTTTTTTTTCACCTTCATTAAATTAACTACTTTAGTTTGGAAGTAAGCAATAAGTAAATAGAACTTGCAAACAGCAGATTTCTCTACTTTTTCATTAAGAAAGTTTTTAAGAGCTTTCAGGAAATGAGAGGTTATCCCCAGCTTTGGGAATAAACTGTGGTTATAACATATATGGAAGTGGGATTCTGCTTAAATAATTGAAGTAGAAAGATTGCAGTTTGTTTTAAGGAGCATGCTTAGGACTAAAGGAAGAGAATACTCCAGATATTTCATTATTAAGGACTTAAGATTCAGTTCTAATTTCCGTAGGTTTTGGGGTTTTTTTTACTTAGTTATTTCACAGCATAGAAAGTATATATATACATATATATATAACTATATGTATATATTTTCTGTTTATTTTACTGCATTATTTAGTTCAATAATGCTGTGAAGTTTGTTGGGATGGAAGGTGGCATAAAGAGGAAAACTCACACTCTTGAAACAGCACTATTATTTCTGTGCCTTTGATTTGGTTCCCATTGGAATAAAACAAGAACCACACCATTTAGCTGTGTAGAAGCAGGATCTCAACTTCACAGATCCCACAAGTCTGGCAGTCCCTTGGAGGACAGGCTAATTTGCTGCTCAGCAATCCGAGCCTTGCAGCGGGCACAGCGTGTTTCGGAAGGCATCCAGGACCGTCCTTGGGTGAAGGAGTGTGTTGCTTCAAAAGCACCCCAGTGAACCCCCCGCTGTTATAAAATGAGATTAAGGCATCATGAGACGTGGACTGGCTAACCCCGAACCAGACACACTTGCCTGCAGCGCAGCCGCTAAATTGGCCTGACATCGGGAACCGCAGCGAGGGAGCTTGGCCTCGGGAGTGAGCCAAAGCAGCATCTTTGTCACCAGTCATTTTCTATTTATAATGACACAGATCTATTTTATAATCGCGGGGAGGCACAACAGGAGTGTGCTTTGTTCTGCCTAAATCGCATTTCTCGTGCGGGTGCGTTTAAACACAGCGCTGGCCCTTTGCCGCAGCCACACACACCCAGGGCGGGCAGTTCTGGCACAGCAATGCACACCCTGTCGTGCTTCAGCGCTCAAAGCCTCCTGTGCTGGAGCAATAAACTCCTGCTAAATGGCTTAAAAATGTTCCCTTAAGTGCACTGAGCTGCCACGCTGCCTCACTCCTCATTGCCAGTGCCGCTCTGTGTCTAAGCCTTTGGTTTCAAAGAAACCAGTATATTGTGTTGTTTAGTGATGGAAATTACTGGGCATTATTAACTGTAAGGAACTGGAGTGAAAAACCCTCTTTCCTAGTGCAAAACTGACAGCCTGTGCTCCTGACTGTGTTTTTAGAGGCGATGAACAAATTCCCAATAGCTGCTTGGAGAATGGATCCTCATCTGTGCAAACCCTCAGAGCTATGATGGTAACCCCCCTTTGCTCCTTTGTTTTTTTTTTATTATTATTATTATTTTAATTTTATTTTTGTTTTTATTGAAGGCTCCTCTTCTGTATTTCCTAGAAAATTTATGATCTAGTGATCAATAGATTTATTTTTGTACTGACTGTTTTCAGTTCTAAAGCCTGAAGATCAAAACCAAGTTGCGTAGTGAGATTTAAAAGTGAACAGAAGCGTTTGTTTTTTCCCCCCACCAACCCACTTGCTGTCAAATCCTGACTCATTCGTGGCACAATCCTGGTTACTTTGAGGGGGTCTAAGGTTGAAGGAGGGGAAGGGGAGCCCACTCTACATGCTACTGTCCTTCCACTGAGAGAGGATAGCAGGAACCAGTCTGGAAGTTGTAAGAGATGTGTGACAAGTTTCCTATTTTCTGTGTGTGAGCAACCTGTGCTGAGACCTGCATGGCCCCCACTGACCCACAGTTGCTTAGAAACTGCACTGACATTCAAAAGCAGAATTTGGGCTGTGAACCATGGCATGGTGATCAGACATGGTACCTCTTTATGGCATTATACAGGCAAAAAAATGCTCATTTGAAAGGACACTCAAATTTTTAGCTACTGGCCAAGACCCAAGTTGATGACAGGATTTTCTCCTGCAAAATGTCATTAATCTCAAATGCATAATGGCTTCAGGTCTGCCACCTGAAGTACTGGACTCAAAGCAAGATCAGGAATTACCTTTAAACTTATACCTGCTAAGCTTCAAAGAAAAATAATTTATTTGTTAACATCTATTTTATAGTGACAGTGAAAAGTAACTGTGTATCTGGGGGTCTCCATCAGATAAGAAAGAAAGCCAGGATAAATCCCTTCACATACTTGTGTTTTTCAGTTGAGGCACATCCTCTCTTAGTGGGTAATTTTAGATTAGTTTGCAACCTTTTGGGGTAGGAACTATATATTTCTTCTGTGCATGTGCAGCTCCTTACACAACAGGAGCCTAATTAGGGTCTTTGTGTGCTGCTCTAACCCCCATAACTTGTAATAATAGGAGAAATATAAATAAAATGTCATTGCAGTTCACCTTTAATATTATGATTGTGTGACTGTACTCTGTCAACTGTGAATAAAATAATGTCCTTTTTGTACAATAGGTAGTATATTTTATTATGGAAGAAAGAGCTAAATTTAATTTTTAAACTCAAAGTATCTGCTCATTGTTTCATTTTAAGCTTCTAAATATATAAGCAAATATTTCTTTTGTATCCTTTAAACGAGTATGTGTTAAATGAAGAAATCCATCTTCCTGAATTGAGGCTGTTTATGATGATATTCTAAGAGTGATTAACACCTGATAATTTCAATAAAAGTGGTTTATTTTCTCATTGGGTTATTCCTGAAATTTGTTTAATGTAGTTCATTGAGGTTTTTTTAGTCAGACAACTCTTCCTTGGCTGAAAGAAAATGTGTGCTTGCAGCTTGAATACAACTATACTTATCCCTTGAGAACTGGTGGGGTTATAATACAAGTCTATAAAATAATGGACGGGGTAAAAAGGGGAATGATTGATCTCTTTTTCCCATGTCACAGGTTATGTGTTCCTAATGAAATAATCAAGAAGCAGGTTTAAAGCAATCAGAAAGAAATGCCTTCTTACACAGTGTGCAATTAAACTTTGGAGCCCTTTAGCAGAGGTTGCTGTGCAGATCAAAATGAATATGGGGTTCAGATATGAACATACTAACTTCCTGAAGAACAGCTCCATTAATGTTGTTAAACAAGTAACTTTGGAAGCAATTTTCAGGTCAAGAAGTCCCTAAATACCAAGGCTTAGAGCAGGTCCATGAGGAAGTACATTTCAATTTGTCTTACTTCTTATATTGCTTCTGCTGTGAGAAGTTAGACCCAGATGAGGGAGGGCTGGGTGTCTTGGCTCCAGGAAGGCCTTTCTGATGTTATGATACAATACTCACTTTATGAAATGTGAAGTATTGTAAATTGAATTCCAGCACAAAACTTTGAATTTATCTTCCTCAAAGCAAACCACTTCCAGAGAGTCATTAGAGACAGAGGCTTGGAATCCCTCTCATAGCAAATGACAGGGAATCACATTCCATCCAAAGCAACAAGAGTTCATTATCCAACAGCTGCAACTGGAGAGAAACAGGATTCTCTGAGTTTACTTGTTGACTTCTCTTCTGGTCACCCAAGCTTGTACCCAATGGGCAACATCTCTCTAGTACTGCACCACTCGAGTACCACATCTTGATGTTATGTGTGAAATAAAAATGGGCATCTCTTTCAAGTTCTCCAAACCCAGGGTGGGAAGTGCCAGCCTAATGTTTCTGCTTTAACTAGTGCTGAAATACCTATTTACTTGTCTGGAGTCGTAGGAATCCAGGGCTTTGGCTGACTGCTTTTGGGCTAAGCTCTCGACATGCAAGTACCCAGGTGCACCTTCAGAGCAGATGTGGTCTTTTTCCCTTTCTCTCCAATTGTGGCAGGATGAAGGAAACCCAGGGAATATGAAAAACTTGCCATTAGACATATAAAAGAATTAATAAATATCTTCTTTGCCTATTTTGTAACCAGTCCTGAACAGAAGTTCAGCTTTGCTGTTTGGTCACCCAGTGAGGTGACTGTGGCCAGCAGTGTTGTTGGTGATATTGCTGTGCATTTTCTAACAGAAACTCACACCTTGCACAGCTCCATCATGTCACTGCCTTGCCAGAACCACAGGTATGAGACTATTCCTTCCTGAGGAGCTTCTTTGAGAGTGGTCAGTACTGAAAGCTTCACAGGGGCTTGCCAGGAACACCAGCCCTCGGGTTTTGACCTACTGACCATACACAAAAAAAATGTTCCACACTGGTGGTGGTTTTCTAATGTTTATTTCATTAAAACTCATTGCCTGCAGCTCTGGCTTCTCTTACTGTACAAAAAAAAACTGACACAGGTCTCAGGTTCTCTGGACACTGGACTAGGTGATGTTTCACAGCAGTAAAACTGAGAGCATTAGATACATTAGGCGCTGTGTAAAATAAGAGGTTTCTGTGCATAAGTGATGGTGATTGCAGCTCTGAATGATGAAAAATGGGGTGAGTAACAACCTGGATCACTTATCATTCTTCCTGTCTTTATTTTATCATTCCTTATGCATTTGCTCTGAAAAAGCCAAATCTTTCCCGTTCCACAGCAATGTCTTCCTGCTGCTGGTCATTTTTTTGGTCATTCAGTCTCTGAAGGATCTCTTCTCCCCAGCTAATCGCTCTCTCTGATGCGGATTTGTACTCCTGTCTCTCCCTGCTTGCCATGTGAAAAATAGAGCCCTTGACGAGCTCCATGGAACTGCTGGCACCTCTTACTTCAGGGGTGGGGTGGGGGGAAGCTTTGTCAAGGAGGGTTTAGTTTGGTTTTTCTTTTTTATCTCAATACCTGATGTAACACTCTACACATCCTGCTAGACACGCTGCAATCAGTCCAGTCTGCACCAGGCAAGAGTTTAGACATTTCAGGTGTCATCCATCCTTCATATCTCGTGCATGCCTTTCCTTTCATGAGCCCAGCAGATGCCTTTAATTGCCAGCCTTTGCTTCTTGGCTTTCCAAGAAGTAGCAGAGGAACTATGGAGTCCCTCTGGCGAAGGATGAAACGAAGGGGCCCAGCAGTGTTATGACATTTTCTTGCACTGAATTGGCTTGGGGAAGAATGGGCTCTTTCCTCCTGTTAGATAAGCACAGAAATCTTAAGCAGATGCTTGCAAAACATCAAACAAATATATACTTAAAAAAAATAAATATAGGCTATACCCACATGCCCCATAATTTGGCCAATATTCAGCCACCGCTGACAGGCTCTTGCCTTTCTCTGGTGAAGCCTGGAGGAAAAGGAAAACCCGCAGTCTAGTCACTCCTCAGCAGGACTGGAATTGGCTCCTGCAGCATCCCAGAGCTCAGGGTGGCAATGCCAGTGCCTGGTGGCCGATCTCCAACCCATCCTGTTGTTCAGCAACTAGAGGGAAATGCAGCCCTTCACTCTTGGGTGTTGTGTGTACACCCCAGGGACTCTAATCTGTTCAAGTTTCTCCTTAAATCAGCATTGTGGAATGCAAGGGGGAATTTAATGCCATAGGGAAGAAGGTGCAGCAGTTTGAAAAGTTTAAACTGCCAAAAAACTGCCAAAAACAAAAAGAAAGGTTGTTTTCTTTAGTGCATGTGTAACCCTTGTGCTTCTGATTTCTAGAGCAGAGAGAATAGGGGGATTTCTTCTGGTTCCCTTGCACTGAAAGCCACAGATTTGGGGAAAAGATGGATAGAAGTATATACATTGAGAAGTGTGAGAAAGAATTTATTGCAAGAAGTCCCCCTCCCCTCAACCAATATGCTAAAACAATATTAAAGAACATTATTGGTGCCGAGGGAAGGAGTTTGAAGAACCTGTTAGAGTTCAGGTCACCCATGTAATCCTCATTCAGCTCCTTTTATAGATGGGCTGTGGTACCAGTTTTCATCAGTTAATGTACCACATCCTGAGCAACTCCTGCCCTGTTCAATGCCCTGAATGGGTGATACAATTTGTTTTCTTGGCATGGTGTGCTGGGCCTTCTTTACTCCTTGTTTCTCAGCCTGTTAGGAAGCTCTTTAAAATAGTCATGGTATCATGTGCTTTCTGCAGCAGCATTGTTTGTGACTGCTTCACAGACATTCATTAGATCATTTCATGTGTCCCTGAGGGGCATGGGATGATGTTTCACAGCGTGGGAACCAAGAGTGAACACTTCAGATATGGCTTTTCACTTTGGATGCTTGGCTTCACCTATTGAAGACATGATTTTTCTCAGTATGTTGCACTGCGCTGCAGTTTCAAGGTACTGCTGCAACAATAAATTCTGTGTGCTGGGATCACTCCCAATCTCTGGGACAAACTGGCACAAAATTGTCCTGTCCATATGGGTTTGCCCTCCTAAACTGAATGGCTGCCTGCAAATGGCTTATTAGAAATCCCCTCCTGGACCGATGAGCTTCCAAATTATTCCAAAGGTTAGTTTGGGAGGTTACTGGGTGGCCTAAGCCAAGAGGAGTTTCATGGGCTAGATATATATATGGTGCATATATACACTAAGTAGTAAAGGCAGGTTACATCCCCAGTGCTTTCAAGTGCAACCAGGAGTGCTCAGACGCTCCTGCCCCTCAATGATTGCCTCAGATCCCAGTGCCACCATGATGCTTGCACATAGAAAGTAGCAAATTTGGGGCAGATGATCAGTATTTGACTTTTTCTAGCTTTGGAGGTTTGACTTTGCAAGGATAGTATTATTTTACTGGAGTTTTCCCTTGTATAATGCTTTGTACACGTGCACATCTATTTCTACATCCATGTGCATACACGTACAGTGACATCTTTCCCTCTGCGCTGCATTTTAATTCTGGGCATCCTTAATCACCACAGAAAATCATTGCAGTTGGTATTTGAGCTGCCACAGGGGACCAGCAAGCTTTAGCAACACATCTCTGCTGAAGCCTGAGTCCTCAGGAGGTCATTTATCACACCACAGTGAGAGTTGTGCTGCCGTCCCCACTCAGCTGGGAATGTTCACTATCCCTTGCCACGGGCATTATTCCCCGGGGAGAGCCCCACATCTGTCAGAGCTGGTTGGATGCCTTGCTCTGCATCCAGCAGGAGTAGCTCTCATATTTATGGTGTATGGGCTAAAATCTTTATTCATGAAGCAGCCAGCTTTAGCTTTTCATTGTCAACATGGATGTTGAACTAACCAGAAAGGGGGGCAGGGAAAGGGTGGGGACAGGAAAAGAGGAGTTTGTGGGAATATAACAATGTTAAAGAAAAAAACTTTGCTTGCTGTCAGTTAAGTCTCTCCATTAGTTACCTCTACCATTATGGATTCATTTTAAGATCCAGACTTCAATATACATAACTTTAAATCACTAACATCCTTCATGACTCTGTGATTTGCTGGTTCCATATGTAGCCTCTTGGCCCATTGCATTGGCACAGGTTCAACTCTTGTTCTTCCTTTGGGTTACGGTTTCCTCGCTTTGATGGAGGGGTCGGGAGGGGAAAAAGAGGGAAAGAGCAAGAAAAGGGTGGTGAGACAGAAGGCAAGTGATGGGGGAGAGGCAAAGAATGGGAGGAAAAGAGAGGAGCAAAAGGAGAAGTAGAAATAATAAGAAGGGAGAGAAACAGCTTAAAATAGATCGGAAGAAGTAAAGAAGCAGCACGGAGAAAGCAGAAAATGGAAAACTATGAGAAATGTTGTCATGAGCAGCTGTCCCCATTGTGCTGCTCGTGGCAGCACTGGGATGCTGTGAGCAGCAGGAGAGGGCTGATGCAGCCTTTCCTGAGTGCCTGCAGTGGCAGTGCCATGCTGCCACTCGTCCCCTCGCGAGCAGGCTCAGTCCCTGCCTGAACTTTATAATTAAGCTCCCTGAGATTTTGCTTGGGGTCTGGGCTGACAGCTGTATTGAATTTTGGTTTATTGTGTGATTTATCAGGGCTGTCGATGGGCGTTTCGGTGATTTAGTGCTGCAAAAATACCTTGGAATGCAACGCACAGCAATATCTGCATTATTAATAACAATAATAATAAAGATAAATGTCCCTCCCCAGAGCTTTCGATGGCCGTGCCACTCAATTTAACATTTTAACAGTGGCATGTGGCCTCTCCATGGCACCTGGTAGCGTCTGATGGATTTGAGCAGGCACAGAAAAGGTTATTTGTCAAACACTCAGCCTCAACTGTACAGTATTTTGAAAGCTCCAGGTCAGAGCAGCCTGAACCACATTCCTGTCCCTGACATCCAGCGAGACTGAACTTTGTCATGTTATTAAGCTGTCAGCAGCACTGGGGCGTTATTTGGATTTCTGGTGGGAACTCCTTGCACATGCTTGGGGTGCTCTAGTGGGATTATATCAACACCATTGTAAAACACACACAAATGAGCTGTGCTGTAATTACCACATGAAGACCTCACTTGGCTGGGTTAATCAGCAGAGAATGGAAATACCAGATAAACACAAATGGCCCACCAGGCTGCTTATTCCAGTGGCAACAATGCCATTGTTTCCTAGGAGACCAGCCTGATTCTGGCAGCCAAACCACTGACTATTGATCATCTGTGCCATGGAAGAGCAATATGGGGCTCTGCCTCATCCTCTGCAGCAGCATCCTACAGGCATGACCAGCAGAACCAGAGCTGGGGAGATGCAAAGGGACCAAGGTATTTACAGGTATTACAAGTATCTGTGATGCTTGCTGAATAAAATTATAAGAAAAAAATAAAAGTTTTCTCTACATCCTTTCACCAGTTCCACTCAAAGATCTGCTTTGGATGAGAGTCCTGTGCCCACCAGGCAGAGCAGAGGCTGCCTTCTGTGCACGTCTCCCCATGGTGCTCTCTGAAGTGGAAGGGGCAATCACAGCTTTATCAGTTCCATGTGGTGAAGGGAATTTTTGGAAAAGCAGCTCTCTGGGGTAGTTTGTTCTGTTGGTCCCCATTCAACAAACAACATTTTAGTGTGCTTTTACCATTTGTCTTTGGGGGAGACACAACCTGTACTAAATGGACTGCACTTCCCAATGCCACAAGTTCCAGTGGCCAAGTGGGACCCTGGTGGCACCAACCACCCTGGGCAGTGCAGAGCGCCGACATCCTCCTTCACAAATCCTCCTTTCTCTGCCCAGCACATCAGACTTGTTTTGCCTACAGAGCACCTGGGGGCTGTGACTAATGCCATGGATTGGGGTTTGCTAAGCAAACTACAGAGCTGCTGGAAAATGTCCTTGTCCCTGGTGTTTGCTACAACGTCCACAACTCTCTCCATGGACAAGGGGTTGCCTGAGCAGTCCTTAAGTCAATGGTGGTGTTTATCCAGAGTAGTTTGCATGACTAGTGAGGATGGTAGTGCCCAAGCCTGCCTGGCTCTGTCAGGAGGTGATGGCAGAGTACTTGGTTCATCCCTTCCTCTAGAAGAAACTACAGGAAAGCATGTGGAATGATGACAAATATTCAATGGATAACACCAGCATCATTCAGTACAGCAAGCTTTGAAAGAGGTTTTCTACACAGCCTGATATCCTATTATAGTAATGTATCAAGAAAATGATGAAAATATATGACATTCTATGGCAATAATATAAACTAGTGCTAAGGTTTAGTTGACATGGTGGTGCTTGGTCAGAGATTGGACTCGATGATCTTGGTGGTCTTTTCTAGCCTTAAAGATTCTCTGATTTTATGACTCTAAGTTCTTGAAGTGGCTGAGCTATGCCCATGAATTTGTAATTCAGATGAAATAAAGATTTCATCCTGTATCCTCCATTTACAGTGAGGGGATTGTCCAGACATGGTCACTCATCCAATGGGTAGGTAAATAGTTCAAGGCTGAGAGAATTCGGATTGTTCAGCCTGGAAAAGAGAAGGATTCAGGATTATCTCATTGCAGCCCTTCAGCACCTGAATGGAACATCCAGGAGTTATGGGGAAAGACTGTTTACAAGGGCCTGAAGTGACAGGACAAGGGGGAATGGCTTCAAACTGAAAGAAAGTAGCTTTAGTTACATTAGATATTAGGAATTAATTCTTTACTGTGAGAGTGGTGAGCACTGGCACAGGTTGCTCAGAGAAGTTGTGGCTGCCCCATCCCTGCAAGGTTAGATGGGGCTTTGAGCAGCCTGGTCTAGTGGAAGGGGGTTGGAACTAGATGAACCTCAAGGTCCCCTTCCAACCCAAACCATTCTCACTCTGAACGGTCTTTTCCAACCTAAACACTTTTTCTGTGATTCTCTGGTAAATGATCTCTGCCTTGGACTCAGGTAGTCTCCGGCTTCTTTTTGGAGGTGCCCAAAGCTGGCCAGATGCAACTTGGATTGCATCTTTCATTTCTTTGACTCCCACTTGAAAAAATGCATGGGCACATACTTATCCTTAAACCCAGGGCTGAAGTCAAGGGGATTATATGGTCTGTTGATCTGGGATAGAGTGTGCTTGAAGACGTGTTTGGTTTACTGATTGGGAGGATTTCCACTGCATTTAAAGAGAGAGATTGAAGAAAAAAACCCCACAAGTACAATAATGGAGAAGGTCAATGTCACTGGACATGGGTGACACAGCAAGAGAAGCACCTTCAGATAGCTCCATACTCTGAACAGCGCTGACCAGCACCTTCAAAAGCAGTTTCTTAAATGTGTCCACAGCCAGGCACTAAAAATTAGTAAAAAATAAATCATTAGGAATATCTGAAGCATAAAGTAATGTAGACAACAGAATTTGGAAGAATGAGGAGTTATGCAGTGATGAATGGCTCACTATGTAGCCTGTGTTTTCCTTGAGGTTTTATGAAATGCCTTAAGCAGGAAAAAGAGAAAGTAAACACCTTTTCTCCCAGCATGCTCAATCCTTGCATGTTTCATATCCCACAGTACCAAAACTTCTTGCCCTGGTACTTGCTTTCTCTTCGCCGCCAGTCAAGATCAGCAGCTTCAGAGGGAAAGGCATCACATGTTATTTTCCTAATAGCTGCAAAACCAAAGGATTTAAGTGAAAATGTGGAGCTCGCTTGAAAAAGAGGGTTAGAAGTATTCCCCCACAAAAGAGAAAGTATTGTGACATTTGGAAGATCATTCTTCCTGGGGTTCAGGGGTTTCACCAGTGATCTGCATCTGTAGCCTTTCCCAAAACACTCTGTCATCAAATGATTCAATGTCATCATCAAAGAATTTTTGGCTACTGACTTTCCTTTAATAATAGTTGAGAAGCTTAATGAAAGGAAAGGTCTGCATAGATTTCTTCCTAAATTGGATGAAATCCTGCCTTTTTACTTTTTTCTTTTTCTTTTTTGGTAATATTTCTGCTCAGAGAAAATTATAGCCTCTGGTGCCAGTGATGTGCTCTGTATGTTTTGTTTATTACAGCGGTTTTAACTGGAACCATGGGTGAGGGAGTATCATTATAAAATTCTTGATACCCCTCATCTATTTGTGCACGCATAGTTGTGGGCACCGAAGGCAGTGCTGGAGATGGCAGTTTCAAAGCGTTTTCTCCTTGTTTTAAACATGTGGTGCGTGCCCACACGCTCTCTAGGCAGAGAGAAACCGAGGTCCTGGTTCAGACCGGACGCCTGACCTCGTGTGTCCAACCCCACCTGGGGTGAAGCTGAGTTTCTGCAGCTGCCTCTCCAGCTGAGCCGTGGCTTGGTGGTGGGACCCAGTGGTCAGCCCCTTCCTGGTGTTTGCCATCAGGAGCACCGTGAAGAGCTGTGTGGCTGCTCCCAGGCGGACAGCCTGCAATGGTACAAACCAGGAGGGACTGCAGCTTGTAGTAGAAAGCTCACAGCTGTGGAGGTTACACACAGGCAGTGGTTGAGAGGAACAGGTGGTTCTACCACCTTTGTGAATAGCAAGTGTTGGGTCCCAGGGAGCTACAAATTCATGCCATGTCCTCAGGACCAGCAAAGATGAGCTCTGGAAATAAGGCCTGCTGGTGCTTTCTTTGCAATTCTCTACATTTCGTCACTGTTTTCCAGCAGCGAATTGCTTCTGACTCCTTGTAGGACTGCAAGAGCTGACAACTGTGGAGGAGAGAAACAAGAAACTTTGAAATGCAAGGGCCCAGGTTTTCTAGAGTCAGGAGCTGGTTTTCTTTCCATTTGGTGTCTCCAGGCTGTGACAGATTTTGCAGTGGATTCAGCCAGCAGCACAGGGTGTCTCCCACCAGGACACTGGTATCCCACTCTGCAAAAAGCTTCAATCACAAAGATGTTAAACCCTGTTAGAAATCTGTCACCTGTGAATCACTACTTATTTATTTATATTTTTTTGTTATCAAGCCCTGGACAGGCTGCCCAGGGAACCGGGGGAGTCACCATCTCTGGAGGCATTTAAAAGACATGTAGATGTGGCACTGAGGGAGATGGTTTAGAGGTGGTTAGTGGTTGGATTTGGTGATCTTAAAGGTCTTTTCCAACCTAAATGACTCTTTGATTCTGTGAATCATGAGGATCACTTAGTTAATGGCAATGTGGAGTGGGAAGGAACTGATATTTTTATTTATCTTCAGGAACTTCTGTGTTGGTAAGGGCTGAGTGTTGCCCTGGCAGAGCCCAGTGCTCCTTGGTGTGACCCTGTTAAGATGAGGGCTTACATCAAACCCTTTGGGTGGGCTTGAGTATAGTTGCAGTAGGTGTGTTTATGCTAAAAAGAAAGGGAAATACTTAAATACACATCCATCAAAAGCAACTAGTGGTGGATTTCTGGAGGGTTTTGGAGTGGGAGTCCATGGAATAATTGAGCACCTGGGTCCTTCAGTCCTGCACCTCCACTCAGGTGGCTCTACTGTTTGTCCCACCCCTGTGTGGGGTGAGTTTCCCCTGTAAAATGGCAGGAAATGGCACATTTCCACACTTTTTTTGTTGGATACATCCTTTGTCACTTTTATGAGCTGAATTAGCTCATCAAAAGGTCAACAAAGAAGGCCTGGAGCAAGAGCTGCAAGGCTGTGGGAGAAGGACAAGGGGTGGGGATCCACAAAAAGTAGTGGAGAGATCTCCAAGGGTCTCAGTGGGACTTGAGCTTGGCCATCAATATCCCATTGATGCTTGTGAGATCCCACACACAGGCTTACACACCGTCCTCACCTGAGACTCCCCATTCAAGAGGTTCATTTTTCTGGAGTTTGGATTTTCTCTTCCCTCTCACAGCGTATGAAATATTCCCACCTTCCCTTTCTCTGCTGTGTTGTATCTTGGCCCATGTTTTCATAGGGAACATGTGTATTTCATGAGCATGCAGTCTTGCACATATGTTGCTCATGCTAAGTACGAGCCATTCTGTATCAGAAACAGTCATTTATGGGACAGAGAGAAGTAAAAAAATTTCTATTAATAACAAATCTTCAAATTTGGCAGTGAATGTTCAAAATCTTTGGTTGCTGGGAACATACAATTTATTGCAACAGCCTCAGACTAGCCCACTTAAAGAAATCAAGTTTTAGCACAACACAATAAACCTGCTCTCAGGTTGCATCTTATTTCTTTTGAGGGATTTGCTCTTTCAAAAATCCAATTATATTATAAAAAAGGTAGGGAAAATGCCTATTGTCCATAGTCCTGTAGCCTTTTCTTATCACAATAAGGATAGGGAAGGATAAATACTTTACATGAGAAGTGACCAATTCAATGAAAAAATACCAAAAAGGGAAAAGCAAAACAAAATAAGTCAATCCAACACAGAGGCATCATTCATCATAAAAAACTAGGCATGAACAAAACCAGGAAAATTACTAGAAACTTTTAAAAATGTCTGATTTAAAATCAAAGGAAAGAGAAATAAAATAGTTTGTTATTTGGTTTTGGTTGGTTTGGGGTTTCTGGTTTGTTTTTTTTTTTGTTTGTTTGGGTTGTTGTTTGTTTTTTGTTGTTTTGTTTTGTTTTGTTTTTTTTTAATTTCCCTTCAAACAGCCCCCAGTCAACTATTTTGCAGAGTTTTAGTCTTTTGGGGCACTTTTTAAAATTAAAATTAGGTTTGCATGCCTATTTACTAATGTTGAACATCACTTCTGATTAAGACCTTGCCAAATAAACAGAACTGGTTAATTTTAATGTACTACCTTGTATTGATAGTACATCAGGATTTATCAGTGTCCTTTTAAGGGTAAGAGAAGTGAAGCACAGAGAAACATTAATAAGACAAATACTAAAATACAGAATATCTAGACTATTTCTCCAGCTTCCTCAGTTATGAATATCCATGGGACAATACCACCCACTTAAATTTAGACAGCATTTTAGGAAACATCTTGTTAATGGGAGGAGATGGGAAGTCACTGCTCTTTGCCCAATATTTAATGGACAGTCTTCTAGAATTTTTTAAAAAATCTGATATGGGACGATGTTATCCCAAATGTAGAGCAAAATCTAGGGGGACTTCATGGCTTGCCCAAAATGTCATTCAGAGTCTTTTACTGTCACTTGATAGATCTTACTGCACCCAGTAGTTCCAAACTTCTTCCTGTCCTTTTTGATAGTTTCTACCACACCAGACATGTTTACCTGCTATTTTTATGAAATCAATTATTTTAACGAGCTTAATGCCTTTACAACATCAATCCTCCAAAGAAAGGTTGTACATCCCAACTTCCTCTGTGTGTTTTGAGGGAAACAAGACCTTTGAACTGGTGTTCATGCTGGGAACAAGAGCTCTGGCTCATAAGCCATCTCATCCCCTCCTCTCTCTGCTCCTGCTGCTGTTTCTGCATGTGGCCACTTAGTGTGGCAGGTGCAGTTATGCTCCATAGCCTTGTTTGGGTAAAATAAGCCCTCATTTTGAATTGCCCTTTAGAAACTTCTTAATATACAATTTAAAGGGCTTTCCAGTTCATTTCCAGTGTTGTAGCTGTAAAAGCTTCTCTTCAGGGTACATCTTTGCTGGGAGCAATTCTTCCAAGAACTGCTTTCTTCTTGTAGAAAGGGAACACTTCATTGGCTTTGAATAAACTGGTTCTGCCTTGAAAAGCAAACCATATGAAAAAGGGGCTGCATGAAGAGCCAGGAGTTCAACAAACAGCACTTGTGGAATTCACAGAGATGGGTCCAGGTATGACCATCACCAGCTGCCCACTCTGACTCTCTGTGGGGGCCCGCTACCCTGCCCTTTTGCTCACAGTCTGGTCTCTTCATGCAAACATCAGCAGTATCAGCTTGTACACTGGGCTATGGTAGAGCTGAGGAGGCAGAAGGTCCCTTGGTCACCAGCTGTTAGGTGGAGGCTAAGGTGAAGATACAGACCACAGGGAAGATGGCATTCCTGCTGCCACATCTCTTGGATCCCTGGTTTTCCAGCTCTTTCTACCTGCCTTGAACACTTGCACAAATGAAAAGAGTCCAGACATGCCAGAATCATTCCTTCAGCTCAGCAGGACAAAGCCACACTACTTGAAAATATGCTGATTGCCTCTTGACCATTAAATGGAGTGATAAATCAATCCACAAATATGCCATAGTGATTTGGATCAGATCCTTGATGGGTCATGGAATCATGGAATGTTTTGGGTTGGAAGGGACCTTAAACACCATCTAATTCCTATCTCCTGCCATGGGCAGGGACACCTTCCACTAGACCAGGTTGCTCAAAGTCCCATCCAACTTGTCCTGGCACACTTCCAGGGATGAGGCATCCACAGCTGCTCTGGGCAACCTGTGCCAGTGTCTCAGCACTCTCTGAATAAAGGACTTCTTCCTAACATCTAACCCCAATCTCTCCTTTCTTGGTTTAAAACCATTCCCCCTTGTCCTATCTGTTCATGTGAAAAGTCACTCTCCCTCTTTCTTTATAGGCTCCCTTTAAGTACTAAAAGGTGCCACTGAAGCCTCCTGGGGCCTTCTCTTCTCCATGCTTAACACACATAGAAGAGAAGTGTATGGTCCATCCCCACCCAACCTACTTTCAGTGGCTCCATATTCACACCTCTCAAAAAAGTGGGGAATTATAAATTTGGGGAGGCGCGTTGTGTGCAGAGAGAACCCGGGATGCTCTAGCGATGCCCAGCGCCTGTGGTTCTGGCACCAGAGGAGCTGACTACTGCACTTCCACCAGAGGATCACTTAAGGCAATGGAGAATTCAATTCAGGGAGAATTCAGGGAAATTGCTTGTTTAATAACAGGGCAGGAGTTTTCACCCACCTCTTTCACCCTTGCCTGAGCGCTGCAGAGAGTAGTTATCTGTATGAATTGGCTTCCTCAGCCAGTCTGAGTAATTTTTCTGAGTCAAGTTTTAAGGGATTCTTTGTGGCTACACACTGAGTCTGGTTTTGTCCCTGGCATCCCTACAGGAAACTCAGCTCCACAGTTTTGGTGTCAGACTCAGCAAAACAGCCCTAGACGGAGTGGGAAGAGTTAGACCCTCTGGGAGAACAGAGGCAGGGTGAAGAGGCAGGGTGAGGAGAGGTTACCCCATTGCCCTTGTTATTCTAGTTCTGTGGATAACCAGAAGGTTACAGCCTTCAGCACTTCTGCCAGTCAGAGCTATTTTTGATTAACTATAAAGCCAGGAAGTTTTTAATATGGGCAAACCAATAATGGGTTGTGTCACTGGCAAATTATACAAATTATAATGCTGAGTCTTTGTTAAAAGACAAAGCCAATTGCCTACACGGGTTTTTTTATTATTTTTTATTTAAATGTCTTGGTTTAGGTTCAGTCATGGGCTCAGATATTAAAAGGTATTTTTCTTGCTAAAGACATTACCTATAAACTTTTGTAGGAGTTGACAACCTGGCCTGGGACACTAATATAAATCAGACTTTCATGTATAAACTGAGAAGGGTATGGCCAGCAATGTGTTCTACACCAAGTGACATTGCCCTGTTAGTATGGTGTGTTTATGCCTTGCTGTGTCCTGAAAAAACTCCACATCAGAATGTATGTGGTAGCTGATCAGTGATCAAATATGAATTAAGTGGAAGATGTGTAAGGAACCAGCTCAATAGAAAGAAAAAATGAATGTGATGAAAGAAATTATGTGTTTGGCTGGAAAAAGGTTACAAAACAGGTTTTTTTCAACAATTATCCTTGTCATTAACCATTTCTAAAGAACAAGCACACTTAATATGGTCATTTGTCACTTTAATACAAAAAGCTATTGATCTCCCTCTCTGTTTTTGTGAGACTCCACCTGGGGTGCCTCATCCAGGTCTGGGTTCCCCGGCACAAGAAAGATGTGAGCTTGTTGGAATATGTTCACAGGAGGCCACAAAGTTGGTCACAGGGCTGGAGCAGCTCTCCTGTGAGGACAGGCTGAGAGAGTTGTGGCTGTTCAGCCTGGAGAAGGGAAGGCTCCAAATAGCCCCTTCCAGTACCTAAAGGGGGTCTACAAGAGAACTGGAGAGGGACTTCTCACAAGAGCATGGACTGATAGGACAAGAGGGAATAAACTTAAGCCGAGGAAGGGTAAGTTGCCCTGAGAAGCTGTGAACACCCATTCCTGAAAGTGTCCAAGGCCAGGTTGGATGGGACTTGGAGCAACCTGGTCTAGTGGAAGATGTCCCTGCCCATGGCAGGGGGTCAGAACTGAATGGTCTTTAAGGTCCCTTCCAACCCAAATCCTCCTGTGATTCTATGATTTTATAATTTGCTCATGACACAAAGAGAAGGACTGGGTTATCATGCAGGGAGATCTGATGTCCTGAGGGTGAGAAAAGCAGAACTAGTATGATATTCAGCAAAGCAAAATATAAGGAATTCACTTTAGAATGAATAAAGGGAATATCAGAGCCAGCACCTGGAAACAACTCAGATGTGAAAGGCATTAGTCTATTAGCTGACAGCACATTTTTTCAGAGCCACCAATGTAATGGAATCAGCATAACACAAAAGTCTTCCCAAAATGGAAGATGTCCCCAGCAAGGAAGATGTTTGCCACTGTTGTATCCACAATATTGCCTCACTCCTAAGTGTTGTGGGGACAAGCCCAAGC
The DNA here is from genome assembly GCA_035583185.1 of Anabacerthia variegaticeps. Taxonomy (NCBI): domain Eukaryota; kingdom Metazoa; phylum Chordata; class Aves; order Passeriformes; family Furnariidae; genus Anabacerthia; species Anabacerthia variegaticeps. The sequence goes on from JAWWEW010000112.1 coordinate 109,876,477, forward strand.
AAAACAACCCTATGAGAGCACACTCAGGGGTTCCACTACACGGGCCAGGTTGGGGTGCAGAGACAGCCTCGCTACATTTGCACAAAACTTTCTTCAAGCCAGACTGGCTCTCACCTGGCGTGTGATTGGACCTGAAGTATCTCCTGCAGAGCTGTGAAAACAAATGTCCTTCTAGGATCCTCTCCATTAACAACTTCTGAAGGGAAAGTGCCCATGCAGTTGCCCATGTCCATGTGCCAGCAGCCTCTTCTGAAGCCTCTGGTCCCAGTCACACTCTGAGACGAGGCCAGGGTAAGATGTGCAGCTATTTCCAGTTTGGCAGCCTGGCAATTTTTGTTTCCCTGGGAACTGGCAACTGCCCACATATGCTGAGCCACTGTGTAAGAATCCATAATTAATGTCACATTTGCTCTCCCATCAGTCTAGACACATTTGTCTAAACTATTGTTTTTAAAAAAGAAATAAAAATATAAAAAATGTCAATCCCCAACAGACAGAGAGTAGAGAGTAAATAAAGCCTGGCAGGCTCTTTTGCCTTTGATCACTTTTGCTACATTCCTAGTTGTCTTTTGAAAGAGTCTGGCACAGATTTGAAAAAGTGATTTCCTTTATCCTCTTTGACTTTACAGTTGCCCTGCATTAGTTGGCATCACATAACAGAAATGCTGTTAGAGTTAAATAAAGTAGACACCATGTTTAAGGTTTGGAAAAGCTTTGTTGTATATTATTTGAGCACCTTTTGCTTGTTGTGTTATTCTCGTGTAATTTTCCTCAGCTCGAAAATGTCCAGAAAGGTTCAGAAATAGCTTCACTTATCTCTGAAGTTTAGTCATTTGTGTAGTGTTATACTGAAGGAATAATAATTACAGAGGCTTTTGGATCAAAATTATATGATTAAGCATCCAGATGAAAGCACAGGGAAGATTTCTATTTATAGGATTCTGATTTGGTATTTTAGTTTATAGCATGTAATTATTTGTTCTCAAAAAATACCAGTAAAGATGACCATGTAATTTCTTAACACCTGTTGCTATTTTCTAATAAAAATGAGAAATTTCTTTTTCTTTCTTTCTTTCTTTCTTTCTTTCTTTCTTTCTTTCTTTCTTTCTTTCTTTCTTTCTTTCTTTCTTT
>JAWWEW010000112.1:109877707-109919737 GCA_035583185.1 Anabacerthia variegaticeps
CTTTCTTTCTTTCTTTCTTTCTTTCTTTCTTTCTTTCTTTCTTTCTTTCTTTCTTTCTTTCTTTCCTTCTTTCTCTCCTTTCTCCCTCTCTTTCTCCCCTCTCTCTTTCTTTCCTTGCTTCTTTCCTTGCTTCTTTCCTTCCTTCCTTCCTTCCTTCCTTCCTTCCTTCCTTCCTTCCTTCCTTCCTTCCTCTCTTTCTCTCTCTTTCTCTCTTTCTTTCTCTCTCTCTTTCTCTCTCTCTTTCTCTCTCTCTCTTTTCTCTCTCTTTCTCTCTCTTTTCTTCCCTCCCCTTCTCCCCATCCCTCTTTCTCCTGCCCCGTTAAATTTCACTCCTCTAAAGCTTTGTGGATAGCTTAAATCACTCATCTAAGGTTCCTTAGAATGTAATGGAGTATAACATCCCACCTGTTACCTTACAGCTACCTCTTAGAGTGGAATAAGGAATACCCCTGTCCGTCCTTTATACAGGGAACTTAGGCAAATACCTTAGATGTCACCTTGACTCATAACTTCAGGTGTCTATATAGTACATACCCACCTGTGAACCAACTGTCTTGTCCCATTATAGCCAAAATCTTATAGGTGCAGCTAGTGAAACTTGGGCAAAGAACATTTACAAGATGTAGGTGTCCACAGCAAGATGAACCTCACTGACTGTTGGGATTAAACCTCCAAAGACTAAAACAGGGGGTGGATGCCCAGCTCATCTCTGAACGTGTCCTGAAAGCACTTTGGATGTGATTCATCCCCCCCTTCCTGCCTCACCGCTGAACTGGTCTGTCACTCTGGGGAAATGACCCCTCTGACTGCTTTAACTGTCTTCCAAACATTATGTGATCTGCAAAAGTTGCATGTAGTGAATTTTTTTCTTGAGATGAATGAGTTAGAATGACCTCAAAGACATTCTTTAGAGATCTTATCTACCTATTTATAGCATTTCAAAGGTCTTATCAACATCATATCACCACAAAAGCCTTTTAACTGGAGACAGAGAAGAGCTGCCTTTTGGTTTTAATGCATCCAAGCATTTATGCCACCCTCATTCACATAGTTTCTGAGCATTTTACAAAAGGATGCAAACAGTCTGTATGTTTACTTTCTCCAAGTTTTTCCTCCTCTGGTAAGCAATGCAGCTCTAGAAAGCTCTCCACATATCTCTTCTCATTCTACTCCTGCAAATACATGGAAAAATTACTATCGGATTAAAGGGGAAGGACACACCAACAACAAGTACGTTGCAAAAACCTGTCTTGAAGTTGCAATAATGCAAACCATGTAAAATTAGGGAGAAATCTGTCATAACCAAAGGTTGTGCACAGTTTGTGTGATCAATTCTTTTTCATTTTGCTATGTGAAAACAGCCATTCTGTGTTTCTGTTGAGTGCAGGGGGGTTTAGAAAATAAATGATTATAAGAGAAATTGCAATGAATAGAGAGGTGAAGGAAGAAAAATCTGAAGAGTGAGTGAATAGCAAGAAGCACAGTGTGCAGAGATAACATTTTCCTGATTCAAGTAGTCTAGACCACGCTTAAAAATGAGACTCCATTGGAATAAATTAAGTTTTCCCTATGAAAGTAGATATTTTAGTAAAAGCAATGATTCAGTTCCCTTCACAATTCATACTTTGACTGAAGAGCTCAGAAGATTTCTTTAAACTCAAAGTCTATTTGTAGATTTTTGAGGCATTTTTTGGGGGATAAAACACCCTCAATGTGGGTGCAGTATCATATAACTTTTCCAAGCAAGAACTTGACATCCCTTTCACACCATCTTTCCAAAGGCAAAGCTCAGACAGCGTGCTGAAAGGCCAGGGCCCATCTTCTAAGGCTCAGCACAAAGCAAACCTGCAATTGTACACAACTTTCACCCAGGAATTTAAACATCTGCTCACTTTTCTACCTCACACACACACATGTGCACTGGACTCCTGTTCCCTTTCCCTGGGTGAGCATCAGCAATCAAACAATGACCTGCAAGTGGGCTGAGGAATGAGACATACAATTAGCAGTGAAATATAAAACAGCTGGTGCAACTGAATAGCTGTTATTCTGAGCACATGAACCTGAAAAGATACTGTTTAGTTTATAAGGCAAACAAAATTTCCCCTCTGTTTGATCTAGAAGAGCATCTACCATCGGGAGCTGTCCATTTTCATTTAGTCTTTCTGGTGCCAGAGCCAACTGTGCAGAGTTATAAACAAAGAGCAGAAAGTATCACTTTCCTTGTTAATTTGACAGTAAACAGTACTAATTGGACCGTGCAGCTGTTTATTGATACCACCTCCCCAACAATTTAATATACAAAACAGTAGCCAGTGTGCTGAGACTGCATTGTTTATAAAACCCAAGGAGCCAGGATGGCCACGGTCTCTTGCAGTAAAGCAGACACCAGGAGGGACTCCCACTTCCCACTTGTGTGTCTCACCCTGAACCAGAGCAAGCCATGGAAATCACAGAATCACAGAACCACAGGATGGTTTGCATTGGAAGGAACCTTGAAGCTCATCCAGTTCCACCGCCCTGCCATGGGTAGAGGCACCTTCCACTAGACCAGGGTGCTCGAAGTCCTGTCCAACCTGGCTTTGAACAATTCCAGGGTTGGGGCCACCACAGCTTTTCTGAGCCACAAATGTTACAAATGCAATACTGAGACTGAAATGAACAATTTTTTCTTCATGGATGTCTTCAAGGTGGTGTTTCAAGAGCCCTTTCTTATTAGTCTTTCTCTGGTTTCTGTGAGGTCAGTGAGAGCATTAACATCTACTGTTGTAGCCTCTGCTCAACTAGCCTTCAGTACCATGACACTGAAAATAGGTCTCATGTGTTTATTTATAAGACATCCTTAGTACTAAAACAGATGAAATGTTGTACTGCATAAAATAGTAACTGGCAAGATTTGTGCTAAAAAAAGTGAAGCTGAGTCTGAAGTTGCTCCAGTATTTTGAGATAAAAATGTAAGAGAGGGATCATGCAAAGACATATTAATGTACTTACATGAACACGTGCTTCTGGGTTGATAGGAGCATACTACAGCCTTCCTCATCATCTTCTAGGATGAATATCCTTAGATCACCCATCATCAAGGGACCACTCAGGCAATCCTTTCAATCACCAGTTATTGTCTTGCTAAATACCTTCCATTTAACAACATTCTTTTGGTAAGATTTTAATCCTGTGCTGAAATGCTGAATCTTCTGCTCCATACAGTATTCCCAGGTTTCCTATCTGAAATAAAATGGTGGCATTAGGCTTGCAATTAGCAAACACTTTCTCTTAGTTTCTCAAATTTTCTCCATGGATTTATTACTTTATGATTCACGCCTGCTGAGTACAAAGGGTTAGAATCACAGAATCATTAAGGTTGGAAAAGGACCTCTGAGATCGAGTCTAAATGTTAACCCAGCTTCACTGTGTTCACCACTAAACCATATCCCCAAGTACCACATTCACATGTCTTTTAAATACTTCCAGGAATTGTGATTTCACCACTTCCCTGGGAACCTTATACTAATACTAATAAAGGCTGAGTGCTTTTTTCAGCCTTTTTTCTGTGTTTTTAAGGGTAAAGATAAGAGTATCACAGAAGGATCTGTAGTTTCACAGAGGACAAGTAGTGCTGAATGTACTGTCTCACCTTGATCCAAACTGGTGAGGGACACACATAGTTATTCCCAGTTGTGCTTGCAATCTGTGGACTTGGTTGGAAGATATGGATCATGTTGTAGAACAAGTAGTTACTCCCATGACACTTCAAGAGGTCAAGCTCAGCAGATTTCATTGTGTCACTTTCTAGTTTTGAAGGTATCAGTGGATCAAACCGGCAGTCTCAGATGTAACACTGGCTCAAGTCATCACCAGCAATGATCCTGGGGCCACTAGTTTACTCTGGCCACCCCTTTTTCCTAGTAAAGTAAACAAAACCTTTTCCTTAGTGCATAGGTGGTCATTAGACTCTGGTTTATTGGTAACTTTTCCAAAGCAGAACTACTCCTACAGGCTGAATTTGTTGTTGTCAGAGACTGAAACAGTTAATGGCTTAAACATTGTACGATCACCAAAAGACTGTTGTCCACTGTAGCACACTGAAAGGAAACAGCTGCTCACCCATCAAGGCTGACCCCTCCCTGAATATGCCTACTGGGAAAGGACCTCCAGATCAGATAAGTGGGTGCCCTTGTCCAGCTATCCCAGGAGCAGAAGGGTGTGCATACCTGAAGCTACAAACTGGATTTTCAGATAAGGAAAGATGCTAATAAGAGGCAAATCCTGTGAGGTGGGATAATCCTTCTTATCATGCCAATGTCCTCCCTTAGATGATGACTGCTGTAAAAATCCTTCCAGGAACCTTGAAGACATTTTGCTTCTAGCCTGGTTTATTCACCTCAAATGCTGGACCATGATCAATGCTGAGTCTCAGAAGGTGTCAGAGACTCATGACATGTCCTGTGACACTATTCATTGTAAAACTCCCAGCCCCAGGGGAGCTACAAGGCATTTTCACTTGATTTTTAGGTGTATAATAACTCATGACATCTTTGAGTTTGAGGGGTTTCTCCCAGCCCCAGTGGATCAAGACCATCACTTCAATCAACAGACATCGAGGCTGCAACTACCAAGTTTCATCACTGGATCCAGCAAGTGTGACTGTATATATATATATATCTTTCCACTTTCATCCTTTATTTCTCTTCCTTTCCCTTATACATTTCCTAGAGTGTTATTTTTATGCTTTAATATTGCTGTGTTACTATAGATGATAACATCCAAACCAGCAACATACCTGTTTACCTTTGAAACAAAATTGTTCTAAAATAAACCCTACTTATATATGTTTATAAACACCAATTATTCAGTGTTGTTTCACTCTAAACCACCCCAAGGGATTTATTAACAAGAATGTGGGTTACCCTCCCCTTCTGGGGCGTGTGGCAACAGCTCTTGCATCTTGATATGGGTGTGTTGGTCCTTGAAGACTGAAGAGAGAAAACAGGGGTTGACCGTGCCGGGCTGTATCTTCTGACAGACTGATGGGGCACAGGAAGTGTGTCTTGGAGAAAGCAAGGAAGTTGCAAGTGGCCATTTGTGTTCTGGGGGAACGTCTGTGCTCCTGACTCTGCTTGGGGGGTGTGGGTGCATCAAGGATCGCTTTTGTATTGGTGGCAGTGGCCACACGAACCTCAGGGCCAGGCTGCCACCAAAGGGTGTGCTGGGAATGTGGCTGGTGTTGCAGAACAGCATCTTGGGAGGGTGGGGATGGCACTAAGGATTCCTTTCCCCTTCCCCTTCCCTTTCCCTTTCCCTTTCCCTTCCTTTTCCCTTTCCCCAGCCAAGTTTATCTTCCCTCTTCTTTCATTTGTGCTTGTGGTTTTGACCTGGAGCTACCAGATGCTGGCAGAGATCTTCAGCCTCCTCAGGGCAGTAAAGGAGAAATTCTACAGCAATGCCATCTTGAGGGTTTTATTTCTCAAGAATGCTCTAGACATGGCTTGTATTTGTGTGTCCATAGCCCTGTGACACACTGCCAGGATGTAAAGTGTTCTGCTGAAAAGCTGATGTCCCCATCCAGAGAATACTGAACCTACACAAGCCGAAGTAGACAACATCAGCTGTCATATTTGAGAAGCAAGAATAATAAAAACAAAGTCAAGACTTTTCTTGCCCAATTTGCATGGGTTTTAATGAGACCTTTTTGCTTTTGCCTTTTCTTTTCTCTTACCTATTTTGCTAATGCTTCCTTGGAGTGATGACTGATGCTGTATCAGCCTTTTGGATTAAGGATTGTTTTAAAGATTGTAATGAATGTTTGGAAGAATTCACACCACTTGATTATGCCAAGTTTTGCTTGGATCACTCTTACTTGGCAGAGATGGTGATATCAGCTTTGATTTTTATTTTAAAACACTGTTGTCCAATTTTCAAGGTCAACAGTTTAGTAATTAAAAATACATGTACTGTTTTCATTGGGCTGAAAGGGAATTTAAGTATATATTTAATACACTTTTGTGCATTGACAATTCAAATTGTAGCAGAGAGAAAGATGAAAACTGCTTGCCACCAAATATACAGAAATCAGAAACACAACTTGCATTTACCAACACAAATACTATGACTTGATTTGTTTTGAGATTTTACAAAGAAATTGAAGGAAAATGAAAGATGATTAATGTCCATATTTTCCTCCTAAAATATTAATAAACCCAAGTATTTGAAATTACATCCTGACACTTTTTTTGATTCTCACTGCATGCAAAATCAGAACTGCACAAATCTGTGGTGCTCACGGTTGCCTCATGCCAGGTGGCTGCTGAGATGTTCCCAAGTTCTGTTAGGTCAGGATATTAAAATGCCACCTCTTGTGACAAAGCAGGGGAGAACTCCCAGTTCTCAGGGTGGTGGTATGTTGCAAATCTACTGAATGAACCTTGCACTCTACACACCCTGCACATGGTTCCAATAGTGGCTTAAAATCTGTAAGTGCTGCTGAGAATGGTTCTTCCAAGTGAACCTGAAAGATGTCTTCACCTCACTGAGCTCAAGCAAGCTTAGCTTATCTGGGAAATCTACTTCCCTCCTCTTCTGGGCTTTGTGTTTGAGTGGCACCAAGAGCAGCTCTGCTCAGGGAAGAATCCTGTGTCCAACATATCCTGAACTGGCATAGAATCATAGAACTACAGAATGGTTTGGGTTGGAAGGGACCTTAAAAATCATCCAGTTCCAATCCTCCACCAGGGGCAAGGACACCTTCCACTAGACCAGCTTGCTCAAAGCTCTGTCCAACCTGGTCTTGGACACTTCCAGGGATGGGGCAGCCACAGCTTCTCTGGGAAACCTGTGCCAGGGCCTCACCACTCTCAGAGTAAAGAATTTCTTATTTATATCTAAATCTAAACCTAACCACTCTCAATTTAAAGCCATTCCCCCTTGTCCTATCACTACCTGTCCTTGTGAAAAGTACCTCTCTGACTTTCACTTGGTATCACCAAGTCAATTTCGTGGTTTTGTGTTTTCCTTGTATGATACCACAGCTTCAGCAAGGCAGCTCTGTCTGAAAGGCAGAAAGTTGCCTACAGCCACAAGCTTTCTCCATGCTGCTGACTTGTTCTTTCACATCACTTTGTGAATCCTTTTGTACCTGCTGGGCTCAGGGAAGGGGCAGTAGCAGGAAAGCCAAGGAGTGGTTGTAGGTGGTCTGGTAGTGCATCCCAATAAATCACTTGTGGACTCCAGTTAATAACAGCATGCCTGAAAGAGTGATCTAGCACTTCTCTTGGGCAGCTGCAGAGCAACCCTTGCACATCCCTTTCTTCTTGTTTTTCTTCTGTGTACACTGGCCTGCCTGTCAGCTCCAGGCATGAAGACCAATGCTTGGACTTGGTGAACCTGGCTTGGGTTTCTGGTCTCTCCAAGTTTTTATAGAAGTCAAGGCCTGTTGAAGATTTACGTGAGCAGGGTCTTAAAGATCTTTTGCAAATGATGAATTTCATCTTTTCTTTCAATACTTTGTTTTCTTGAGCTCATAGCACAGTTTGCAGGTTTCTTGAGTTCCTGTAGATGACAACTGCAAGACAGTTGTCCCTAACTCTAAAATAACATTTAAATGGTGAGATTTAAGCTCAGGGAGCCAGGAACAGGAAGGGTCCTCCCAATTGAAACTAATTGGATCCATGCTCTGATATCCGTGCCTGTTTCCAAAAGGGTATAATGATTCCAGCCAGACTGTTTGCTCAGTGTCAGTCTGAATTTAACTTCATGCTACTTTTCTTTATTTTAATTTGACATTATTTTCATGTTTATTTTACCTAATAAGTGAATCATTTAACTATAAAAGACTTATTTTGTAGGGTTAAGGGTGGAATCTGGAATGGGTGAAGCTTGGAATAACCACTGACCTGCTCGATTATGCTGGAGTAGGGCATGAGCAATGATGTCACATCAGGGAGGCAAGCCAGACATGTAGGGCTGAACAGGCCTGCCATTCTCCCTCCCTCATCATTGGAAATGCCAGTAGACTTGTGTGAAGGACAAATGTGGTTGAGTTTGTGATAAAGACACCCTGAAGTCTCCACCAAGCAGAATACATTGATGTTATTGCTGACTTTTACCTTGAAGAATGGATTTTAAGAGAAAAATAGTGGCATTAGTACCAAAGCCCACTGGTTTTCTCAATCTGCAGTATGATGATACAAATGAAATATGAGGGGTACACAGTTTGTAATTCAAAAAGTGCACTGTGAAACCGGGAAACTGTTTCTGAAAACTGAGCCCTTTCATCATTTCTCAGACTATGTCCCAAAATAAGTTGTCATTTCTTTAGCAGTGAGTTGAACTATTCTTAATATATGCTGTTCTGAAGGTATAACTTAGAAAGAGGTACAATAATGTCTCATGGCTTCAATGGAATCTATTTCCTTTGTTCTCACTTGAGGTGGGATTTCTCTTGTACAACTTTATAAAGCTACAGTGAGGACATCTGCATTGAGGATGGTCACCCAAGCATCTACTCTAAGCACAGGAAAGAAGTAGGATCCCTTGGGGGTGGTTTAATCTAGCCTGGCTTTGAAATCCATATTTGAAAAAGATACATCTTAGCTTTAAAATGCAGCTGTCCTTATTGACTATGGAGAGAGCTGGAGTGGTCCAGCTGGGAGAACAGAAGGTTCCACATCTTACTGTGGCCTTCCAATATACAAAGAGGGCTAAAAAGAAAAGTGGGGAAAGACTTTTTATGGGTGCTTGGAGTGACAGGATAAGGGTCAGTGGTTTTAATCCAAAAGAAGAGAGATTTAGATTGGACATAAGGAAGAGGGGTTTATATTATGAAGGTGGTGAGACACTGGAATGACGTGCCTTGTGAAGCTGTGGATGTCTTTGGAGGAGTTCCAGGCCAGGCTGGATGAGACTTTGAGCAATCTCTTTAAGTGAAAGGTATCCCAGCCCATGGCAAGGGGGTTGGTCTGGATGATCTTTGTAGGTCTTTTCCACTCTTCTATGTTTCTAGATCCTGTGGCTACACAGTCCAGAGTGACTACTTCCATGCAGAAGTCTGCATTTTAGGTGTACACCTGTGCTCAGGTGAACTTGGTCCTGGTGGTCTAAAGCTGAAAGTTTGGAAATAATGTGGTCTGACCCACATCTTGCCTGCCCAAAGCATAAATTTAATGTAACTACCCATATTTTCCAGAAAAGCATCTGTTGCTGGTCTGGAGATCTTCTGAACAGTCTGAGATACCTATTTCTAGGGCTATATTTACATCTATACCTGCTAAATTATCCTTTGTTGGACTGGGATGATGTTACTGAATGATCCAATTAACTTGGTATTGAGGCTTTGTCTTCATTTATTATTCAGCCACCAGGAAAACTCTGTTTAATCTGAAAACCTCATGAACAGCAATTTTTATACTTGTTTTCAGAACAGTGATCAAAGACCTGAATGCATGACACAATACCAATCCCTGTAGGAGCACAGTGGATGCACCATATTAAAAACTAATTTCCTGTTGGCATTCCTATTTCTGATATGTCTTAGCTAATAATTTCTTAATTCTTTTCACTTTTGTGCTATTGAGACTGTGCAATGTTCACAGTTGCAGGAGAATGACAACACAGTCAACTGACCTTGCTAAAGGCTATATACCTCACATGTCTCAGAAAATATTATTATACACCAAATGTGCTGTTTCAAAAGAGAATCAAGTTAATTTGCACTTAGTGAGTGGCCCCAATTGCATATTATTTCTAAATTCTTCACTTATTGAATCACTTTTCTGCATTCTTTTATTTTTGCCATGAATTTAAGTCACATCATTCTTAGCTATCTGCATCATCTCACTTTTCTGTCTTGAAAACTTGCACATGAATTTTGATCTTCTGGAATTTTGAGCTTCTACAGTTATTAAAAATAAGTATCAACTCACAAAGATATCTTTGTGGTGGTTATTAGGTGCAAATTACTAAGATTTGTTGAATTAAACATTTTTAATTACTCATAGACTGCCAGAGAAATCTTGAAGGCGGTCAGGCTGGAATCCAAACTCCCTCGCCACCCACAAACCACAGTCCCCTGAGTTCAAGGAGAACCTTCAGATGGGTCTCCTACAAGCCTTGACTGAAACCTGTGACTACACATGAATTGCTGTTAACAATGTGCAAAACTTCTTATACTGTAAAAAAGTTGATGCAAGATCAACATGTTTGAGGAATGACAGACCATGCTATTGTATTACCTGAAAAGAAAAGGAACAGAACGATGAAGCAGCTGAGTTGCACAAATCCATACCTTGACCATCTTTTCCCCCTTTTTCCCATCTGTCAGGCATTGCATACTGAAATCCTTTTGTGGACCAAGTAACAGAAGGGCAGGTCCTGCCCTCATTAATACCAATTCAAGCCCACAGAAGCCATTAGGATTGGAAATCTCCGTCTCGCTGCCACTTTTAGCCCAGTGCTGGTGTTTTACTGCTTATGTGAAACCTCACTGATGAGATTTTGGGTAACCAAAACCAATTGTGACTGATTTAAGAGAAGAAGAGTGTTGTGGTCAAGGCACTTGACTTGGATATAGAAGACATAAACTCAGTTTCTGGTCATCCCACACTCTTGCTGTGTGACCATGGGTAAGTAGCAGTGTAAGAGTAATAGTAATGGATGTTACACAAGGGTTTTGGGTAGCTCTGGATCATATTTTAGTTGAGACAATGAGGATATAAATGAGCTAATTTTCATTTCACAGCCATTACAGACCTGAAAGAAACTTTTCCTAGGAAAGAGGTTACTCAAAGAATAAAGAGGTTAAAGAGGTAAAGAATAGAAAGCATTAGAGCACAAGTCATGAAGTCTTGTCAGTACATGATACCTGAATAATAAATAGTTGATGAACATTTAGTCATTCATAAAGCATTATTCGTACAAAATTTTTTTTTACACTGTTCTTTCATATTAATAGAAAATGCTATCTTAAGGAAAAAAAGTAATTTTGCTACAAGGTCTATTCTGTTGAGCTGGAATACAGCCATACAATTGTCTTGCTATTAAGCAACAATATTTTCTTATTGAAATAAGGCTTTGTGCAATCAGGCAACCTGTATCAAATAAACTGAGTTAGGCAGATCTGCCTAAAGTTGTCTTGGACTCTCACCCTCTCCCCACCACAGTAATCTGATCCTGCAAAATTTCACAATGAGTTTTTGGCAGTTGTTCCCCTAAGGTCCGTGACTCTTCCGATAAAATCTTAGGAAATGATCGGAAAAAACCCTTCAAAGCTTGAGAGAGAGCACATTATTACAGTGGTTGACATAATGTCATCTGGAGGAAGACATTACTACTCAAAAATTGACCATGGCCATGTGGTGAGCACTGTGGCTTCTCCCAACTTCAAAGCTCAACATGGTAGTTAACAGATGACAATACCCACTTCCTTGGCCTTACTGAATTTACTTGCTGGGCTTCTTGAAAATTATCTTCTCCACCACAAGTGACCAAAAAGAAAACCTCTAAAGGAAAAAAAATTCATTAACATCTGTACGATGGAGTCAAATGTGCCCATGTTTATGTGAGGCTTTGATGTGTGTGAACAAGTGCTGACTCTAGACTTTGTAATTTTAGTCTAATGTGTCCCAAAATATTTTTAATGCAGTTTTGGACACAGTGCAAATATGAAATCTGAGATCAGATGTTTTGCAGGTCAAAGAAAAGCACACCTCTGCTTGTGCTAATCCACCTATTTAGGAGCTTTTATCTATTTCTCTGTCTGCCTTGCTGTTCTTCAGTCTGTCCATCCAGGGAATCATTAAATGCCCACATGTATAATTTTACTCCACATATTTTTCTGCTTTGTGTTGAACAGCTGTATTTGAGACTGTCTAGGGTAGAAGGATGGGATTAGGCATACTCAGAAGTAGGAAAGAGACTGGGAAAGAAAAGAGAGGAAGGGGAAGAAGGAATGAGTCCTGGGTTTGTGCTCAATGCAGTCTGGATGACTCCCAGCATGTCTGTTGCTCATTATTCCTTTGAAGTCAGTAAATGTCTGTGAAAATTACCAGCGAAGTTTTCTCACCTCTACCTAACTCTGGTAGAAGAGGACAGTTTACTCTCACTGCTGCTTTCTCTTTTATCTTTAATAATGCTTGGTCCACAGTCTGCGTGAATAGAGTCCAGTCCTTCCCACATGAATGGGATGGTGGCACCTCATGAGCCATGGAGGGGGAAGGGGGAGTGGGGCTCTTTTAAGACCCAGGATATTACATTTGAGAAATTCATAAATAAATAATCCAGGCAAACAGAAAAATCATTTTATATTTGTAGAATCAAGCACTTAAAAGATCATAAATGCCGGAATTAAGGGTGTCAATCAAGTTCCAAACATTGCCTTCTGGCGCTGTAAATTATGATACTCCTCAGTTATCTCATCACATACAGTTTTTTCCTCAAGGCTCCTGTCTCTATTAATGCACATGTAACAATGAGGAGCAGAAAAAGAAATGGAAGATTTGCCTGTTAAACTTGCATCAAATGAAGCAGAGCCAAGTGCAAAAAATGGAGCTGCAATAAAAAAAAATAAAAAAAAAAAAAGAAATTAAAAAAGTATCTAAGAACTCCAAAAGGGGAGTCAAACCACTAATTTTGAGATCGTAAATTTTTGACAATTGTTATGGTGTCTTCTTCATCTCTGTATCTGGGGAAGTGTTGACTCAGATTATAACCAACCATCTGAGCAGTCATCACTTTGACAAAGTGGTTCCTCTGAGGCATTGCAGATTCTAGCTGGTTGTGAAACCATAAATACAATCCTCACACCCATTCAAACTTTGAAGATTTATAGAGACGTACCAGAATTGCTATTGCACCTTTACTGTTTTGACTGAAACAATGCATGAATAAACTTTTCAAAGATTTTGCCCAGCAAACAGGGAAGTCCTTCTGGTTTGTGTAATCTCACTCATTTCTCTCTTCCTGGTAGAAAAAAAAAGGAGAAGTTCTGCTTTAGACAGCATTGTATTACAACCAGGCAAAGCTGTGTGCTTACACACACAAGTCATGGACATATGGGGTCTTCTTGACCTGTCACAAGACAAGCACATTCATTGTAGGACTGGTGGTCTCTGTCCAAGGAGACCCAAATCAAAGATCAAGTCAGCAAAAGGTGATCTCAGCATCTCGTCAGTCTCTTTGTATCATTCAAACACCGCTGGTCTCACCGTTATTAGCAAGAAGGTGAAACACGATTTCATTTGTATCTGCTCCAAAACTGGTCTCAAATCTATTCCACGATAGCACGTAGCAGAACAAGCCTGAGACAGACACACAAATTAGTCTGTTTGGGCATCAGATCCAGAACAGTCGCTGTCAATGCATTGCAAAGGTCATTTTACCCTTTGATCACCACTTAGGTCTGGAGTAGAAAGAGACCTGGCATTTAGTCCCAATGTCTGTACAAACCAGCCCCAATGCCACTGCTCCTACTGAAAAAAGTAGATGGGCAATAATAGTGCTGTTCATCATGTGTGTGTGCAGGGGCTAAAGACAGGAAAATGCACAGAAAAGCATAAAGTCCAGTTTTTATTAACATTTTGAAATCTGCTTTGAAATCTTACTGATGTCTTTCTAATATAGATTTACTGTTGTGCATGTGTTGTATCAGATGTAGGGGAATACAAACCTGGGACTTTGGAAAAGACTTCACAAGGACACTGAAGACATGAACATCATCCTTGTTTTTCTTGTCTGCCTGTTAAAAACAAACAAACAAACAAACCTGATGACAATATCAAATTCCCAAGCCATATATTGTCTCAGCTTTAAAAAATTGTACTCTTTATCAAACCTTAAATTTTCTTGTTAATCTTAAGCTCACTGCTTCTTGTTTATCTTCGCTTGCTCCTTGTCTACACCTTGTGTGTCCAAGCTTCCAAAAATTCTGTACTGTTCAAAGCAGTTTTGAAAACCTCTGTCTCCCAAAGGAAGTTTGAACTTCAGTTGTGTACTACTGTCTAGGAAGACATGGCTAAAGGAATCTGATTTTTGCTTTGATCTTTGAGCATTTTTTGGTTTATCCTGGTTTTTTTAGTAGAAAGCACCTCTAGATGAAGCTCTGGTGTTCTCCAGCTGTGGAGGAACTTGTCCTCCCTGGTGTCTCAAAGAGCAGACACCCACATCACAGTGAAGTGTTGCTCTCGGGGTGAGTGAATGGTGCTTTAATCCTCTCCCATTTACCAGGAGTAATTTCTGAATACCTTCCTTCAGTAAGGACCTCAAGAGGCAAGTCTATCTCACATGGTGTCCAACATAAAAGCTCTTGTCCTTAAAATGTGAAAAGACTTCAGATACTGTGTCTGCTTGTGGTGAGAGTACTTACCTAGAAAACCACTGCAGTGAAATTCAAAGTGAATATCCAACCATCTGCCAGCCTATGTCCCAACTACATACAATAAATGTGTACACTTCCAGATCTGTTGAGAAATTTCAAGTATGTCCACATCAAATTTTATGCCATTTCAGACAGGTTTTTTTTCAGTTCTCTCTACTGGCTCCATTTCTAAAAATGCTTTTTCATTGCTTGACAGATTTTCTTTTTTCTTTTTTTTTTTCTTTTTTATTTTCCATCTAATAACATTACTGAAAAGTGATGTGAAATAGATAAATCTGTCAGTTTCCTCTTTCATTCTCAGACTCATGCACATATGAACAAGAGGGTGTGCATGAAGTGGGGAGATGGCAAGAAAATTTAGAAAATCATGCTCCTGCCCTCTTTATTTCTGCAGTCAATGAAAACCTAATGTCTGGAGTACCAGAGACCTGCAAGACTTGCAAAGTCGGCGCATCGCTGCCAAAAACATGTTGTCATTTGTGGCTCCTCACACTTCCTTGACCACAAGAGAGCCTGGAGACAGGAATCCACCACTGAGGCTTTGAAAAAGTTGCATTAGGTTATTGAGCAACTGGATTCATGAAACATTTGTTGTTATCCTATTTGTGGTGTCTCTCAGCTTTGCAACCCATAGCCAAATGCCAGTTTCTGACTGCATTTTTACCTAGTATATTGTACATATACATAGTACATTTTCACACTAGATAGTCTGGTTTCCATGGTATCCCAGACACAAATTAGCTGGGAAAAATGTGTGTGACATACACGTGTATGTACACATCTCTCTATGCTCCAAGAGCTTTAGGTCACAAAGGCAAGTAAGAAATTACTAAAAGCCACAGTTTAGGGAGCTTTTGGAATCCTAGTTTTCTTTCCATGTGCAGAAGGTCTATAGAGGTATTTAAGACATGAAGATGTGGTACTTGGGGACATCATTTAGTGGTGGGCTTGGCAGTGATGTGTTAACAGTTGGACTTGATGATCTTAGAAGTCTTCTCCAACCTAAACAATTCCACGATTCTATAATGCCTTGAATTAAATGATCAGATCCTATCTCTTCCAAACCATCTTGATCTCTTCCAGTGCTCAGGATCAGTAGTCTTGAGGGTAAGCAAGAAGTGTAGAGACCCAGGACATGACTTATGGCAGTACCACAACTCCTGTGAGGACGTGGGGAAATGGAGTAGGGGACTGCAGGGGAAGAAGAGAGTGGTGTAAGAGGCCCCATCTGCTTTTTTTCAGGGATTCCTGCTCTTGTTAACACTTGTACTTACATCTCCCCATGTAATTAGAATTATCTTTTTCCCTTCAGCTGACAGCACATAAAGCTTGCACAGAAAGATCATTTTTCCCTTAAAAACTATATAAATTGCCAACTTTGGTAATTCTGGGAAAAGCCTTAACAGACAACCCCAGCAATGACTGGGTCAAGCCCTGTATTTGAGGATCTGTCTTTTCCCTTGCCCTACTTACACCCATCTCCCACACAGCTGGTGTTTCACCCATCTCCCTCCCTCATGCTGCTCGACTCCAGCAGGAGGAGCAATGGGAGCACACGAGAGGCATCCCCCATCTCCCAGCTCCCCCAGCAGTAACAGCACCCCTTCCACAGCCAAGAGCAGCAAATTATCTGGAAACTCATATTTGGCTCAGGGCTGGAGGAAACTCCAAAGCTGTTAAACTTGAAAAAAAGTCTCTGTGGAGTGTGTGCGACCTCAGAGTTCCCAAAGGCTCATTTCGTAGGATAATTTTGCTGGGTAATTTCACCGGAGAAGGTTTTCGCAGGAAAAGGCATGTCTCTGACAGTGGAGTAAGCCCCTTGCTGGATTCCAAATCCCTGCTCCGGAGAAGAGGGATAGTAGAATTTTTTAATGAAACACCTATTTGGGTTTTGTTGTGTTTTATACCGTGAGACAATGGAATTTTTTTCCTTGGGCTCTGTTTTGGAAACAGGTGAACCGCATTTTTAAAATTTCATCCCAAATGGTTAAATTTAAAAGCTATGAAGATCTATAAAAGGAGTGTCATAGTGGGAGGACTTCCCTTACTACAGGCCAGGATATGAAAGCCACAGATAGACCAATGTCCCCTGAATAATGGTATAGGGCTGGGAGTTCATGCAGTTATTCTGCAGGTGTAGGACTGGGCTCCTGCCAACTTCTTCTCAGTGCTGCCACAGAAGGTATATGCCACAGCAAGTGGTGCTAAAGGAGTGTTACAGTTTCCTTAGCCACCTGTCTTCCCCTCTAGTAATGGTATTCCTGGGTGGATACAGGTGTACCCTTAAGAGGATTGGCAGCATTTGGAGAGGCAGCACAGCTTAGGCTGTTTCTTATTTAGCAGTGCCAGAAGGAAGGATTTGTGGCAAACTTAAAGGAAACAGCTGATGGTGCCTTGGAGGCATCTCCAGGGTTAGGTGGGAGGTAATTCAGGGATTTGGATTATATAGAAGTTTAGAAAGACAGTGTGGACAAGTTAAGCACCCAAGACCTTTTGTGCCTCCTGCTGCCAACAGCTGTGCAATGGAAGATATTATTAAAAACTATAGAATCACAGAATGCTTTGTGTTGGAAGGCACCTTAAAAATTGTCTCGTTCCAACCCCACTGCCATGGGCAGGGACACTTCCCACCAGATCCGGTTGCTCAGAGCCCCCATCCAAACTGGCTTTGAACACTTCCAGGGATGGGGCAGCCACAGCTTCACTGGGCAACCTGTGGCAGGGCCTCCCCACTCTCACAGTAAAGAATTTCTTCCTAACATCTAGTCTAAGTCTCTTCTCTTTCAGTTTAAAACCATTTTCCCTTGTCCTCTCACTATCTGCCTGTTTAAAAAGCCTCTTTGCCTCTTGTTAATAAACCTCCTTTAAAAATGGGACACTTGAACTGGAAAACACTCTTAACAAATCCAAGAGAAAGGTCTTAAAAAACTTTAGAGAAAGCCAAGCTGTCGGAAAGCAAGAAAAATGCTGGTGTTGTCCTCCTGCATTTCCAGTGATGCGTTTCAAAGAGGGAGCAGTGCCACGCAGATGCTATGTCCACCCACAGCCCTGGCACCCATCCCTGATGGATGGTGATCCAAAGTGCACGGCTCTCACCCTTCAGCAAGAACACTGCTAATCACCTAGATGGCCACAGAGGCAGAGGGCAGCTGCTCATCCATTAACCAGAGATTCCTGAGGCTGGAAAGGGCTGACAGGGCTGAGGTTGAAGATCACACTGCTGCTCTTCTGCTCCCCTCCACCAGGAAAACAGCAAAACTGGCTTGGAATAAGCCACTGTGAAGTGGCAGGACATTCTTGTGGTTGGCTCCATTATAATTTGCTTTGGAAATATTTTGGACATCTCTCTTCTTTGTTGGGCAGGGGAGGAGGAAGGGTCTGAACCTTTAAACCCAGTGTGTCTGACTCTGTTCCTACTTACTCCTATGGGAGAGGGTGAAGGCAACACTTGCACTTAGAGGAGTAGAGCTGGTTGAGTGTTAATTGCTTTTATTAATTTTTCTGTCTAAATGGTTTATGCCAGTGTGTTTTGTTTCCCTATTTCACTGTCTCTGAAGAACAAGAGTTGTTGGGACAGTTGGACAATTTAGAAAGGCAAATTGACCTCACAAGTAATATTGCTGCATTAAAAAATTAAATCCCTCTTTCTCTTCACCTGATTTTTTTGTCTCACACAGCTTTGGACATACAATAATATTCTAATAACAACAAATTATTTTCTTTTTAGCAACTAGCCTGTATCCTCTGTAACATATTTACAAGATGCATACATATAGATATCATACACAGAATATTGAAAGGGCATTGGGGTAGATAAAGACATGAATATAGAATCTGCTGGTCCAAAGTGTGGATCTATCAGCACCAAGAAAGTAGTCTCATGGGCAGAGTGTGCAAAACCTTGTGAGTCCCAACGCCAGAAATTTCACGTCTCTGCCTCGAATTATTATCCTATAAACTAGAGTTAATTTTACTTGTCACTTTGTAAAACACTTTGAGGAATATTGGCCAAAATTACCATCTAGGAAAAAAGTGTTATTAATATTATTAGGACTGATGACACAAAGTTAAGCTGTTCCAATTTTATCCAGCGGCCAAACACACTCTCCAGTTTTACAAATTACAGTGTGGGCTATCCAATTTCACGAGCACACTTGCCACTCGGTGCCACAGTTCTACACTCTATACCTCTGGCTCCACAGTTAACGTGAACTGAGCATAATCACCATAGAATTTATGTCAATTTTGTGGAAATGTTATGATTATTCACAGCTGAGACTTCAAAGACGTCTTAAAGCACTTCACGGCCATAGAGTTTCCTGTCATGAGTCTCGTGGGATCTACCTGCTGCACTTGCCACCAAGCCAGGAAATCTGCCCATCGAGCTTCAACCTGTGACCACACAGGGAGCCCAGCTTCTGCATCCATGGGAGTGAGCCTGGGACAGGAATAGTCTCCTTTGCTTCCATTAATTGGCTCAAAAATGAAATTTTCAGTGTCTGTGCAGAGATGGACAGGAGATTGTCTGTAGCTGAAATAGAAAAAAGGAGGCTTTCTGGGTTATCTCTCTAGGAATATATTTTATTCAATGTAAACAAGCACAAATGTCCAAAATACTGGAAAACCAACCTCTGCTAAACTCCTGCACTGAAACTCATCCTGTGTCAGGTGCTCACTTGGTCGCTCTCCTGGTCTGTGCTGGCTGGTTACTGCACAGTGCTCCTGATAAGCACTGTAGGCAATGACACATTGGGGTTTTTGGGAAGAAGGGAGGACACAGAAACATGATCTATGCTGTGCCATTTGTTCTTAGGATCAGAGAAAGAGGCCTGACCTCATTTAATTTATTTTAGTAAATGTAGCTGTTCTGAGCAGCATCCTTTGGCCCCTCTGGTAACGTAAATCTTTAAAAAGTCATTTCCAGGATGAGAAATTTAGCAAATAGTTTAAAATCAACTAACTGAAAGGAATACAGATAATTCTCTCTCATGTGGATGCACGCCATTTTACAACTAGAAGTATCATAGTTAAAATCTAGTCAATCACCCTTCCTAAAGTAACCAAAATACCTGGACACACACTCTTGAGATTGAATGAAAACCACTTTTGTTAATTTGTTGGCAAAAATGAGAGGTTTTATAATTATTATTATAGATGTGGTGTTTAGGAACACAATTTCATGGTGGACTTGGCACTGCTGGTTTAATGGTTGGACTTAATGATCTTAGAGGTCTTTTCCAACCTTAATGATTCTATGATTTTATAAATCCAAGAAAAAACTTTTGCTGTTTTCAACAGGTATCCACAGGGTGAGAAAAATTAGGATGAGAATCACTAGGACATTTGACAAAAAGTTTCAAAACAAAGGCATTGCACATAAAACAATGAACCATGTAACAGATATAATTTAAGTAAAACACTTCCATTTTGAGCAGTAACTATCTGGTTTTGACACCATTTTACTACCTATATGAGAAAAAAAAATAGTTGTAAGGTTCTCTTTCGTGAGAACTTGTTTAATGTCTCAAAATAACTTTTTTTTTTCTTTTCCATGGTGAGGAAATGAGAGATCTGAGTCAAAAATGAATGTCTTGTTATGCTACACGTTGTACAGAAAGAGAGGAAGAAGCAGGCTCTGATGCTAAAAGATAACTGCCTGGAGAGATGAGATTATAGGCACTAAAATGCTAGTACGGTTTTCCTTACGTTATAAAAGAGGAACTAACAGTTACATGCATCATGCAGAGGTTTGAATGTCAGTTTATTTGAGACGAGAAATTTCCAGCTTGGAAAAAAATCTGGTCCCGAGAGTATCAGCCTCTGTAGCCTCTGCAGTATCATCTGTTCTTGCATTGGAAGGTAGAGGGGTGGAAATGGCCTTGTGGTTGTATCCAGTCACACTGACAGTCGGATGAAAAATGGACACTGTCAGGGTTGTCATCTTGTGGGTTTGAGGTTGACACCAAGTTCTGGTCCAGCACTCTGCTTTCACCTCTCAGTGATGGAGAGAGAAGTACACACCGTGCTGGGCTCCATTTCCTTTTTTCCTTCCAAGAGGTTTGCTCAGTGCTCTCTGCTCTCGGCAGCTGCTCTCTGGGACTTGTAAAACGGAGGGCGCTGCTCCATAAACGAAATGGAGCAACCACCTTCTGGCCTGAAATTTGTGTGAGAACCGAGCTCCAAGTCAGCAGAGACTGCACTCCACCTCCACTCAGAGGGAATTTGTCTACAACACCAAGGTCTGAGCACTGTGAACATCAGACAAGTCCTGCTCACCTGACACGTCATGGTGCAACTCAGGAACCTCCACACCGGAAAGCCAAGCTAGAAGTTGTAATAACTCATATCCGCTGTGGGTTGGTAGAAAGAGGACCTGAAACTCAGGCACACCAGGGGCTTGCACAGCCCATACACCATTCTCTGCGCCAAATTTTGGTCCTCGTGCATCACTGGGAGTTTTGCATGAGAATTAAGGTTTGGTGTTAAGCCAATAAGAGTTCTACCTGGTGTTGGGTCTTCAGCTGCATTTGCTTTTTTTTTTTCCCTTTTTGAGCTGTGAAATGGTGTCTAATGCATTTGCAGCTAAATATGGTTGCAAGATTAGGTAAGCACGATAATAAAGGGTTATGGAAATGCACTGACCACAACTCAAAGTACAAGTCACAGTGTATGAGAACGCACACGTCTGGGGGTTAGGTTTATGAGAAATAAAGATCTGAATGCTGCTGTGCTTGCGAGTCCTGGGCCTTGTGTTTTCTCAATGCCAGGAGTGATTTATTTCTTGTAAACAGTTTTGCTCAATTGGGGCATCCAGTTACTACAGACCTTGTTTGGTATAAAAACCAGCGGCATAGAAAAATATTGCTCCAGCAAGGTTTAACTGGTCATCAGCCCAAACATGTGGCTGAACATGAATTCCACCACTTGAAATATCCTCCAGTCGCTCAGCAACATCTTAATGTCAAGAGGAGATTATAGTCAGCGTTCCCGTTGAGCCGTGACTCAGAGGTACTGTATGGAAAGAGGACATTTCCAGCAAAAGCATGATATGGAAACTAAACACAGAAGTGCTGGAAGTCTTCCCTCCCGTAGCAAAAAAGAAATGTGAAAGGCTAGCTCTTCTGAAGTGGAAGTTTGGCTGCTGTTGGGAACGTTATGAAAATACACATTACATGCCTGGTTCCTCATATATAACTGTGTTTCATAGCATGTTTCATCACCCACCTTTGCCTTTCCTTTTTAATT
The DNA here is from genome assembly GCA_035583185.1 of Anabacerthia variegaticeps. Taxonomy (NCBI): domain Eukaryota; kingdom Metazoa; phylum Chordata; class Aves; order Passeriformes; family Furnariidae; genus Anabacerthia; species Anabacerthia variegaticeps. Next base: position 109,899,318 of record JAWWEW010000112.1, read on the forward strand.
CCAAAAAGAACTCAGGAAGAGACCTTGCTTCTCAACAAAAATAAGTTCAAAACCTTGGAAAGGTGACATTTTTGCAGGAACTCTGATAACTTGAAACGGTGTAGTTTTGCTTGTGTTGCATAAAAGCTGGCTATTAACATACCTTAGATACTTTGAGAGGTATGGAAATGTTTTAAAAAAACATGGACTGAAGAGATTGGCCTCAGTGAAATTTACATTAAAAAACCCAAGGAGACACTTAAATATTCATAGTTTCCATTTCTAATCTTTCTCCCCGTAAGTTTCCTGACATATATAATTCTCAGCTATGTTTCTGAGATGCCCAGCATCCTGAGGTCAGATACATATTTCTTGTTAGGATCCACACTGGTTATTTTAAATTTTCTGATCCTGTACAGTCTGGCACACAAGAGTAACTATAAAATGATTGGGACTATAAAATTGTATGCAATATGTCAGGCTACAAAAGGTTGTGATCAGTGCCATGAAATGCAGTTGGAGGCCAGTCACTAGTGATTTGCACCAGGGGTTTATACGAGAGCCAACAGTGTTTAATATCTGATTTAGAGACCTGATTGATGGAACAGAGAGAGCCCTCAGCAAGTCTGCAGATGATGCAAAAGCTGAAGGAGTGGCTGATAGACCAGATGGATGTGTTGTTACTCAGATGGACCCCAAAAGGGTGAAGAAATAACCTACCCCAGCATCCTCATGATGTTCAGCAAAGGGAAGTGCCAAGTCCTACCCCTGGGTAGGAACAACCCCATGCTACCTGGGGGGAGAGGAGCTTTGAAGATCTAGGGTCCTGGTGGGTTTTTCAGCCTGGGGAAGAAAAGGCTTGGCGAGATCTTGCCACTGTGTATAAATACTTGGTTGATGGGGATAGGGGGAAAGAAGGTGGAGCCAGACTCACCTCAGTGAGTCGAGCCCAGTAAATGAGGAGAAGGCAGTGAGCACAAACTGAAATAGAGCAAATATTCCGCTTAAACATAAGAGAAACCTTTTTCACTGGGTGAGTGGTCATACTCAGGAACAGGTTGCCCAGTGAGGTTGTGGAACCTAAATTCTTGGATATATGCAAAACCCAGCTGGGCACAGCATTGCACAACCCACTGCAGAGGTGACCCTGCTCTGAGTAGGGGCTTGGATTAGGCAATTTCCAGAGGTTCCTTCCAGACACAGCAGTTCTCTGATTTTGCAATTCTGATCAAGAGAACACAATTATTTGAATTTATCTGATGAATTATTTCCTTAGTTGCTTAACTTCGTTAAAACCCATAAAAGTTTATAGAGAAATTAAATGATGGCCTTTGTTTGAGAATAAATCTGCTCTGCTCATGCATAAGTTGTTTTAAAATTAATAATTTGTTTTAGGTCCGCAGGTATATTTGGCAATCTTATCTAAAAGTAATGAATTTCACACGATTATTATTCAGTTTGTAAAAAAGGTCTTTCCTCTCTGGTGTTTGAAAAAATTTTGTTTCCATTTGCTTTGTTCTTTTAGTTCTCTCACTATGAGGAAGAGTACATAGAAAAACTTGGGTTTGCCTTTTACCTCAAATACCTTCTCATAAAATAGTACCTGTGCAAAACCAGCATGCGACAGATTTCACTAGCATTGGAATAAAAGTTGAAAAACCCAGGGTGAAGCAGATGAAAGTATTATGCATAGAGCACCCAGCCAACAGCCTTTTGCTGAAAGAGTTGTCTATTAGTAATTTTTTCAGTATTTTTCTCTTCACTTGACAATTTTCCAGTTTTTTAAGTGCAGTGATTCAGTTCCTAGCAGAGAAAGGCCTGGGTCCAGTTATGACACTGGCCTTAGAAATCATTTGCAATGAGAAACTGAGCTGAATTTCATAACCAAGACCAAAGTTTATGGGTGTTCAAATCCTGAGTTGGACACGAATTTTGTGGTTGGGGTGGTCTGAAATATTTGTTGTTTTTGTTGCAGGAGACCGGGACCTCACTGCTCTCTCTGCATAAACTACATTAAAAGTGGTTTCCTCCATTAAAAAGCCAAAAGTCTCAAAAAAACCCTCCAATTTTCTGCGCTCAAAAGCCAATCATCCACCAGAATAGCCTGAAATTGTCCATCTTTTGGTGGTGGACACTAAGAGGTGCAGTGGGAGGTGTCTGGTGTCTGGAGCTGGAATAAATCATCCAGTGGGGTAGAGCTGATCAGTGGCCACCAGTGGGATGAAAATAATCCAACAGATAGCCTTGGAGTAAAAGCCACTGAGGCATTGCTGGTCAACATGAGGGATGGAATAAGGTTTATTTTTTTTTTCAAGTTGGTCATCTTTAGACAGTAGGGCAAAGGAGGTGTTTTAAGAAGGGGACCAAAGTAATGGAAATAGGGAAGGTCTAGAGACATTTACAGTAAACTTCCTTCAAACTCAAGGGGCAGCCTGGAAAGAAGGTGTGAATACATTAGAAAAAAATAGCAAATGGACAACAAAGACTAAATTCAGGCAGCTCAGAGCCTCGAGTTCCTACCAGGCAAAAAGGTACATCGAAATGATGCTGACTCTGGGAGAACTGTAATTTGATTTCTTCAGCTGCAGTTCAGAGGAGAATCCATGCTCTGGTTACTGTACCACTAAGGATCCTATTACTGCTGGCGTAAACAGGAACCTCTTCCAAATGCAGATAAGCACAAAGGATGTAATATTAAATTATTCTGCCAGTCTAGAGGTGACCCTTTTGCAACAGGCTCAAGGCCCACATGTGCATGGCAATGCAGTGAGGTATATCTCACTACTGCTTTCATGGCACGCTAGGAGGGGGCTTTGGTCCTCAGAGCTGTCAGCTGGGTATCTTTCCTGAACACTACATTTATTTCAAGAAGCAAATATTGCTGGGATGATGTGTGCACTTAGCCTTGATGAAGTCATTAATGTGGTTTCCAGCATACTGTTCATAAAATTCATGGCTGCACTTAATTGCTACCATGTTCCACCTCCTCACATCTTCTTATATTAGTAAGAAAAATTGCTGAAAGCCCTAATAAACTACACACGGAGGAGGAATGCTTGGACTGCTGTTAGCTGGTCACATCACCACAGATATGCAGGCCAGTTGTCAAACAGGGGATTATGTATCACTTCAGGCACTGAGTAACAGCATGGCCAGTGAGGTGGTTCAAGCCCAGTTCCCCTGACCAAAATGCCACCAGTGGACACACATTGCTGGGGGAGATGGGTGGGTGGGGACAGGAGGGGAGTGCAGCTTATTTACTCTTAGAGCTTTTTGGTAGGCACTTCACTCCCACAATGCTGAGCTGGGGACTGACTTAAGAACACAACTCTGATTTTCTTTTAGGAAAAGGCAACATGGCCCCACCAGGGAAAGGTTTTCTTCCTGAGAATTCCTATGTGATGTTCCTGAACTTAGACCTCTACAAAGGCCCAGGACAATGTCTGGCTTCTGTCCAACCAGCTTATTCTGGGGCTTTCTTTTGGAAAAAATGGGAAAAGGGGAACAGGATGATAATCACCTGTTGGGTGTATCCAACTATCCCAGGTATCTTAACGAAGTTTTTGCATTTAGCTTGCTAGAGATTTAAAGAGTTGTATTTATCTCACTTTAGCTTTTTAAAAGCTGATTTTCTTGTCTAAGCAACTTGTTTAGTCTCTTTGGATGGTTAGAATCTTCAGAGTTCATTAATTACCCTATTCAGGAATATTTTATCCCTCAGTAATCTCTCTACTCCTGATCTTATAGGTCTTTTCCAACTGTAATGATTCTATGATCCTAATCCCTCCCTGATCTTTTCCTCCTGAGTTCAGAAGGAATCCCAATGACTTGCCTAGGTTGGGTCACTAATTTTTGGATAGCCAAAATCAAGGTAAGTTCCACTCCCTGTGACTGAATCTCAGCCCCCCAGCTGCCCTCAGGCTCCAACAAGCACATGCCAGGAGGAGCTGTGCTGCTCAGGGTGGCAGTGCCTTGCACTTGCATTGCTGTTTCTGAGGCTCCAGGGAAATTTTGAGTAATAACTCTGCACAGAGATGACCATTTCAAGGGCACTGCCTTGATACTCATATCCAAAGAGAACAAGATCTTTTGCTGTGTAGGCATATCACAATGTAGTGAGGTCAGTGGAGTTATACCAAGCAGGCATCCAGCCTCGAGTATCCAATTTATGCCAACACACAGGTTGCTGGAGGACACTGTCAGGGAGCCAGGGTCCTCCTCCAGCTGGGTGAGGTGACTTGTTCTGCAGAGTGGACCAATGGTTGCACAACTCAAACTACTGTGGTGGCTTTGCTTTGAGCAAGTCTTTCGTACTGGCCTGGGGTTTTGGCTCTGAGCACAGCCCAGTGGTTAATGACTTGGGGACTTGCCACTGTCTGCTGCAGAAACTGTTTGGACCACTACTCAAATGTGTCTTGGGAACCATCTGGCTGTGTATAGCACCTCTAGACAAGACTGAAAACATGCTTTCCTACTTGCTGCTGTTGGTGAAACTAGCCGTAAGCAGAGCATAACTATCCTGGGCAAGACTGAACCAGAAGATGGTGAATGAAACCTTCAATTTGAAGTCTCCTGGCTGTGGCAGAACCAGAAAAAAAAAAACCCTTTGTTCCCATCTCCCTCCGGAAACTGACATTCAAAGTTTAGCAAGAAGCATTGACAAAATATTTGAGGGCTAAACATATCACCATCTGGAATGGGATTGCCAGAAAGAGAGCGAGAGAAAGACTCCTTTTTCACATGTAACTTGTTTAATAAAAATAAAATTCCTCTTGCATTTCTGACATGGGACTGTAACCACTCCACCTTAACTCGCTTTGTCATGCTCAGATCTATGAAGTAAGAGGAAATTATGGAAATTCATCATGTCTGGGTTCTCAGGATTGATTATGACTCGCTGCTTTTATCTTCCAAACAGTCACTAAATCTAATTGCCTTGTTGTAATGGATTAACCCCTGTGGTCCACAGTAGCATTTATATTGTGTTCAAAGAGACTGTAACAGAGTTCGGGTACATTTTTTCAGCAGTGTACTTTCATAACATGTAGGCTCTCTTTGGGCATAACTCACCCTTTGTGAGTCTTGGGGGTCTAATTGGCTCATTGTGCTGCCTTTCTGCAGGGGATGAATTTCACATCACTTTGGGGGCAAGTATAGGCAGGTCAAAGGGCCTTCCACAGCATAACCATTTCTTTTAAATTACAATGCGAGCAGATTTTGAAACCCTGTGCTCAAACATCAGCATCTGTATTGTAATCAAAAACATTCCCATTCTGATATTTGTGGGATTAGTATTATTATTAGTCATTGTGCCTTAGCCCCTGTGGAACCCGAACTCTAAGGTCAGGTCCCCAGCTAGGAGCTGGATAAATACAGACCCTGTGTTAATAAAGTTCCCACCTAAGCTGTCTTACACCCTGTTTGCCAAGGGCTAATGGCTCACACACAGGCCCTCCTGGTGACTCGGAGGGTCCTGGTGACTCTCCAAGTGTTGGCAACAAGAGCCTGTACTGCAGCAGTGGGGGTGAGGCAGATGGCTGTGTGCTCAGTGGGACAACCAGCACCCAAGGTATGCTGGCACCCCAAACCCTGACCAGTATCTTTGGAGGTATAATAAGAGAACAGTGCTTTAAGGAAGGGTGTGAAATGCAGGAAAATGAAAAGAAAGCAGAAAAAATCAGAGAAAAAAAGGACAGGATCTGCAAAGATGTTGTGTAGGGTAGGGCTGCCAGTGTTAAATGAGGAACATAAATGTCCTCGTCTGTACCAGAAACAGGGAAGGAGAGTGCTGTGAGATAGAAAGGGAGCAAGAGAAATGGCACCAAAACAAGTAGAAAAGTGATGTTGCAGCTTTGAAAGCACTGATGGGATCTGGCTTAGAGAAAGTTCAAGAAGAGAGGGAGACAAAAGGGATGATGGTGAGACAAAAGTGAGGCAGGGGAAAACTGCACTGAAGGGTTTGGTAATACTTGGATGTAGGAAATACCTAAAAAATATTTAACTAGAGCATCAGCAAAGGTACAGGAAGACGTACTGGGTAAGAGGGAAATCAACCAAGTCTTGGGCTCACCATGAGAGTCTCTGCACCCAACCAGGGTGATCGAGAAGCAGCTGGGGGTGAGTTCCATATGTGGAAGGCAGGGCAGACCTGGGAAGGGAGGGGAGGCAAAACAGGGGAAGGTAGGAGTGAGGAAGTAGGGGCAGAAGCAACCATCAGCAAAGCAGAGACCAGCTCAGGACAGTATGGGCCATGCTTGATGAAACCCATACTAATGGGCAGCCAGTTGGTGGAGCAGGAATCTGACAATGGGTGTCAGGACAGAGGTCAGGCATTGAGACAGACTTTTGTAAAATACCCTATAAATGAGGCTTGAATCAGGTTTGAGGCTCATAAAATGATTTTTAAAGGAGTCATTTCAGATTCATTCTCAAGTGAACAGGAAGAAGTTGTGATTGGGGCTCCACAGTCGGTAAATCTAATCTAACACATTTCCTTTTTCCATCACACAAGACACAATCACAATCTCAAATCAGTGTAACTGAATGTTTAATAGCTTCAAGCAAAAGAATAGAGCAGATGAGCAAATGTCTTTAAATTGCTTGCTTTATAGAAGCACAAATTGTCTGATACATTTTTGTGGGTGCACAATTGCCAATATTATTAGTTTTATTTGACTTTTTACAATGTACTTTTAATTAAAATGATTAGGGAAATTCTTGTCTTAACTACTAGCAAAATAATTGCTTTTAAAGGTCCCCTTCACTCCCAAGTAGGTTTTATATCCTGATTGTCATACTGATAAGTGCTTAAATGAATTGCTTCACAAAAATTATCACTGGAAAATGAAATCTGTTTAGAAACTGTTGAATGAAAATACTTTTTAATTTCAGAAATTGCTATGAAGTGCTTTCCCACTGCCTGTACAGCACAGTTTAGGTCGTGCCGAAATGGCTCAAGATGAAGTTTTGTTTCACCCCTGAGCTTAGTACAATGGTTTCCAGAGGTTAGTTCAGGAGACTGAATTGCTGATCACTCACTTGTCGTCTTCTGACCCATCTTAAACTCCGATACTTTCCCACTGAATCAAGTCATGAGGATTCACGCGAGCAGGCTGAGATTCCTGTGTCTAGGGATACATTATTACTGTGGGTAAAAGCATGACATCTTTGCAAACAACAAACCTTTCTTATCTGGGATGAGCTTAACTGTACTGCTCAGAATCTGTATTGCAGAATAATTTATAGCAGTTCATTGGGACACGAGCTGATACAGAGAAGGAAAACAACATTTTTACATTTTTATACACAGTTTTTGCAAGGAGCTGTAGCCTGGGTTAACTGTTTCACTGCCTTTTAAGGCAATTTGTTAATGAATGTAGCCCACAGAAATTTGCCTGTCAGGAATGTAAATTGAAGGCTGCTTTCCTCATGCACGTATTTTTTGCAAGCTATGGTACTTCTGGATGTTTCTGTGGCATGCTTCAGCATCTATATTTTGAATATCAGTGTCCCCTTGGTTTCAACTCTGTGTAGTGGTGATGAGTTCCCCAAGTTAATTGTGTGTAGAGGTTTTTGAGATGCTGTTAGCAATGCTTGAGAAATCTGCTTTTTTTTTTCAAAGCCCAGGCAAGGCTGGGGTTGTGGCTTCTCCATGGTCTCCCCAGAGAGAGAGAGCAGAGCCCTGTTACAGAACTTTCAGGTTTGCTTCCACAGTGAAGGTGTTCACAGTGAAGACAAGTGCACTTATGCACTTGGTGAGAGGCCACGATGTTGTTCCATGAGCGTGTGTGTGTGTGTTTCTGCATGTCAAATGTAGAAGACTGATTCCAGTAAAGAGAATAAGAATAAAAAAACAAAGCAAAAAAACCCCAAAAAACCAAAACAAACCAAAAACATAATAACAAAAAAAGCAAGGGAAAAAAAAAAACAAAACAGCAGCAAAGCAAAATAAATTGTTACTCTCAAAATTAATTTGACACCAGAAATCTTCTCTCAAGTTCAGACATCTGCAGAAGGCCCAGGCACTGGCAAGAGAAGAATTTAAACAACAAACTAAACAGAAGAGTACTGTATTTATGGGGGAACAGCATGACAGACTCTATTTAGGTTTTATACTAAAAGCTTAACCTTTTGCAGTCTGTGGGTTTGAGCTGCTCTAACAAGAAGCAATTACTGCGGTGGATTATTTTCTTGCTTACGGTGCGCAGCCCCAGGCTCCTCCATGTGGCTTCTCCCAGAGCTGGCACACAATAACCAGGGTATATGCCAAAGCTGCTCTTGCTTCTCCAAGGCAATGAATCAGAAAGGGCTGGTGGTGTTCTAATCTGAATGCTTTTTTTCCCTAGGCTGGAAGTCCATTGCTTTCTTAGAAACCAGGCAGATATTGCAATGCCTCCTGCTCTCTCTTCTGTTCCCCCATAGATAGCTCACTGGAGGCACATACACACATATTTTGGCTGAGCAGCATGATGGATGAGGAGCCTGGTGACATACAAAGTGCAATTTTCTTTATTTAGATGTCTGCACCTCTCCCGTAGAGAGGGGATTACAAGGACGGGCAGAGCAATCCTTCCTTTCATGCTGGTTGTTGGCTCCCAAGATGTCTCAACATGGAAAACAGCTCCAAGCACAGATTCAGGGAAAGAATAAAGGCCAGAGTTGACAGAAGTTCAGATTCAACAAGTTATTAAGAGCTGCTAAGTGTGTCTGGGCTCCTCACTTTCTCTTGCCGTCTCAGGGTTGACTGGGTGCCCTGAGATTTCATGATCTTCTGTCAACAATTAGCCAGAAAATTAAAACTCATAAGAGCGTAACAGCATGTCTTTACATGGCAGAGCAGCCTGCTTGCATGCCAAGAAAAAGAACTGGAGATTCTGTGGGAACACTGCCATTTGGAGGCACCTGCCATAAAACTATTTATATGCATGTAGATATGTGTGTGCACGTCCCTGTCTCTGTGCATGCATGTGTGTGTGTAGGAGCACATATCTGCCCTTAGAGTGGGTTTATGGATATGTTTGATGCATCTGAGACAACACAATGTATTTGCCTCTCCAAATATCACCTTTATTCAGTTCTTGCAATGACCTAAGAGGATTCTGGACATATTTTTATAAACAACTCCGTGGTGTTTGGCTTCATTTCATGGATTGATCATGACCACAACAAGGTCTCATCTAATGTTCTGTCACCTCAAAGGGAAGTTTCCCATTGGAGATATCGCCTGAAGACTAAGGGGACTAGAATGTCAATAATCTGATTGTTAAATGGGTACACATACCTAACACCTGGAGTCACAGCTCTCTCGTTCAGTAGTAACTATAGCTGAAAAAAGATAAATAAACAGAGGCTTAAATTGTTTTCATGGAGATATAGTCAGTTTGAGCAGCTGGAATATTCACTATAGCTCACTTCTATCCTAAGACTTCTTTTCCAGGAAAATTAGGTTTTTTTATAAGATATGTGTGCTATATGCAGACTGAAGGCTAATAATTCACAAAAATATGTAACCAATAAGTCCTATCTCAGTTTTTGTCTTCCACAATTCTCTTGGATTTATTCCTTATTAATGATTACTTTTTAAACAATTTTTTTCAAATTATTCTGAACTGACTGGTCAGGTTTTTAAATGGGAGTGTCCACAATTTATCCAGTTCAGTATGTCTGTTTGCATGTGTTTGTACACTCTTTGCTACATCAAATACTCTGCTTTGAAAACACATCCTTTTTTGGTTTTGTTTGTTTGTTTGGGTATTTTTATCATTAGTGCCTTTGCTTGGGACAACAAGTGTTGCAATGGAAGTGCACATGGCCCTGCAGCCTTCACCTGTTATACCCTGCCTGGTGCAGAGGAAATTCAGTAAATCACAGATATTCCCACAGTCACTGAGCATCAATGGCTGGTCTACTCCAAATGCTACACCTGTGGCAGGGGCTGCATTCCAATACCTGTGCTTTTGCCTATTCAGACCATGCTATTTCAGCTCCACTGAATCACAGCTCCTTTTAGCAAAGTATATGTTTTATTATAGTTCATTTTATGGCCCTAAAGATGAGGAGTTGCCATTTCCTGGAGCTGAAAAGACAATGGATCTGCATTTATAGCTCATAACTGACTACTTTTCTGCTATCTCAGTTAAAGGCAAATAAGAGCTCTTGTAATTTATCTGGGAAGATGCTGCTGTGCAGAGGGAAGAAATCATCTACATGTTGATGCCTAAACCCAGATTATTTTGTACACAGCAGCCAGGGACCAGCCAACTCCTTATCCAGGAGCTGTAAGGCTGGGGAGAGCCCTGACCTGCTGGCTGACAGGTTTGGAGCTGTCTAAAAGACATGAGGAGGTCAAAGCCAAATTTTGAGGAGACTGAGTAAGGAGACCAGGACTTTATGGATCTCTGTGTGTCATCACTGATGAAGACACAGAGAAATTTATTCATGTGTTTTGGCTAAAGTAAGAAAGTGAACATGATTCATGAACACTGCACATAAACAGGAATATATAGAAGACACCTTCAGGAGCTGTCACAGGTTTATGGTTTTCTTAAAAATTGTTCTTTCAGTCTTTCCTCCCAGGCCGGGTTCTCCAGGTTTTCCTTGTGTGAGTTCACTGCTGTCCTGGCCAGTGTATACTCTTCCCTAAGAGAGGTGTCAGAACTGGATGCTGTATCTCAGCTGGGGTCATACAAATACTGAAAAGGGCAAGAGGGGTGCTTCGTGGGCTTGTGGACTACCCTGCACCTTATTAGGCTTGCCTATTTTTTATTCAGCTGCATTACAGCATTGACATATATTGATTCAACTTCTGGTCCACTGTAACACCTTGACCTTTTTCAATAAAACTCCCAGTCCTCATCTTGTATTTGTGCAACTGGTTGGTCATACCCCATTCTGAATTTCTGTGTGTTCTATTAGATTGCACCCAGTTCTTTCAGACCATTTCTCTATTTTGTTCAGCACATCCTGCTCCAAACCCATTCCATATTAAAAATTCCAGAGCAGGGCAGACCCTTCCATATGCTTTATTTGCCAAAACCTGGGTTCAGTTTTCGTGAAGGAAGCAGAATAACTGATGGGTTCAACAGCATTGAACAACCATCACGATGTCCTTAAAGAAGTGTAGCAACTTTAGCTGAGGATAGAGTGGGTGTTCAGTGTGCAGAATAATTTACAGCTGTACATGCTGATTGACTGATAAACACTGCAAGAAAAGACAACTTCTCTTGTTTCTCCCTCTACCCACAAACACTGCTATTATGTGACCAGAAGGGTCCAGAACTTCACCTTGTGTCAATATCTACTTGATTACAGCAGCTCAGCCTTCAGCTTCTCATCTCCAGAGCTGCAAACCCAAAGCCTTCCACACAAAGTTGAGATGGAAATTGAGTTTCTTCATGAAAACCCACAGAGGCGTGAGTGGAACCTGGCACTGCAGAGGATTGTGTTCTTCATGTGTCAGACAGGATTAAAAAGGTCATCTTGTGCAATGAAGGGGAAAATTTTCACCTGCAATATTCTTCCTGGTCTGAACCTAATATATATTATATTGTCAAATTTAAAAAAAAAAAAAAAAATTAAAAAAAAATCAGGATGCTAAAAATGATGGTGAGAGTATTTGGAGGGAAAAAACCAGCAAACAACAACAAAACCAAAGAAAGCTCCATTTTGGAAGTGAAATGAGAGCTTCAAGTAAATGCTAAAACATATGTTGCATGTAATTCTGAGAAATTATCTAGGAAATCCTAAGAATGTTTAGAAATCTGTTGATTTCTTATAACATGTTACTAATATGAAGTTATGAACACCAGTGTAAATATGGTCTTTTACTGCTAAAACCCTCCAACTACAAGAAAACTTAGCATAATATATTTATATACGTTATTTGTGTATTTCATAAACGGTTCACTGTAACATGCAAATTCCTTGGCTCTCAACACAGCTCTACACAGATGGTGAACTTTAGTCAGTTAAATAAGTGGAACATTTTGCTTCAAACTTTTCCTTTTATCTTTCACCTTTCTCTGCCATTTCCCTCCCATCTTTTCTGCCAGCTACTCCACAAAGAAGCCTGGGAACGACTGCAAGGCATCCTCCTCAGGTCGCTAATATCACTTCTGTGAAGACAGCCTGAATTCAAAGGCTCCATGTGAGAGACTGGGAAGATCTTCGTCTCTCCCTTGGCAGTGCTTTTATGCTGATAAATCGCAGTTTGCTCTGCGTGTTTCAGTTCAGAGTGAAGATCTGCACAGGCTGACAGCATTAACAGCCTTCTAGAGCACTCAAAACCCCCTTCAGATCATTTAGGGCATCGTGTACAAAAGCCATACATAACCTGCACTGACTTTTAAACTAGATCCATGCAACTTATTTCCAAGTTTAATACCAGAATCACAGAATGTTTTGGGTTGGAAGGGACCTTAAAGACCACCTAAAGTTCCAACCCCCTGCCATGGGCAGGGACACCTTCCACTAGCCCAGGTTGCTCAGGGCACCATCCAACCTGGCCTTGGACGCTTCCAGGGATGGAGCAGCCACAGCTTTTCTGGGAAACCTGTGCCAGGCCTCACCACCTCAGCTGTGCCAAAGCACCCCAACCATGAGTCCACTGTGCAAAGATTAGATCTGTGGCTTCAGAGATGCTCGAGGTTGGAATGGGGACACAATGGCAGATTAATTTAATCAGTGAATTTAAGACCAGAAAAGCAATGAAAAGACATTTAATATGGAGCGGTGCCTATCAGGTTCTCCACACCAACCTGGCTATACACTCCAATAATTTTTGTTTAATAAAGCCTTAATACTGTATTGGCTGAGATATATCTTTGACATTTTTATAGCCCCTTGAAAGTTTCTACAGGCGAATATTTCACTGCTTTCCTTATAGTCTGTGATAATGAATAATCACTTCCATTGTCATATTTCTATTTGTAATTTTTATGCTTCCATTCTCATTATCCCTTTCTTTGATTAAAGACCAATTGTATGCTGGGTCTTTCCTCCTTCAGAACATTTTCACAGACTTTAATTGCATTACTGCTCAATTATCTTTCTGATAAACTCCAAGGAATGAAGAATTTTAGCTGAGATTGAGTTTCCCATTGAAAGCAATTCTCCGTAATTTGAGACTTGCCTTCCATTCTTTCGAAATTTCTTTGAATATGGAGTCACCAGGAAATTATGTATGAGATACTGCAGAATTTTGTGATCTAATCCCATGCAGAAGACTTTCACTTCAGCTGTCAGACAAAACTGTAGTCTTACCTGATTGCTAATAACAACAACAACAAAAAGAGAATAATTCTTTTTTGTTCTCTGCTGCAAAGGGAAGTTTTAAGTGGAGACAGGCATAGTCTCTAAGCTGTACTTAGATTTGGATGCAAACCTCCATATGGCCTAAACCGGTGGATGGAGAAGTTACTTGGAGTCATTTGATGGCCAATCCACTTGCATTAAGGCTTCTTGAGCTGCCAGACAGCTGAAGATGAACGTCTGTGAGATAAACATGTCTCAAAAGTGCTGTTAGCCTGAGTGAGGCATCTGCTGTTTCCTCTGCCCTGAAGAGAGCTTGATATTAGTAAGCAATTTCTTTTTAGCAAAAAAAAATTCTCTCATTGCCATTTTTTCATCTACTTTTTACAATAGCCTTGGGTACATTTTCCTATTGCTTTGGCAAATGGGTCAAACTCCTTTTCTTTTACTCCCCTGAATTCAATATCTTGATTACTCCCAGTTGTTTGGTAGCCTGGCATGTGCACTGTTTTATTCCCTGTATTTTATCGAGCATGGGTGTTGGACTCTGGCTTTTGGCTGGGATTGACCAGCAGAAGGAAGGGAAGGAAGGTCTGTTAGTCCAGGATGAAAAGACAAAATTTCCAGGTGTCAAGGTTTCATTTAAAAATATGCTCCCTCCTGTGTATGAAATACCTTAATTTAAAATCAAAGACAAAAAGGAAAGATCACGAACCAGTTTCTGTAAAATTTCCTTTGCAATATTGCAATTTTTGACTTTTTTTTCTTTTTTTTCTCTACCTCATGTTAATCCCACAGATGCTCAGGGCAATGGGAGATTATTTGCAAGGTCTATTATTCTTTAATTTATTTTGTTGCAAAGGAAAGCAGAGTGAGCAAGATGCTAACCCTAAATCCTTCCCTGTCCATTCTGTTGTCCACTTCATATTTCCCAATCCAGTGTGGTATTTCCCTGCTTTTGGATCATTGTCTCTGTCACTGACCAGGACAGGAAATGAATAAATACTCCCTGATTGAAAAGATGGCTGTTCCTTCTTTGTTATCACAAAAATTCATTATCACCACTTGCTGAAATTAGATTAAAAGTGATGAAGGCTGCAGGAGACATGAAGCCTGGTTCTTGCAACTGCATCATGCCCAGGAATGTGACTTTCTACCAGTATCTCTATCTCTGCTTTCAGGTTCTATCAGGACACAGCCTGAGCCATTTCACCCTGGAGCTCCTATTTGAATTGTTCTTGGTTTTACTTTTCTTCAGACTTCTAGGTCATTGTCTGATCTTAACTCCCCTCAACTCCTTCTCTCCAGGTCTTGTTTGCTTTTTTATGGGTTCTGTACTTACAAAGGGCTCAAACACGATGACACTTCCAGAGAAATCCATCTTGGAGGGCAGTCAGTATGTGCCATGGAAAAAGTTCAGACAAACCTTCAGAGACAAATGAACACAGGGTCCTACAGTTAAAACTTGCTACGCAGCATTAAGGCAGGCAGAACAACTCTAAAAACCTGATGTTAAAATTTGCTTTCTAGGTCTTACAGAAGGTAAGATACACCTGATTTTCAGGAAATGCTGTACAGCCTCTTCCGTAAGATATCTTCTTCTATTGGAAGTGAGATGCTCAAAAGGCCCCTGCGTGGTACCTCTCTGACCATCTTCTTGGCCAGTCTTAACTCAAATCTAGTTGTGGAAAGCTAAGTAAAACTCAAAACTCATGGACAAAATACTGAGATGCTGTCCTGTCCAAGGTGAACCTTCGAAAGCCAGAGGAAGTCAACAAGCCCATGAAAACTGCTGTGAAGTCTGTCTGGGGCTAATCTGCTCTAGGGGCTAATCTGCTTTTGGTGCTTTGAGAGATACTCTGGTGATGTGCACCAGCATAACACCCTAAAACTGATAGCCCAGATTTTATAAATGGTGAGAGCTGCACACTGCCCTAAGGTTAGCAGAAGTGCTACGTGCTCAGTTTTATTGATGTTGTGTTTCTTTTCTTTTCTTTTCCAACAGTGAATACTGTTTAAATTACAGTAGAAACCTCCACCAGTCCTGATAATAGGGATAAACCTGGCTTGTAGCTCTGAGTAATATATGCCCTTCACCCCAACACTGCAAGATATTAGCTCAAGGCTTGTCAGCCTCTTGGGTTTTAATTAATGAAGTTCCTGTTAAGGACATTTTTTTCATCACTTGCTCTATTCCAACACATTTCTTTCATTTGAAACCTGAGTGCTCTGCCAAGCAGGCCCACAATGTCAGAAGGGGAGGGAGCGCCTGTCTAAACTACAGTCGTCTCTCTGTTCAACTTGATTCAATTTAGTAGAATTTCACTTTGTCGAATGACAAGATGCTGTATTTTGACAGTTGCCTATTTATGCTAAAGTAGAGGCATAATAAAATCAGTTTGGCATCTGGCTCACTGTATCTGTAGCTTTTACTTAAGAATGATGATCTGGGGTTTTTTTTGTTTCACTGACATTCCTGTTTAGTTTCTGATTTGTTGTGTTGGACTGTTTACTCGTGGGTTTGTTGACTTTTGTTTTGGTTGGGTTTTTGTTGTTGTTGTTGTTGTTAAATAAAAGCTTTCCTAAGAAACTGGCATTCTCCTCCTCGAACACACCCTTCCTCAGCTGCAAATCTAAAAAAAGGAGACAGCATTGTTAAAAGGAAGGAATTTCTTGTATATTTTTTTTCCTTTAAAACTTACTGGAAAAAGTTAAATGCGACAAACCGAACCAAAAAACCCCTAGAGTTTTAAAGCAACAAATGCTGAGGCTGTGAGTAAGAGGCATTATGTTTCTGAGGCAAAATCCCCTCCTGGCTTTGGTATGAAGCTTGTGTGATGCTGAGCTGACAGACCCTGTGATGGCACGTTTGTGTGTTTGTTTGTTTTTTGGGCTCCCCACTGTAACTCGGGACTGCCTTCCAGGAGCCCAACGAGAGCCATGACTGGCATTTGTCATCTGCTGTCTGCTCTGTCTCACTCTTTCCCCAGGAGACAAGCGTGTGCAATAGGAGATTTTGCTTTCCCAAGGAATATTTTCAAGTCCTGTGTTAGAGGAGGTAGCTCGGAGGCAGATGTCTTGCATTTCAACAGAGGGCAGTGAGTTTTATGATGTTCACTAATTCCTGGGGAATTTTATTCTACAGCTCAGCCCAGGCATTAAGAAATCTTTGTCCTTATCCACATTGCAAAAAATTCAGTTGAGCCAGGAAAGGGTTTTTTTTGTTTGTTTTGCTTTGAGCTTGTTTTGGATAAGGAACGCTGAGAACACCAAAGCCCTGCAAGTCACACCTGACATGATGCATTAACAGCAATCATTTTCTTTCCTCCACAGATCGATATTTCTGGCAGAAAAGAGATACAGCCTTTGATCTCAAGCCCCAGAATGTAACAGTCCACACTGAGCCTCATCACAGCATTTGCAATCCCAACCCAATTTGTGAGCTGAAGCAAAGAGCACTTGTGTCAGAAGGTTTCTGCCATCCTCTCCACCTGAAGGCAGGAGGGTTTTGAGAAGGAAGATTTAGTAACACTGCTCCTGGACTTAACTCAAAGCAAGACCTGCCTGACAGTAAACTAAGTTTCCAACTAACAGGATGGAACCCAGAAAGATGGACTGCTCAGGAGCTTTGCTACTCTCTCCTTACATCTCTCACCTGGACAAACAGAGCATAGACCTGAGCCCTGAGGCTTTAGTAGGCACCTGCTCCACAGTCTAAGGGCCTTGGCTTCAGTCTCAGTTGCCCAGTGCGAGTCAAGCTTTGTTCTGTACAGGCACAGAAAAATTTTAAGGCATTTCTGCAATCTCATCCCTGTGTTCTTCATGCCCACTGTGGTCTTGGATGTTAACCTCCTCTGTGATTTTCTGAAGAATCTGTCCCTATGTTGATGCACATCAGGAAAAAAATTTTAAAAAACCCTTGAAAAGCAGAAAACCCACACTTAAGCCCTCTGGTCAATAACAGGCTTTATTTAAAAAAATAAAACAAAAAAAACCCCACATGTTTTGTGATCTGTATATGAGATTCAATGCAAAACTGTTTTTTTTGGTACCTTCTGAGCCAAGTAGTTTGTCACGGCCCAAATTAATTATTATCACCACAAATCCCTGTCCATGCCTGGGTACCTTGTTATCCCAGCTATCAGCACAAGGTTTTATATCAAACTGAGCACTCAGCTGCAGCCCTGCCAGCCAGAGGGAGGGAAAGCATTGATCTCCATCTTGTCTTCATGCCAGCCAAGAGGAGATCCCATCCTCTGTCCCTGACTCCCAGAGCTGGGCTCTGCCCTGAGCTCTCCCTCTGCAGTGTGACAGCCAGGTACACTCTGCACCATGCAGTGCTAAAACCTTTAACAGGATGGTGAATGTTGGGAACTGGAGTAGGAGCCTATAATTTCATAAATATATCAACTATCTTTACTGAGGACTGCTTTAGAATCTCCTTAATAAAATGTGGCAAATTGTCATTTGTGTAGTTTGCCTTTTCTTACATGCATTTGTTCCAAGAATTACAAGCATAAAGTCATTTCAAGCTCTGAGTTCATGCTCAGCTCTCTCAGAGATGTCAGACTGGAGAACTTCACCTGGATAACCTAATCTACTCCCCTGTGAGCAAAGATGTAACAGATGCTAAGCCTGGGAGGTCCCCTAAGGGCCTTTTCTATGCACAGATCCAAACATCATTGGCTACCTTCCCCAACACTCAGAAAAAAAATAAATTAGATTTATAGATCAAGAAAGCAAAACAACCTTAAAACTAAAGCATTGCACAGGATGAGCCCAGGAGAGACTCAAGTCACCGCCATTGGTTTTGGCACCTTCGACTGTGGGACACTGGCCAGGTGAAAATGCCCAAGGAATCCGTCCAATGCACAAAGTTGTTGCAAATCTGATATGGAGAGGATTTTCCTGGCCCTATAACTGGTGAATGGCTTGAATGTGAGCACAGGAGGAGAAAGAAATCAAGAGGGAAGCAACAGTGAGTGCGCCTGACCCCTCGTCCTGTGTCAGACTGCCGCCAATCTGTGATGAATCTGAGAAAAAGAGGGAAAAAAATAAACACAAAAAATCAGCAGCCAAATTGTTCATCAAAGGTGGGAAAAAAAACCTTCCTGGCCTCTCTAGGCATCCAGTGGAAACCCTGAAGCATGGAATTAATTAAATACAAAGAAACATAATTAATTTAATTAAATGCAGTCCTTTAAAAAGGGTTGCTCTGATTAATGCCTGCTCCTGCAAAAGTTTATGAATGTATTTAGCCCCATTCCCAAAGACAACATTTGCAGGATCTTGATTAGAGCAGCTGAGAGCTCACTAATGTGAGTGCAAGTGAGTGCCTTGCACTTACGGTGCGAAAACAGGCGCAAGAAATACCATTTTAAACAGCACAGAGATCAAAACACCCTTCGGTTTAATATCTTCTGGGGCCAGGAGGCACCATTCAGATCACCTAGACTGGCTCTCTGCATAATGCCAACCACAAAACCTCACCGTGTGATTCTCACATTGGGTCCAGCAGCCTCTGATCCAGCCAGATCCTGCCCCCCATTTCCATAACATAAGGTGTGGTCGGGCTTTTTGATACATCGATTTCACCTCTGATAGCACTTGGCAGTGCCTGAGCTCAAATGTAGTCAGTCAAACCATCTCACAATGAAGTGGCAGACCTTATCATATCATTGGTCTTAATCAGTTCCCACACAACAAAACCCATTAAATAAAACATCCCAGCTGAAAGCTTTGGAAATGAGTCTCAATCACCTCCAGCAGAGTTTGGGAAACTAAGGCTCAGAGACTGACAGTCTGTTACTGTCCTGTGGTCACATATTCCAGAATTTAGTAGATCTGCTGTATTTTCTAACCTTCAAAATCTGGTGGAAATGTCTGGGGTTTTGTTTGTTTGTTTTATTTTTTTTTTTCCCCTGTCAGTTGCTTAGAGGGATATTTTCCTGAAGGTCTGGAAGTCTTATTTGGAGAGATGTGAGAAGTTCTATGGAAGAGTGACCAGCTTGTCACTTGTTAGGTATGATACAGTCTCTAATATTCCCAGGTTATCTCCTCAACACAACTGATGTGCACCATCTGCAGCTCTCAGAACTTAATGTCCTCTGCATCATCACTTACAGGGTCAGGAAAATTGTCATCATATCAGATCTTTCCATGAATTTGGGTGTTGTTATTTTAGCTGTTACAAGCAGTGAATACTACTGGAGCAGAATTCTTAGCATTTCCCCAGTACACCAAACTTAACACTATGAATACTTTGAATTCTTACAAATGGGATTGATAAAGGGTTTAAGAACGAGCATTGTGTTTAAGAATGATTCTGTGGAAACACTAACAGCTTCACAAGGAGTTTACTTCTCTGTGAGAGACACTATAAATATGAGGAGACTTGTTATATTTAATTCAAGTTCATCTTTTTGGTGTTAATTCATCTTTTTTTTATAGTGATCAAAAGTAAAACAAATGTTAATAACCTCTACCTCCAGATAGGAAGCAGATGCAAGAGATCTTAGCTGTTCTTCCCAAGGCCTGTTATGAGTTTTGGCTCAAATGTCAACATGAGTCAACGTTTTACTTTTAGTGACAGGTTGGTTTAGTTTCTTATTTAGCATTGGTTGAAACACTGCAAATCCCCCCTAGAGACAAAACACTGCCTCCTCAACAGAAAATTGTTCTAAGAGCCCTAGCGACATTTTCTGAAAGTATTTTGTGTGTTTTCTCCCCATCTCCTTGAAATTGCAGCAAGAAGGAATTTTATCATCAAAGTGAGCAGAACTGGCAAGGCATGAATGAACACAAACCAAAGAGGCTCCCGGTCCGTCTGCCTTTGATGAGATCCATACACTGCACCTCTGCGGGGAGATCCCAGCTGTCAGCAGAGGGATTCCTCTGCACAGTTCAGTTCCCCTCCAGACCTCAAAGAAGTGACTAGAACTTGCCCAGATTCATACAGTTGCTTGGGTCACTGCTATGAAATCCTTCAATCTGTATTTGTTTTGTAAAGGTTTTTGTTTGTTTGTTTCTCAGTATATATTCCCTTCCATATAAGCAGCTGTTGGGTTGTAGGACTAACACCCACACAGGTACTTGAACACCCTGCACCCTTGCAACTCAATTCTTTGGTAAAAAAAGGAAACCAAAACCAAGAGCCCAATGCAATTAAAGAGTTGGGAAACTTGCCAGAGGAA
>JAWWEW010000112.1:109919837-110090047 GCA_035583185.1 Anabacerthia variegaticeps
TCAATTCTTTGGTAAAAAAAGGAAACCAAAACCAAGAGCCCAATGCAATTAAAGAGTTGGGAAACTTGCCAGAGGAATAGCAAAGTGCAGGTTCAAATCTTGGTTGGGAACACAGATTTCAGCACAGCTTTTGCACAGCTCAAGCAGCAGCTCTGAGCACTGGGAAGACATCAGTTGCCCTCACCTATTTCTGATCAAAAGGGGCACACATTTGCAAAGCACTGGAAGAGGCAGAATTTGCTGGTGAAAAAGGCACTTGTTGAAAATGGATCAACCAAAATCCTGGATGATCAATTAAATCCTTGACATAACCTCTGCTTGGCAGTGGGGCAAAGCAGTGATTGCCTTATTCAGCCTACACTGAGCTTGTCTCACCTGAACTAAGGTGGTGCCAATTCCAGGTATTACCTCTGGGTACCAAACACATAACACACGAACAACAGGCTCTAGAAACACCCAGCTGGACCATTATTACCTTTCTTAGACCTTCCTGATTACAGGACACTGTGTAGTTCCAACTGAGGCATGGAAAGCTGTAGGCTATTGTCAGGTGGACTCAGACGTACACCACAACAACCCAAATCAACCTCAGCTATAAGCTAAAGCAAATTCCCTCTGCCCACGTTTCTCCTGAGCTACATTTCATTAGCTGTTGAGTCCCTGATGCCAAAGGCAATATTTTGCATATCTGTCTCTGCAATCTTGTTTCATTTTCCCCTCCCTCCAAATGAGTACCAAATACTGAACCCTGCTGTTCTTAATTCAGGCAGACTTGGGGATTCTCTATGATTCTATGACTCTTTCTGCCTCATTTGTTCCAAAAGGACCTGGCAAGTGGTGTTGAAGAATTATTTGGCCTTGACCTCCACAGTCAGCCCTTCCTGCCCATATGTGACCATAGAGAAGGGGATTTTGTGGGGCTGAGTCACCAAGGCCAACCTGAGCTGAGGAAACTCCACTAATGTTGATGGGAAAGGAGACGTGAGGGTGCCAAGTATCCTCTCAGTCACTGCAGGGTGCTCCTGGAATAGACTCTGACATCAATTGCATGCCCAAAGCACTCAAAACTTCAATGAGCCAGAGATCAGAGACGGGCTCAAAAGAGGAGAGAAATCATTTTCCTTCCAGCTGTCAAAATCCCATATAAACATTCAGGTTACAGGAAAAGGATCCTGTTACTCCACTGAGTTTGATCAAGTCTTATGCTTTTTCCAAGACTCCAGGATTTGAGTTCTCTTCCCTGGACTTGAAAACAAAACAAAGCCAAAAGCAGGACACAGATGTGACGTGGGGCAATCATTGCACAGAATATTGCAAGAACCACAGTGTACTGTTTCATATAGACACTGAAAACATCATATTTATACCCAGAGCTTGCCAACAGGATGGCAAGAACTTAATTTTGAACTCTAATCTCCAATCTAATACGATCACAGCAAACAGCAGAGTGGTGAACACACTGAATTTATTTGCCTTTGCTATATATTCAGAGGCTTCTCTACACAGGGCAGATGCTGTGTAGCAAATTCAGGTGTGAGTTTACAGCACACACTTCTTTTTGCACTGCCATCCAGTCACACTTTCCACAAGTAACTGAGAATCTGGTTCTTTGACTCCACTGGGCATTGGGAAGAGACTTCCAAATTCCCAAGGCTTTGGACAGCCCTATAACTTGTGCATGCAAACTGCCTCAGAGTTGGGCACCTCAGTGCTATTTATTCCAATGAAAATCAGTTCCAAAATCTCAGCTCTATCCCTGCCTGATTCAGTGCTTTTTGAAGACAATGGAAACGGGATAAACTGAATAAAAAACATAGGAGTGCAGTAAAGACTGTGCTGGGATTAGAAACTTGACATGCTTATTCTATGTGAATAAAAATCAGATTTGCCATTGCACTGGCTGTGATGAAAAAGAACAAAAGCTTCTGAGAATATTTGGAAGCTTTTCCCTCACTAATATATAGAAAGCAGATACTGATTCCTAAATAATTACTGAGGCAAGAGGTATGTTTCAGCTGGAAAGCATAAAGCATCTGACTGCAAATATGATACATGGGAAGAATGACTCACATACAAAGGGGGGTGATTCAAAATGGAATTATTTACCCTTGGTAGTGTCTGTTTATGGGAAGACTTGAATGAAATATTGAAACTAGGGATTATAATGTATTTGCAGTAAGCAGGAGTTTCAAGGATGGATATTTGAAGGAAGAGGGGAAAGTATTACATAGGGGAGGTAAAATGCTGTATTATTGCTAGAACATGGACCTAAAGTCCAGAAAACAAATAATGATTCTTTGCTAAGGCTTTGCACTCCTAAGATTGGATGTAGCTGTCTTTTGGATAAAGAGATTTTTTTGCTCTATCTGAATTCCCTACTCTACTGAGTCAGAAATATAATAGTTCTCTGTTTTTTAGGGTCATTGTGAGGCTTAACCCATCGATTGCTGTAAGCACATCCTGAGTGCCTCAGATGACATCAGCATATGAATTGAAGGAGGCATTGTTTTAGGCAAGGAATACATAGCCAGGAATGATTTTGGTCCAAAGGAGTTGAAGGCAAATAGTATGAACATCCTTAAGCAAGATTTAGATGACTTCACTGCTGATGATAAGGGAGTATTCCACTGTTTTACTCTTGAGAGCAATCAATATGTTAGAGGAAGACAGAACTTTTTTTAATAACCAGAAAACTCTGCTGGGTCAGTGTTATAAATGACAGTTAATTTTTAAAGCATTTGTATTTAAAAAAAAAAAACAACAAACAAAAAACCAGACCAAAACAAACAAAACAAAACAGGTTGCCTTTCCTTAGCTCAAAATGTTATTACTGAGATGACAGGACAGCACCAAGACAGTGCAGCCCCAAAGCACCTGCTCCTGGTCCTGCTCCTGGTCCTACACAACCTTGTATCCAGCTTGAATACACACTTTCTGCATGACTTACAGTGGAGAAGAACTTCCAAAATCATCTTTTTCTTCTTACAGTTGATGAAGAAGGTATTTAATTTATGGAAAGGATTTCACAAAAGGATAAGCCTTAAGAGGCAATACAGAAGCTAAAGGCAATGGGTCTGAGACAATATTTCTTATTTTAAATTACAGTATCTTTCATCTCTGACTATGGTTGGATGTCATTTTCCCTCTAAATCCTCCTTGTATCTGTTAAAGTATTAAACTACTCAAAATAGTAAATACCAACAAATCACAGGGCCTGTCATATCTTAAAGGCATTCAGCACTAGGGAAACATTTATTTCTATGATAGAATATTGCATGACTAGCAAAAGCATTACAGAGCAACTTTTAGCTCCTCAGAGCATTCATCTATGTCTACTTCAGAGAGACAGTAGCATCCATAGTCATCACTGCCCCATCCCTGGAAGCATTCACAGCCAGGTTGGATGGGGGTCTGAGCAACCTGTGTAGTGGAAGGCGTCCCTGTCCATGGCTGGGGAATTGGAAGTAGATGTCCTTTAAGGCCTCTTCCAACCCAAACCATTCTGTGTCTCTACAATAAAAGACATCTCAGCTTCTAGTTAGGGTTTCAGCTTCACCAGTGTTCCATAGTTACATTCATCCTATCTACATGATGTGTTTAATACAGATATTCCCTTTCAATATTTCCTATATAATTTATAAAATAGACATAATCTGTTGAGAGCATTAGAGAGCCTGATCTAAATACATACACACCTCACCTTTGCAGGCTTTAGAGTCAGGTGAGAAAGTCTGGACCCAAGTGCATTGGTTTAATGCAACTCTTACAAAGCTCTATCTGTTCTTATAGGCCCTGATCCCGTGCCCAGTAAAGTCAGTGGAAAATGCCAATGCTGACTTAAAAGCACAGTCCAAAAGCCAACAATATCTACAGCCAATACCTGAGGCAAAACCTGGGGCATCAAAGTGGTGCTTATGGAAAAGCTGTGAGTGAACACCTCTAAGGTCTAGGAAGCCATTCTAGGGGAGGTTCATTTTGGGGTAGTACATTCTGCAGGATTTATTTCTTTTGGAATGTTGTTTCAATGTTTTTTGCTCTGTTCTGAAGGATGTAGGGGATTCCTGCAACATACAGTGAGAGTAGCCAAGGGAGATGTCACTTTATCCTTCTGCCTTGTGGTACATGTCCCAAAGACAAGGTTTTCAAGCCAAAGCAGCATATGGAAAAATGTTCCACAAATGTAGGGAAAAAAATAACCCTCATCTTTATTTTTTGAGATGATGAGTCCTAATCTTTCTAGTTAAAGTGCTTTCACTAGCAATTTGCTAGGGAAAATATGAAATCAGAATATTAAAAAGTGGAAATTAGACATTTGCCTTTGTAGATACATAATAAACAGTCAAACTTAATTAGTTTCAAAATATTTGCTAAGTATAATCTACCAGTACTGCATCCAAAATGAAAAGAAACCACAGAAACGATCTGCAGAGCAATGTGTTTGGCATCTGCTCTGCTCCTCAGAGTCACTCTTCATGACTGTTCAGGGCAGGGTTTTCTGTGACATCTCCTTCTGTTTGCACAGTAATCAGTCACTCAAATATGCAATCAGTCCTCGAAAAAAGAGGAATTTCATTTATGCCATGAACTTCAGATCACAGAGAGAAGGACCATATTCAGTTCATCCGAGGAACATGGTAAATACCAATGCTCAGCTAAGGCAAATATGTGTGTGTGTCTGTGTACATATATATATATATATGTATCTCCAGTACTAAAGCCATGTCCTATTTGATGTTCCAAAAAATGCATATCGTTTTGCATTCTGTACTTCTGCCAAGGGCCACAGAAATCCTGGGGTTCTGTGTCTACAGACAGACCATGGCTTTGTCCTGGAGTGTGGGCTACATCTTTGTGCTTTTTATATTGACTTTGTTGCTACAATACAATGAAATTTTAGGTTATTCTCTATGTAATAATGTTAAGTTGCATTTTTGAAGAAGAGACACTGAAGAGCTAAGCAAGGTAATCTAAGACATGAAGAGCATTATAAAGGATCCAAAGCTAACCCATTCTTCTCAGCTGGAGTTTTTCAATGGAAAAACTCTCTTCAAGAGGAAAGAAATTTGAAGGCCTTCATCTTCATATAAAATTGTTATTCTGGATAGTGGAAATCTTAAGGCCTACTAAACATCTTCTGTTGACCTCATCATGTGGTTTTATACACTACCTGATGTCTTACTGTCCCAAGAAAAAGAAACTACATAACTGGCTACATGAACACCTGCATAGAAGAAATCTTTGAATCAGAGACACTTAGAAGTACAGTGCAGTAACTCAAAGTATAAGCAATTAAAAGTTGAGAAATATTATTGTGGAAAAAGAGTATTTTAATCAAAGTAACACATTAATAGTAAAACCAAGTATGTTCTTACAGCTCTGCAATGCTCTAGGTAACATCTTACATCCCATTCCCCACTCAAAATTATAAAAGGATGGAAGGAGCCTTGGAAGGTCATCTAGTCTATTGTGGGAAACCATCCTTATGTAAGTGATAGCTGTATTAGTTCCAGAAAATGCTTGTTTTACCTGTTCTTGAACACCTTCTGTGCTGGAGATTCCAGAGCCTTGCAAAGCAATCCATCTCAGCACTTAATTACATTTATGTTTACATTTTTCCCCACAGGCTATCCTAAATCTTTCTTGTTGCAATTTAAACTTATTACTTCTTGTTCTACCTGCACTAGACATGAGGGTAGTTTATTCCCTTCCTCTTTACTGCTAATTTCATGTATCTGAAGAGCCGTATTGTATCTTCCTGCAATCTTCTCTAAAGAAAAGTCTACACAATCCTAATTTCTTCTACTTCCAGGTCATGTTTGCTAGACTTCTTAGCATTCCTGTGAACTTTTTTGTGTCTCCTGACACTGGACTACATCTTTCTGCGATGGAACAAAAGTAATTAAATTTAAATTTAGCCAAATCAAGTAGAAGAGATGGAGTATGTTACATATTTTATTAATAATATTCTCTATTGTCCTTGTCAAATAGCATCCTATTTTTTACGAATCATCTCTTTATTTTGTGAAAATTAGTTTTATTCCACCCTGGTCCCTCAATATACTTTCAGAATTCACTTTTGGATGCCTGCATAATTCATGATCCTTGTATTTAATGAGTTTTCTCTCTCCTCAATGAGAAACTAATTCACGAGGAGATTGATCCTCACCACAGAAAACTACTACAGAACTCTGCTCATGACATATTTCCTGGCAGAGAGTGTAGTATTAGCAACCATTAGTTTCTCAGAAATTTCTTCACTCCCATTTATACTCCCTTTGACTTATTCTGAAGAATAGTGTTTTAAACAATATCAAAAGCTTATTGGAGGCAAAATAAAGCATCTATGCATCTCCCTTATCCAAAAGGTCTGTTGCTGTGCCAGAAAAAAAAGAAAGTTTAGTTTGGCTTGGCAAAATTTCTCCTAAACAAAGAATCCACAACATCAATTTTTCCTCCTGTGCTGTTTCACAGGCACAGAAATTCCCACTTAACGACTCTGGCCCACAGAGTCACCTGGATTCAGGATTTGATGGGAGACCTGAATATCTTGATTTGCAGAACAAGTTCCTGAAGTGCATCATTTCCTGTCCCCTCACCCCCCATTATGACTGTAACAGTGTCAGCAGAATGGAAGCCTCTAATACATTCTCCATATTCCTCTACAGATGATGGCAATGGACATTGTTTCAATACCAACTGCAGCCCAACCTCGGACTCCCAGCTGCAGGATTAAAAAAAGTGCATTTTTAAAATATATCTCCTACTTTCCAGCCAGACCCCAGAGTTGCAGGGTTGGAAGTAACAGCTGTGGTACTGCTACCCCAGCAGCTGACATGGATTATGCATCACCTTGGGTTCTGGATTATGCATCAAGGGGGCTCCTGTCCCTGCTCCCACCCCAGGAGCACCAGCTGTGGGGTTCTCTGCACCAGCCTCTGCAGACAGAGCTGCAGTTGCTCAGCTGGACTGGAGCCAGCTCAGATTTGAAAACGGAGCAGCTTTGTTATTGCAGTTCTTGTGCCTAAACAGATCCCTGGGTGTGCTGGGAGTGCTGGGCTGCTCTGTGAGCCACTTCTTGCTTTGGGGTCAGAACTGCTTCATTTGCAGCCATGCTGGAGTCCTGATGATGTGAGCATGGCTCTGCTAACAAATTCACTTTGTAATGCATATTCAAGCAGTGGCTGCACCTTCTCTTTGGAGAGGAAAGGAATCTGTATGCACTATTTCATTATATTATAGAATCATAAAATCATATAATCACAGGATGGTTTGGGTTTGAAGAGACCTTAAAGATAATCTAGTTCCGACCTCCTCCTATGGACAGGGACACCTTCCACTCAAAGCCCCATCCAACCTGGTCTTGAACACTTCCAGGGATGGGGCACCCACAGCTTCTCTGGGCGACCTGTGCCAGTGACTCACCTTCCTCACAGTAAAGAATTTATTCCTAATATCCAATCTAAACTTACTCTCAGTTTAAAGTCATATGTACAAGCACTATATAAAGTCCTCTTTCAGACGTTATCCTTCTTACCCTTTTGTGTCCCTAAATGTCCTTTTAGGCAACCAAACAGGTGTTACAGTATTTTATTTTTTACTGATAAGTGAAGACAGTGAGGGGAAATGGGCCTTATATTAGAGGGTGGTTTCCAGCCGTGGTCTCTAGTCAGTCACCTTACAACATGCAGCTGCTGGACTGCGGGAGAGATTCAGCTCCTGGGATAATCCTATGTGGTTCACAGGAGAAGGAGAAAGCAGAGGAGGACAGCTCAGCTAGCCTGCAGATATGTGCACACTCGGATATCCATGGATTTGACCTGTTTTTAATGATCACGCCCTAAAAGTCCATCTTGCCCACCACAAACCCATCACAATAAGCCACTGCTTTCCAAACATCTTGACCCAAAATCCCCAAAGAGCCACTAGATACTTATCATGTACTTTAGAAAGCAGAAAGTACTCTCCAAAAGTCCTTAGGAGGTGGAGAAGCCAATGGCTCCCAGATGTTCCATTGGTTCCCTGCAGAATAACCTCAACTGGGTGCTCAGCTGGCTCTGGGGTAGTTGCACAGAGTTGGCTTCAACTTATCTGCTTCTCCCTGTTGCAGTGATTTTGGGCCTCTAGGCATCAGTGTAGGAAGGCATCTGCCTGCCATAGGCAAGGTAGAGGATCCACACCTGGACACTTGCAAACTGCATGTAATTCAGGAGGCTACACTGCCACCAGGACACTGTGCAATGTGTCCCTTGGCTCAGCATCATTGCTGACAGTAACTCCCAGTCTTTGTTTTTCACATTCTCACCTAATATATTATTGCTTTACTTGACACCAAAGCCCAGGAACAGGAGAGTCAGAGATTTCTGTTGGTTGTGTAATGGCTACAGAGGTGGGTCTGCCTTAGACTCCTTACTATTAACTCTGGGACACCTCCTGTTTAATTCTCAGAATGTGAAAAACAGAGAAGATTTGGTTTGCAGTACATTTGCAAAAAAGCTCAGACTATACAAATAAGCATCTTGCAGCAACTGCAAGTAAAGGCAAGTTCCAGAAAGGGAAAAAAACCAGTCTGATGCATGTCATCTTGTGGTTTTTTGCTAGATTAATGAAAAGCCCACACAGCATAATTATGTTTACAATAAGCTTACAGGAGTTTTCCCACAAGGTAGAGGAGAGTCATAGAGGGATCAGGTTAAACCAATTATTTAACCTTTACAGAGCTAAACTTGCAGGGGTTTTAGAGGGAGGGAAAATGGATTATTTTATTCGTTGCTTACAACCATGTATTAAAGTAGTGGTCTCTTTTTTTTATTCCATCACATTGCATGAGCACATCCTGGCAGATTCAATTCAGATGATTGGGAAACAAATTGCTGGGTGCTTAGATGAGTTAAATATTCCACTGCTAGCACAAGTTTGCATTTTACTACCATGAATGAGTCTCCTCAAAAATAATCTGACGTGTCTGGTAAGGCTCTTCACAGAACGTGGCATCCAGATTGAGGGGGTTTAATGATAGAGTGAACAAATAAATCATGGAGCTCGACTGGGAGATGTTGCATTCACTATCATCAAGATTTCCTTTTCTGGAGCTGGTCTTTTGGGCTTGAAGCAAGTGGGCAGTCGTGGAAAGCACTGAAAAGAAAACAATACAGTATCATTTATCAGGCCTTTTGCAATGTCAGCTCTCCATTGTTCTTGCTTAAAAAAACCCCATACTTCTTGGCTTTCCTAATTCATCAGAGAGACATGCAGTTGTTCTGGTTTAGACATTAGCATTTGTTTTGTTTATTCCAGTTCCAGTGGGCAAAAATCAAGTAAACCTGATTAATTCAGTGGTCTACCTATGGTTTTCGCAAAGGATATGGCAAGCTATGATATAGTAGAGCTTGAGAAACACAGATACAATACCCTAGGGGATAAATTCTATGGATGCTGTTGACAGAGCATCTGTCTAAATGATCTTCCAGCTAGTACTGGGCAAAATCTTTTTTTTTTTTTCTTTTGATGACAATTTGAAAATGTGGGGGGAAAAGGATGTTACTGCTCAAAATTCAAACACTCTGGCAAACTGCATCTTGGGGAAAATACTCAGAGCACTTGATGTGTTTAATCTGGATTTGGGAGCGTCTTATTTTTCAGCATGATAAAAAAGGGATTTTGTAACAAATTGTCATTTCTGTCGCAAAATACCAAACCATTTCTTTAAAAAATGCTCCCTGAACCCCACCCTATTACCAGCCAACTGCAGCCAACAACATGCTTTACACATCAAATAATAATCAGCTGGCATATGAGAGGAATGTAAATGACAAAAATATCCAAATGGTCAATCTAGGGCTCTCCAGCTACTCACTCCAAAGCCATTTGCACATGATTCCCATGCTGGCATTGTCCACAGGTTGGGACCCACTGGGAAAGCCACCCCCCTAGCTCCAGAGACATCCAGCCAGCATGGGCATCCCAGCCCGTGATAGGATTGAGCACCAGAAATGAATAACAGGACCCCACAGGGAGATGTCAACCTTTTCCACCTATGAATTCCTCCTGGCACTCCTCTGCCCCCAGTTCTGTCTGCTTTGTGCAGGGTTGGTCTCATTTGTATGGTGATTTTGGCAAGCAGCTGACAGGGTAAGAGGGGTGCAGCACCTGGGTGTGCATGGACTGCTCCTCCCTCCGTGTCCTACAGCAGGTGACATCTGTCCTCCAGAAGGAACCCCAGTGACAACAAATTAGCTCCTCACCTACCATAGAGCTCCCTGGACAAGAGACAGCTCAGTCTGCAGGCACAAAGCTGTTCATCAAAAGCTACTCAGATCTCTTATTGGCTTTTGTACAGCTGTGACGAGATAACACCTCAAACATTTCAAGAGCAAGGTCAAATGTTTTCAGTGGCAGCATTTCCAGTTCAGCAAGTCAGTTCCTATTTGGGCAGCAAAGATGTGCAGTTTTCCAGTTGTGCTGGTCCAACATGAGGGAATAGTAATCTTTTCACACCTCTGAAAATTAAACCAATTATCTAGAAACCATAAAGGAATTGGCTGACTTGAGGTCTTATCCAGGAGTGGGAGTGGGAATAGATGCAGGAATGGTCTGAGGTTTTCCATTGTGCATATTCCTCTCACCATTTTAACCAGAGCAGTCAAAGCACTACAAAGTCAAGCAGAGATACTCAACCACCTGACAAATGGATCACATCTTTGGAATCACTCGCATTGCTGCAAGCAAACAAAGCACAGGTAAAAGATAACTTCTGGGGACGTGTCATCTCTGAGATTATGTCCTGGCTCCAACTGAGAGAAAAACTTATAAACATTCTCTGGCACAATAACTTTAAGGATTGCTTAACAAATACCATTAACACACTCAAGTTTTAATTTGTTGTGACTTTAATTCTCAAGATTCTGTGTTGGGACTGACATTTTCCATTTTGGTTGCTAGTTCATATCTCTTTTTTTTTTCCCTTCCTTTTTGGAGGAGAGAAATTTAGGGTGAAGTAGCCATTTGTAAGAAGACTACATTAATTTTTGGTGTTAAATTCTGGGCACAACTTCCTTTGATTTCTAATGGGAATCTCATATTTTACAGCCAGCTGGCTGCTATGGTTGGGATGAGTCTTTTGCATTCCCCATGAGAATCTGCCCAGGACTGGCAAAGTTTCAGGCTTTTGAAAAACCACAATTCACACAGTTTTTAAAGATGTTAGGCAACCTCCCCAAAGCCTCCCTCTGCCCAGCTATTCTGTTATCTCAAGTGGCAGAAGTCCGAGAGGGTGATAGGGAGGCTCCAGCCCTACTGATGGCCCACGGGGGTGCCAGGACCAGGACTCCTTCAGCCAAGTCTACTTTTTCAGGCTGCCTTCTTGAAAACCTAGGAAATGAAACAAAAAACGTTAACTGCAGGATGATGCAAAGAGTAGGAATCACCAAATTTAAGAGTGTTTGTGCAACTTGGGTTTGGTTTCCTGCATCTAAGTGGTGTTAATGCAGATTTTAATGGCTCAGTGACTTCCTACATTTCTCGCTGATCCCTGCCTTGTTCAGTGCAATGAGGGTCTGCTCTGGGAGCCAACATTCTGAATGAAGGAGGCATTTTTCAGTACTGCTATCTCGGTGCTTTCAAAGCATGAAAAAGGTAAGAAAAGACTAGAAAATGAAAGTTGCAGGACAAGAAGGGATCGTCTCTTTGTTAAATTAGTTGGGTTGGATTCACTTTTATTCTGGTGTCTGTTCAACCCATCTTTGGTCGCTGAAGCCAAACTTTTCCCACAAGTCATTAACGTTGCATTTCTCCTCTTCCAGGTATCTGACAAGGTCGTGGATTCTGACTTGCAGAAGCTGCTGTCATTCCCGACCGCAGCCAAGATCAGGTCACGTGTCTCACAGCGTGTCCCCCTAGATCCCACTTTCCCTTCCCTGTGCCTGCTTCTCTGACAGACCAACAAGGGTAACAGCACCCCCTCCTCTCTGCTTTGGGAAGACAGATGAGGGAATGTTTGTGAAGCCCTCGGATCCTGTGGTGGAGAGCCCCACAGGAGAAGCCACAAGGAAATTAATAATTCTGTCTTCAGAATGAGATTTTTACTGTAAATAAGGCCTGGGGTCACACTTCAGATAATAAGCAGAGAACAAAATATTGAATTAGGAGAGCAGCATCCATTCTGAATGAGGTGGTGGAAAATATACTAGCTGTTCATTTAATTAAAGACTTATATAATTCATACACACAAGGAAAATGATTTAAGGTTCATTTTTGAGTTAAGAATTGATTTGCAACCTTAATAATGCACCTTTAAAACAGTGTGTGGGTGGCATGTATGTTTGTTATAGCCTGCCAGCCAGGTAATTCAAGGAAAGAGGGAAGCTTTGAGCTTTCAGCCCCTGGTCATTTCTTATGGATAATTCACTACCTGCACATCCTTTCTGGAAGCAGCTACATGTATGTTACTGATGGCTTACAAAAACAAAACAAACCCAGAAAGATGTAATGCAATATTTATTTAAAATCCCTGTTTTGGGAAATCATTGAATCATGTCTGTCTTGAGGCATTGTGGTTCCTTTTCTAAATACTTCTTACTGAAGATATTTCACCATAAAGCAACCAGTCTTAGGGCTGCCCATTCCAGGGCCAGGGAAGAATTGTCTGAACAGCAACTTTCAGCCTTTCAAAATTAGAAATTCTTTGTTAAAACGCCTTTTGTTTTCTTTAAGATCAAAAACCACGCTTTGTTTGAGAACATGAGTTATTATTTCAAGGGATTTCAAAAGCTTGTCCTGAATAGGATGTGGATCACCAGGTTTTTACCTGTGAGGCTGCAATTTTTTTATTTTTTAATTATGGAAGCAGGCACCTGGAGTCTGTCAGGGCTTTTGCCTGAACCCAGCTGCATCTGTCATGCTGATCCCACTTCCGGCTTCAGACATTGTCTGACACTACAGAAACAGAAAATTGATGCTGCACTGTGGAGCTGGCATGCAGGGAAGGTTTCTCGGCTGGAGATGTCTGGATCCCAGTTTAGGGACACTTGTAGGGGCCTGGGACTGTACCACTGATCAGAAAGCTCAGGAATTAGCCATCAGGGACATTTGGGGACAGGGCAGAGGGAAGCAGAGGAGGAAACCCTGACTGAAGGATTAGAGTCCCATTCATGTGTCACAGAAAGGAAGTGTCAGATGTGTGAACAGAATGGGACTGACTAGAACGAGTACATGTGGCCAATGTCTAAAAACACAGCTCTCCAGTGTATCATCCCTCTATCATATGCCCTGTATCATATGCATAGTGCCCAGCCACTGTGGGGGCAAACAGAGACAGCTGGGGCAGCAACAAAGCAATGGATATTGCTGTTCCAAATTCCTGTAATTATTAACTGTGCACATTTAGATGAAGAAAATCCCCAAGAGGCACAAGCCAAGAGCATCTCTAGTGTAAGTGTCTGGAAGCCAATGAGATGAAACAGAATTTCACTAGTAGGCAATCAATCTCTTTTCTTTTTAAAAAAAAAAACACTCTTGCCCCTTGTCAAGCACCTACGTCTCTTTTGTGAACATCTAAAATTAGAGCAGCCTGACAGAGAAAAGCCTCTGCAAGTCCAGCAAAAGTCACTAAAAATCAAGATCTGACCCTGCAAATTTTCAGTTTAACCTC
The DNA here is from genome assembly GCA_035583185.1 of Anabacerthia variegaticeps. NCBI lineage: Eukaryota > Metazoa > Chordata > Aves > Passeriformes > Furnariidae > Anabacerthia > Anabacerthia variegaticeps. The sequence goes on from JAWWEW010000112.1 coordinate 109,933,483, forward strand.
CCAGGGATGTACAATTTTCTCCACAAGGAAGATAACATTTTCCTGCCTTAGTGATGCAGTTTGAGATCTGAGGAAAAATTTTATTTTCTACTGAAAAATACAAGAGTCAGAAGGTACTTTAATGTGGGGAAGAAGCTGGCTTCTCACCCCACACAAAATGTCTCCAAACCCAAGAGCCCTGTTGTCTGGCTTTCTGGAGAAGGGGGGGAAATTCTCTTCTTCTCTGTCCACTTCTTATTGTCTCTTTTCACCTTCTTTTTTTTTTTTTTTTGTTTGTTTGTTTTGGGGTTTTTTTGTATCTATCTTCTCCTCTTACTAAATAAAAAGACAAGGTTGTTTTCCTGAGCCTCCTAGGAGAGTTTAAAATAATTGTAAAATTGCCACCAAAACGACTGTAAACGTATCTTCACAGGGATTTAATTAGTAGATAGATCTGTGCAACCACCAAGTTTTAAAGCAATCTAACAGCCATTGCCATGATGAAGTCTAAAATGCCAGTTTCTGCCTGAAAAAGAGAAGGAGTCTGGGCAACACCTTTGCTGTAATAAAGTCCCCAAAACCAACAACAGTCAGGGAAAGCAATAAACAATATTTGCTATGCTGCCAGGTCATCAGTTCTTATTTAATCAGCCAATGCAACAAAAGCTTAATGCAAAAATGCACTGCAACTTTCTTCTGCCCTCTCTCTTCTGCTCTCACTCTTCCTCTCTCTCTCTCTCTCTCTTTGGGATTGGCTTATTTAAAAACTATATTTCTGCCTAGGCATTCAAAAATGCTGAATGCCTCAAGCAAACTAGTAGAATAAGCATGTTTCTCTACTGTTTCTTGGCAGGGTCCACTGCCTGAGTCCTGCTTTAAATTAAAGCACATGTGGCTTGAGTTTAGCATTATCATGAAAATGAAATTACCACTTTAGAAAAGTCAAGTTATTTTGGAAGTGAAAACTGCAGGTCAGAGCCCACCAAAATTCCTAAACCTTGCTCGAGAAATGTCTCGTAGAAGGTTCAGAGCTGCTGCCATGGACAGTGCATCCTTTTAGGTCCTGATTTATAGTGTTCCTCTTCACAGTTTCCTACATTTGCTACATGCTCTCAGGAAAACCTTACAGATCTTGGCTCCTTGTCACTGGCTCCCTCTGCAGCTCCTCCCCTGGAAAGGGGGGAGACAGAACAACCAGCTACATTGACCTGAGGCTCATCCTACTGTTTTGAAGTCCTTTTGAAAATTGCCCTGGCACTGGTAAACACAACAAAGCCGTGTTGAAGTGCTGGTTGTTTGCTCAGCTAAAACCCCTCTGTAGAACAATTTTCATGCCATCAGGTGAGGGCTGCGTGGAGAGGAGGCAAGACCCTGCACTCTCCCAGCTTGGAAGGAGTTCTCCTGTGCTCTTTTACATGCCCAGAGTTTTGAGTAGGTGGTAAAACTCATGTGCAACATGATGATTGGAACAGGGCTTGGGGTTTATGTTTATGTGTATGTGTGTGCATATCTGTATTTTATCTGTAACATAATACTTAGGTTAACTATATATTTTTCTTCTCCACTGGGCTTTTTGTTGTGCTAAACTAGATACACCAAGACAAAAAAAGCCCACAGATATATGTCAAGACCCACTGCTGCTATTGAGAAGTGGCTTGTCACGTGGTAGTAATGAACCATCTATAAGATGACACTTGTCAGAACCTGAACTCTACCAAATGAGTGGATTGTTAAAGAAAAATAATCAGATGGCTGGATTTTTTTTCCCTTCTACAACATAGGTTTTTATTTTACTGCAATTCCACTGACTTCAGCGGAGTGAAGCCAGTCTCTGGGAGGGTTGGGGAGAAGGAGTAGTCAGCCATCAACATGCCAAATATTGCAGCTGAAGTTGGAATGACCAGTGTGTTGTATAATCCTGTGGAAACATGTACAATGATTGTGCAAATGGAGCTGGTGATCTGGCTAAGGAACCAAGCCACAGTAACTCACCCTGTTTCCTACACACACGAGCATGTACACTCATACACAGAGAGAAAACTGCATCTGGAAGAAAATAATTCTTCAGCCAAGAACTTCAGAGACATTTGGAAGGACGGGAGAGTGGTGAGTGCCAAGAAAATTTTCCCCAACCTAAAAATTAGTAATATTGCCTTGCCTGTTGAGGTTTGCCAGCATGACTGGAATTGAGAGTGAAGTGACTACTGATGTTCAGAGAATTTGAATCAAGTGTTCATCCTTTTCATGGAACATTAGAATTGAATAGAATGAAAATTAATAGAACAGAATAATTCAGTTGGAAGGGGTCTACAATGACCATTTAGTCCAACTACAAGTACCTCTAGTAGGTGCTTACTCCTAACTTTGTCAGCCCACCTACATCCCAGAGAGTTGGAGCCTGGGTCCTGCTATAGTTTGGGAGGTAGACATGAGCAGAGCCAAGGGTCCGAGTTTCTTTGTGTTGCACTGTGAGACACCACCTTTGGTCTCATCAGGTGACACACCTTTCCAGCAGCCAAGGGATTGGTCCTGAGGGTCCTGTAGACCTACTTTCAGACACATTTCTTTTTTTCCTCCTACCTCTATCTCTTCCAGAAGGATTTTTCATAAGAACAGTCATGACCAGGCTTTCCAAACCATCACAGTGAGCAGAGGGGGATTTTTTTTATACAGAGAAATCCAGAACAAGAGGTCTGGTTTCATCCATCACAGTGCCCAAGGGCCTGGGGATGAGGAGATAAGAACACTGAGAGTTTGGGGCAGAGCACATGACTTCAAATCCACCAAGAAGTTCAAGGGCAGCTCTGAAGCAGTGTCAGGCTGAGAAAGGACTGACTGAGGTCAGAGTGTCTACAGAAAAGTGTTGGTGGGCAAGTGCATAGTAGTGGCTACAGCAACCACCTTTCACTCAAGCTAATCACAGCTACACTTAATTTTGATCAGATCCTATAAAAAAACACCTCTCAACTTTGATGGGGATGGAAAGGTTAGTGATTTACATGAGGGGTCATTGAGGAATGGTGATGGTTGGCAGGGAGCGAGGGTGCAACTGCCTGTGGGCAGCTGTGAAAGGGCAGGGGGCTTTGCTGTGTGGGGAAGGAAACACAAGACACACGTTTTGTGAGGCAGAGGGGTGAGTACAAGGTAAGGAACAGACTGGAGGGTCACCACATGACTTCCCTCCATCCCCCTTCCTGGGAGTTTTTAACCAAACTTGAATTTCTGCTCAAGCTCTGCTGCTGCTAATCCTCTAATTGATCCATTTGTGACCCTTCCAACTGGAGATATTTCATGATGCTCTGATTCTACCTCAACATGCCTCCACCCTCTCACACATGACTACCCCCTTCCATCTCATGTGCCAGCACATCCTACAGCCAGTTGAACGTCCTCTGTACTCATAGTTTTCCAACAGAGTTGTTAGTTCAAGTTGGTGTTACAGATTTCTTGTCACCAATAGAACACTCCCATCTATGGTCCTAGGTTCCAAAATGTGCAGTGAGTGGCCACCTCTGCTCAGGTGTGCTTCCAACCAGCCACCCTGCTTCTGCAATAAGCAAATAAATTATTTTGTAAGAAAGAGGATTAAGTGTCATATCTGAAAATATGATTTTCAAGGGTGAAGCAAGGCATCTGGCAGAAAAAACCCCATTGTTCTTGGTATTCATAACCAATAACAGGCTCTAAATGGTCTATTGTCAAGTCAGGAAAGAGATCCTGGAGTCACTCTTTGAAAATATGAACGCAGGTGTAAGCAGTCTAAAATCAAAGAGAGATAGAAAACTTGTTACCAAAGACTAAACTGTAAAGCAGAAAACATCACTTTTTAACTCTATGCATAGGTCTTGAGCTCATTTCTAGAAAACTGTGCAGATCTGGACACAAGGGATGATCAGGAAAGGTGAAGAGAATAGTGATCAATGATGATACGCAGTGATGGATGTACAATATGGCATCTGCAAAAGGAGAAGCTGAAAAAGAGACATCTGACACAGATGTAAAAATTGAGTATTATGGGAAAAGTAAACAGAAAACAATTTCTTTCCATTTTGTAGCAGGTAGGAAGTGGAGAACACAACTGGAAATCTGCAGTCTACAGGTTTAGATAAAAAAAAGAAGTATTTTTTAATCAAAAATGTATCTAAGCAGGGAAACTCATTGTAGCAGGTTTGTACAGAAGTATGAATAAGCTTAAGGTGAGATTCAAAAATCCAGGAATAACAGGTGTACTAGTGAACAGACTGTAGCCTCTAACTTAAAAAAATCCCTGCTGAACAGTCTGGGGGGCAATGAGGGGGCACTGGTAAAAATCCCTCTCTTGTCACCTGCTCATAATGAGCTTTAGCACTGCTTTATCACAGAAATTAGGAGGGAGGAACCCCTTTAATATAATTACTGCTGGGTTGGTGCACTCAGGGTTAGTGTGGAAAGCCCCACATTTGAGTCCTCTCCTTGGCTTTCAACCCAGCCCTTGTTTTTGCCTCCCTGTAGAGTGCTGTGCATCTGCTGAGCCATCCTCTTCCCTGAGTGCATCCACACTGTCATGTTAGCTCATGCCTCCAGTCTGTGGTCAGCCCTGAACTCTGAGCATCAATGCCAGGCTTAAGCCCATCCTCTGACTCACGTCTGCAATGAGCTAACTGGCTCTCCAGGCAGAGGAAATTCAGGAACCCAGGAGCAGGGAAGTAGGTGGGAGATGATCTTGTCTAGTGGTTAGTGCATGCATTTGAAACACCCACCTGCCTGTTCTGCCTCATATATTCAAAGGAATATATATATAGTTTATTTTCCTATAATACACACATAATGCAAACATGAGAAATACTTGTGTTATATATTATTTCTTAAGTATGTTTTATGTCTAACTAGGAGAGTAACAAACCTGAGGGAGGGCAAGAGTGGGAAATTCTGTCTGAATACCCTGTAGACCTTTTCTGTGGCAAAAGGGGGTGGATTCCCACTACAGACTATGTAAAATTGCCACTAAAGCTAAAATAGATCCTAAACAGCCACACTGAGAGGCAGAACTTCAGCCTTACTTCCTTCTCCCACCCTGACCTGACTCCAAGAGCCCCCATAAAGCCACAAGAAGGGATTCATTCAGCTGGTGAGAGTCAAGCCTTAGGCTGCCACATGAATGCAGTTCATAGCCCAAAGACCTTGACAGTGTTCTAGAAGGTTCTAGAAGGTATGATGTGTGCCAGGATGTGATAGAAGTTCAGAGTGGGACATGTAAATGAAGATGAATACCTGCAAACTGATCTCTAGACTCTGGAGGTAGAGCTGGTGGAGTTAACGAGGTCTTTAGACTGATTCAGCTGACCAAATCCAGGTGTCTTGACCTGCAAGCTGACTCCTATCCTGGCTTCCTCTGATAGTAGAAATCTACATTTCTGAGGGGAATATATGTCTTTCTAACATTAGATTTACACGAAGACTCTCAAGAATCTAAATTTTGCTTTGTAGACCCTAAAAAATTAATGTTGGCTCCTTTATTGATCTAATACTTAGTCTCTCTGTCCTGTAATTCACCTATTTTAAGAAGGTGACAAGGTTACTTCCTTTTTGCTGTAAGATACAGTGAAGATAAATATAGCAAAGGTTTTTAAGCTTTCAACTACTATAGTTCAATGTGAAATACTTGAATTAGATATATGCTAAGTAAATAAAGCATACAGCAGTTCTCATTTACAAAGATAAGAAAAAGATTTTTTTGTTTCAATTTTTTTATATATAGCCCAGAATTCCACTGCCCTATCTCCATACTTATTGTGAAAGTGTGAGAAAGAACTATGTGTTTAAAGGCTCCAGTATCTCTTATTTGGTTAATGTCCTACAAGTATTTAAATGAGTCATTTGATGGCTCTGCACTTCATGATTGGTTAAGCTATTTAACATACTTTATTGCTTCTGTGATTTATTGCCTGGTGAGGACACTCAAGAAAGTCTGAGAACCTCTTTGGGGTTTATTGAGCTGGTACATATTTTATGCTGATTTCAAATAAATCAATGTCTATTATAGCATAAAAAATGGGAACATTGGAAAGAACGTTGAGGAGAACTATTTCCGGAGCTTTGTGTTCTGCTTCATGCATAAAGCATGAGGGCTTCATTAACATGGAAGTATGTGCATGTGAACCTTTGGGTCCTTATTAATCATTTTGTGACTAATACACGGAGCTCAATGATTCCCATAAGCTTCCCTAAAAGAAACCATAATGTCCACACTGTGTGGGATGGTTCCCCAAAGGAGTGTGTAACTGTAATGCCTCAGATACCCTGTGTGTAGGCACCTCATGATAGATGCACTGTTCAGCACGTCCTTCCCTGCCCCACTCATTGCTTTTTAAACAAGAAATAAAGCAGAGAAATCAAGAAATAAAACAGAACACCAGCAGTCCTTGTTTTGTTCAGCTGGCACCTTGGTCATTCACAACCCTCGGGAGTTCTCTTGATCAAATGAGGGTGGGGCTCAATCAGAATTAAAAACAATCCATGTAAGCTTATTGACCCAGGACATCACTGTGGTGTAAGGGCTCATGTGGGTGGAGTTAAGGTTTCAGGGTGACTAAATCACAGCTCTTTCTCTTGGCAGTTATCTGTAGTCTGGGAGGTCTTCTCTGGGCACCATCCCAAGGCTGGAGAAAAATAATGAATCTCTAGTTTGTGCTAAATGAGAGTAATGGGATAAAGCAGAAAAGTGCCCTCCAGATGATTCCTGGGGTGGTCATTCCCAGCAGAGGACAAGAAGGACAATGTCACATTGGTGTTGAATGTTCTTTCAAGAAGTCTTTTGCAGCCTCTTCCAGCCTTGTGCCCTCTGCAAATTTAATATATCTACTCTCCACTTCATGGACTGACCTCTGTGGAAATCTTTTGACAAGTTATGTCTTCTGATTTTGGAAAATTCATATCTACTCAATGAATATAATAATTTGGTCAGTTTTTCACCTGTAGTAATTTCACCTGGACTGTGTCTTTAGTTTGCTTCTGAGAATGGCGAGTGAAAAAGCATCGATTGTGAAACATTTCAACTTGCCCCAAACAGAAAGACCTGTTTTCCTGTTTTGAAAGAATACTAGATTGCTTGATTCTTGGCAAATCCTGCTTATACTGGCTGCTACTCATGTCCTTAGCATTTTCCAGGTGTAATGATTTGTTCACTTGTTGATTCCAGAATTTTTCTGGGGCTAAAATGTAAACTGATTGGCCTCAGGTTCCTTGGCTTCTCTATTTGCCTCTTTTTACAATGGATATTATTTCCAATTCCAGGTTTTCACCTTTCTGCCAAAGGCTTGTCAAAGATAATTGCTAACACCTGTAAGACTGCTTTACCCTGGTCTTCCAGGCTATGTGTTTGTGCAAGCATTGTGGTACAATAAGAGTGGGACAGTCCTAAGAACCACTTAGTCTCAATGGCCACACTTGGCTTGTTTGGGTTTTTCCTCAGACTAGCTCTAGTTTCATCCCAGGGACTTCATGCCCATTAGCAACTATTAATTAACAATCCCAAAGTCTGTCTTCCTGTTTAGTTTCATTATGAAGTCTAAGCCTGTCTGGGAAGAAAACCAGAGCAGAGTAAACGGACGTGACTAGGAAGTTGTCCGTAAAGTGCATTCCCCATCCAAACTCAAGGGATGTGGATCTGCAGCCTCAGCATCCTAGACCAAAGTTCATCAGTTTCAAACAATCTGAGAATAAATAAAATATGGAACTACTCGTCGTTTGGGATGTTGATCATTTTAGCCCTTTAAATGAAAACTCAGAGAGAAAGGTGTTAAGTGTATCCCTATGTCAGCATCATCTGACAATAATTCTTCTTCTCTGTTGGGTAATAGGCCAACTCTCCTTGGTTCTCATCTTACTACTAATGAATCTGTAGAATGAGTTCTTCATACTCTGTATGTTGATTGAAACTTTAATCTCATTTTGAGTTTTGGCTCCTCTGACATTATTCCTGACGTGTTTTTGCTCTTCCCATATGCTCATTTTAGTAATCTGTCCTCATGTCCACTCCCTGTACACTTCTTGTGCTTGAGATACCAAGGGTTCATCCTTTAGCCAAGCGGCCTGTTCCTGTGCTTCGTCTTGTTCCTCTGCACAGGTTAAGACCTAATACCAGAGAATGAATTTAGATACAATGGTCACTTGAGATCTCCTACGAGGACAGGCTGAGAGAGTTGGGGTTGATCAGCCTGAAGCAGAGAAGGCTTCACAGAGACCTTATTACGGCTTTCCACTGTTTAAAGGGGGCTTATAAGAAAGCTGGTGTTACGACCCACCCTCCCAGGCAGGAGTAACTTCTGTTTTATTGTTAAAATTCTTAGAGTGAATTAAAGTAAAGCAATACTAGGTGATCAGTGTTTGCAGATAAATACACAGGAAAGGAAAACAGGTATGTAGCTGTTCTGGTTGTTATTATCTATAGCAACATGGCAACATAAAAGCATAAAGGCATTGCAAAGGAAAACAGGCATTTTGCCATTTTTGGTTGTAATATACCCACCCAAGAAAATGTGTAAGGGAAAAGAGAGAGAGGGAGAGAAAAGACTCAAATGGAAGAGAGAAAGAGCAAGAGAGAGAAAGAAGAATAAAGGTTCATAGTCAAAACTTCAAAGGTCTTCAATGAACTTGGTTGTTGTTTCCCCTGGTGTCTTGGTCTCTCAGAGAGTGGTGGGGGAGGGAAGCCCTTGAAACACAAAATTCAGTGCATTCATATATGCTTATATGCTCGTTTTTTGTGGTCATTTAAGCTTGGGGAGGGGGTACTTCAAAGGCACTCCTGCTAAAAGGCCTTCTGCAGGGTGATGGTGGGTGTGTGCACAGGCTTTGATTCAGCCTGGCTCATGGGAAATAAATATCACACATACACAGAGGGCCATTTGACGCCTTTAGAGAGGCATCACACACCTGGCACAGACCCAGAGGGTTGCCTCTAGGGCTTCACAAATCCAACAGCTCAGGAGGTATGGCCACCTCCCTTCAGCCTTATCTCTCATCCCCTGGCAGGGGCTTCTTTGGACAGCTTGTTACCTTAGCAATGTCTTCAGGCAATTTAAAAAGTCCATTTCCTCACAACTGGGGACAAACTTTTTATCAGGGCCTGTTGTGACAAGACAAAGGGGTTGTGGTTTTAAAGTGAAGGAGGGTGGACTCAGTGTAGGTTTAAGGAAGAATCATTTTACAATGATGGTGGTGCAACACTGATGCAGGTTGCCCAGAGAGGTGGTGTGAGCCCCATCCCTGGAAACATTCAAAGTCGGATTGGATGGGGCTCTGTGCAACCTGATCTAGTGGAAGGTGAATCCCTCATGGCACTGGTGTTGGAGTAGGTGATCTTTAAAGATCCCTCCCACTCCAAACCATTCTTTGGTTCCTTATTCTACGATCTGTTCCAGCTCTTTATTTACATGATGCTGTGAAGGTTTTCTTTGTGATGCTACAGGAATAATTTATTAATATTATTGGTACATTGCTCCTTGGAGAATCACAATCTGTTCCAGTAAGACTGTTGCTTCCATGTGCAAGAAAGGAAGAAGAACATGACCTTTGTCCAGACCTGAACCAAAGACTATCCAGGATTTTCAGATCATTCAGGAAGAAGGTAGGATGGCACATACAGCCACAAAGCTGTTTGCAGAACAGCACTTCATAGCAGGTCATGAATAGACATGAGTGAAATTTAGCAACTGCTCTGGCTGGGAATTAAAATTTCTATGAGTCAACGGACTGGCTTTTAACCAGAGGGAGTCATGTCTAGCGTGCTACAGCAGTTGAGAACCTACTGTAGCCTTCCAAGTGTCCAAAATGTTATGCAAAAGCAGAGAATTTTTGGTTTTGCTGGTGCTGTGTGTGTTTGGTTTCTTCTCTTTTTCTTTTTTTTTGCACAGAAGTTGTTCTGAGGACACAGAGTTCTCATCCAGAATCAGAAGTCATGGCTTGTGTTACAAGCATACAGGAGAACTGGCAAGAAACACGGAGCCCATGAGAACAAACCAGCAGCACAATGGATTTGCAATATTTAGTCAAGTTCTTGATGATCACAAATCTTGCAACACATTCCAAAACTACTAAAAATGCTATACAGAAACCAGCTGAGCCAATATTTAAAGCCTTTTTAATTTAACAGAACCCATTTTTTATAGTATCCAGGATATGTTTCTGGCTTTCCTACTTGTCACATGATCTCCTGTCCAGATGTGCTGGTGTATATCTAGTAGTGGACCAGCCAAACCACAGCACTTTCCTCCTGCTTGTAGCATGTTACTGTAATTCAACCATACTTCTCCCAGCTACAGAAGCACTACATTAATATGTGGTATAACAACAATAACACAGGAGGGGATAAAGCTAACCATAACTTTAACTATGTATCTAAAAATAATAATAATAACTGAGTGACCCTATTCGAAGAGGTTAATTTGCGTGCAGAGTATAAAATCCAAATATGCCAATTGTTTTGCAAACTTCCCTTCTTTTTTCTCACCTGCAACAGAAAATTTGTGCTGAGGAGAAGATTTCCTGCAGTTTTCTACAGGAAATTAGCCTCCCCCTTTGTTTAGATCCCACAGATTGTACTGTGTGCTCATAGGCAGCCAGCTCTGGTCTCCTATATTTTTGCTGCTTTTTTTCCTCTGTGGTGGCTGCCAGGCAGAAGGAGCAGGGAATTCCAGGCTTGTGGGTTAATTATTAACACAGTTAAGCCTGGCAGCATGCTCAGAATTAGAAAGGAAAGGCCTGAGGGCTGATTCTTCCCTCCTGTTCACAGGATAACCCCACCGGGCTGACTGCGACCTCCCAAGGCAAGGGCCGTATCCACACTCCCCCATGGAAAGTTAGTGGGATTCTTATGAATGGCTCCATTAGGAGCCGGATGGGCTGGGTGCCAAAGAAATCAGTGGAGTTGCTTCTGATTTACACGGGGATAAGCATGCGGGTGTATTAAATCCATAATCCCCGTCCCCGCAGAGGCCAGGAACTCAGCAGCTGGGTCATGCAAAGTGCCACCAAGAGCTCGCCGGTGCCAAAAGGCATCGAGGACCCGTCCGTGTCAGAGCACTGAGGATGCTGACACAGGGACGTGCCAGGCAGCTTAGGGGATGAGGAAAAGTGGGCTCGGCCAACTCATCCTAAACAGTGACTTCACCTCCTGTGCTTTTGCAAGTCTCCATTGCCCCAGGACCAGAGTACTTCATCTTGTAGGTCATTACTGTGCCTCAGGAAGGTGGAGCTGTGTTATTTTAAAGAAAACGAGGTCCAGGCTCTTCCTGCCTAGCTTGGCACATGCAGCTTAGGTGGCAGATGAATCTAAATGAATTAGACATCCCCTGCAGCCAGTGGAAAAGAGTCCACTAAGACCTCACTGCCTTCTGAGGGTGACGTGAAGCTACTATGCTTATTTATGTCCCTTAATTTAGATGGCCCTGGCTCTAGCCAAGAAACACAATGGGCATATTTTAAGGGTATGAAGCACTTCTTGAGGAAGAGTTAAGTACCTAATTCCTGCTGAAAGCTGAGGAAATGATGAGTCAAACCCACCCTGGTAACTTTGAAAAGCCCAGTGATCATTTCTACACTTTTGCAGAACTGGTTCTGTAATGGAGTTCCTTGGCACACTGGGAGGATGAAGAGAGCTCCCTGGATGTCACCCTCACCAGTGATCCATAGCTGCATGAACACAAAAGACAGCCAGTGGCTCTCACTGCTGCTGGACCCGGAATTCACGCCGGGGTACAAACCCTCCCCATTCTGAGCAGGAGTCAGTTTAACACCTCACTGTTTTTGGTGACCTCTCCCTTCCAGGATATACTGCTAAATCTGTCCTGCCATGGATTTGAGCTGCTGCCTACTCACCCAAGGAGTAGTAACTTTGGAAGATCTCTGAATGTCCTGTTCCCCAATAATGCAAATTATCATTGATTATTTATTATCATTCAATAAATATTCAATAATTTTTAAATTATCATTTATCATGTATTATTTATTCCTTATCACCAAAGGAAAAAATGAAGGTCTGCAAACAAGGGACCATTGCCTTGTAAGCCCAATGCACCCCAGAAATACACATCCACTCCCACATAGCACCTGGCTGCTTCATCCTCTCCTCTCCTCTCCTCTCCTCTCCTCTCCTCTCCTCTCCTCTCCTCTCCTCTCCTCTCCTCTCCTCTCCTCTCCTCTTCTTTTTTCCCTTCCTCTCCTTTTTGTTTCTTTATTGTTATCTTCAGCTCTTGGTCTTCATCTTTTCTGACTGTCCTCCACGTGCTATCCTTAGTTCTTGAGTACCAGTAAGTACCTGCCTGAGCACTGACAGGTGAAGATTTATTTCTCTGTTTACCTCTAAGCAGATCTTCAGAAAAGGAAAAAAAAAGATAACTGTGATATATTTATTGTTCTTAACATGGATTTGTTCTAAAGCAGAAAAAAAAAAAAAAAGAGAAGAAAGCAACAACTAGATAAAACGGCAACTAGATTTTGGGTTTGGTTTGTTTGTTTCTTTGTTGTTGTTTTTGCAGGGGGTGGTGTTTGTGAAATCACTGACATTGGGACACCTCCTCCTGGTTCCTCCTCCTGGTTGACATTTATTCCCTTAATAAAATTAAAAGTCTTTCACTCACCACACAGTATTAACCTTCAGGCAGGAAGGGGATTGACCGCTTTTATTATTTCATGAGTGTTTTCTAGCTTGGCCAGGCAGCTAGTGCTAAGATGGTGTGTGTAAATATACATTATCATCATATTACAAGTCACTGCTAAGCAGAGCCAACACAGGCTGCAGGATGTCTGCAATCAGAACAGGGATTGCAGAGTGGGTTCCTGCAGTCCTGGAGGAAATTCAGTACCTTCCAACTTCAAAAAGTACCTTCTAACTTCAATTCACAGCAATTTTTATGGAGAGGTGGCACCTTGAAGGCCAATGTGTCTGTATCAATGACATTGGGTCAGCACAGTTGTCCCTATCTAGCTGGTTAGTTGTATCTACTTCAGCTGTATTGATAAGAAAAGCCTTATCAATGCACATATTACAGAATGAACATTGCCTTGGGAGTGTAAACTGGGCCATTTCTATCTTGTGTGTTACCAAATAAAAATTTAAGTTCCTAAAATAGAGACATGAAATTGATGCCTTCTGTGCAGGACAACCACAGAATGGTTGGGGTCGGAAGGGACATTAGACATCATCTCATTCCAATGCCCTGGCACGGGCAGGGATGTCACCCACTAGACCAGGTTGCACAGAGCCCTGTCCAGCCTGGCCTTGAACATTCCCAGAGAAAGCTGCAATGTTATCTGGATACAGCCAGAGTCATGAGGGAACAGTAACAAAGCTCTCCCAGCAGTTTTCCTCTTGGTTTCACCCACTTCAGCAAACATGAGATAAAACATCAGAGTTGCCAGTAAAGGATTGTTACTTGCACAAGGCAAACCCCTGCAACTCTTTGTACTGACTCAGTTATTTGCTCAGTTCTAGATGACAGAGAGTTAGATGAAAACAAATACACACACCCTGAAAGCACATCAATATCTGTCTTGTTATCATATTTACATTCTTTTGAAGAAAGTTTATAGCCCAAAAAGACATTTTCCACCCTACCCTTCTTTTCAGACTGAATGGATTTTTTAAATGATGGGAGGCAGTGGATTATTCATGAATATGTAAAAATTTAAACACAGTTTGAACTCACCATAAGTTCATTCCTCAACTCCCAGTGCTAAAAACATCCCGGTATCTCTGCCTAGACATTTTATTCTAGATTTCTGTACGTGGAGCCACAATGCCAATAATCAGTATTATATATCCATGGAAGCACATGTCTCTGCTGTATCTGGGCTTCCCAAAGCTTATTTTAATATTTCAGTTCATCTGGACCATCTGTATTCTCAGCTGGTTTCAGATGCAAGTGATGAAGGGATTTGTCACTGAGAGCCAAGGCCATACTAAAAGACCTCTGTTGTGACTATGTGACAAGTGCTTGATAGAAATAGATAAAACTAGTCTTTTTCCCACAGAACTCATGATCCAAAGGAAGCTGTCCACCATGAATGTGCATTATGGACAGCGTACAGGGAAAAGGAACAGTGGACAATAACTTCTGAGACTCTGAATGCATCTTTTAATCATAATTTGTGAAGAGACTGGAATTGACTCTTTCTTGCATGACTGGTGTAAGGGAAGGCAGTCTTCTCTGGCATTTTAGGAGATCTTCAGCTCTGTAGAGTAGGGTGGCTTGGTGCATCAGGACTGGGAATAAAAAAGCACAGAGGCAGCCTGGGAAATGGCGTCAGCAAAGCCTGGATGTTGCTGTCATCTGGAGCTGCTTTGGTGAGAGGAGAAGGAGGAGGTTACTTCAGAGAAAAATCCAAAGGTCTTCCTGTAGACGCTCAAGATGATTTCTTCAGCTGTGACTTTTATTAGGATACCATTTGCTCATGAATCTAGACAAAGTAAGCATTTTATAAATTTGAACTGACAAGCTTACCTAACATGAATAAAGAAATAAACTCTAAGTTTGTTCCCTTTTCCCTTGTCATCCACATTCACACCTCTGTCTCTGCTCCAGCTCCACCCCAGCAGACCTCACTGGGTGATGCTCAAATCATCTTACACCATCTTTCTGACAGTGGGACACAGACATCCATACCTTCTCCTGGCCAAGCAGGCCCCAGCAAACAATGCTGCTTTTGTTAACATTATTTTAATTTTCTAGATCCTCTTTGTCTATGAAAGGGAAGATGGGCCCTAAAGGTATTTGGAAGACATCAGTCCTTCAGAGGTATTTCCTTATGCAGCCCGAAGGATAGATCCAGCAAGGGTGTGAACATGTTTCAAAGGGATTGAAGCAAGGACATTACATAAGGTTGGGAAAAGGATACCCCCACAACATCCCTGGCTGTTCCCTGAAATTGCCAGAGACTGCAATCAAAGGAAGGCATCTTTGTCAATGGTCTAATAATTTATAAAACTTCTTTTAATTTTTATTTCCTGTAGCTCAAGCTGTTAATGTGTTGTGATAAATGCTCCACCAGTATCTCAAAGTGACCTTACAAAGTTACACAGGCTGGACTGCCCAGGCTGCAGACAGGCTTTCTGAAGTGCTGAGTCTGTTTCATTCAGGCACATGGTTCAGACCCAGAAATGAGAAAAACAAGAGCAAGATCCGAGACCTGCCAGGGTTTCGACTTCTGCAACCCTTTGCTCTGTGCAAGTTGTGAGACATGGGGGAATTGTGGCTGCCGGCAGCCAATGCTCTGTTTTACCAATCCAACACCGCAACCAGCAGCCCTCGCCAGTTTGTTTTCCTGTTTGTTGAAATCCTAGCTGCCCAAACTTCTGAAAATATTTTTAAGGGATTTTGTCACAGGCCTTTCGCATGGGAGTCTTTCCACGTTTTGTGGGCACCATCAGATAAAAAAGTATTTTCTTGATTGAGTCTAAGTTTTATTAAGATCTCTCACAAAACTATACTCTCTCTTCTCTACATTTCTTTTGCAGTATGATCTCACTTTAGATTACTAATGCAGCCAGATGCATCCTGGATAATTTGGCTTCATGCAAAGTGTCATTTCCCTGCCATGTCTATGTTGACACAGTTGTTGAGATAGTTGAACATTATCCAGTGATTAAACCAGGACCAAACTTCACCTCTTCATTTTTGAAGGACAATTCTGCTAGGAAGAGTCATCATGTACAAAAATGTCTCCATTGTACTCAATAGATACCCTGCTCTGATTCTGATGACAATGAGAACATTCCCATTTCTCTTTGGGCATGGCCTTGTGATGTTGTGGAGACTTGGCTGGAAAATCCTCCTTGGCATGAGCATGGTTTGAGGAACTCAGTCCCATTGACTGTCCAGGGTGTTCAGAGCTTTACTGATGCATTGACAGATGGTCCAAATAAAGAGGAATTTTTAAAAAGTGAAATGGAGTTGTCATAGTGATCTGATTAAAAAGAAAGCATAAGGGGGAGAGGAAATGAAAAGTTTAGGAAGTGCTAATTCATGGTGTGGCATGGAATTTCAGTAGGATCAGAGATTCGTGCCATCGATACAGGTGGACCACAAGCGTGCCATCAGCTCTTGACTCACATCTGCAGCAATCCACGTCTTATGCCAGAGTTTTTACCACTTGTGGTGAACAGAACAGTCGATACCCCAGTGAAGTGAAGCTTTCAAATGGCTCTTTCTTCCCTCCTCACTGTACTTCATGCATTTGTCTGCAGCAAAAACACATGTTCTTTTAATTGAGTTCAAAGTGGGGAAGGAACCAGCCAAGGTTTAAATTACAAGTGGAAAACAAAGAAGTTTGCAAAGCAAGGCCAGTTCTTTGACCTGCTCTCCCAAATCCCCCACTCCCTCAAAAACTGTTCAAGAGTTTTGCTTGCCTCAGACTCTGCAAAGTTCAGCCCTTCCTAATTTAATCACTTAAACTCTGTTTAACTGCAAACTCCAGCATGCTCACAGCTTTCTGTAGATGGTTATCAGATCTCCCTCAGCCCTTGTTTAGCCAAGCTGCATGCACGACATTCTTTCAATCCTTGTAAAATCAAGGCAAACCAAGCTATTCAGTTTTGAATGTGCACAGAAATGTATCTTCTCCCAAATCTATCAGTGACCCACAACAATTTATTAGCTGCCTTAGCCATCTGCATGAATCCAGCAGAGGGAGGCATTACACAGATGTGGTTCTACAGCTGAAGAACTATCTCCAGATATTTGGGGTCAATAAAATGAAGCAAGGTCACAAACAACCAAAGCTCTGTCTGCTTTAGTGGCCAGGCCAATGTGGAAAAGAGGGGAGGTTTTTAAAGGAAGGGGAAACATGCTTTATGGGATAGCAAAAATTAATATCCCAGTGCTTGAGGTGTTTGAGAGAGAGATGAAATTACCATAAGGGGAGGGCACTAGGGGAAAAATAATCTTTGATTTAGGTGTTCCAGAAAATATGTGGAATACAGCTTTTCCATGAAATCCATGCATCCATGAAATACACAGTGTCTCGTGTTGATTTAGCAGATGCAACTCAAGTAACTCCACATGTCATTTTCTCATCCATTTAGCAGCCTTACAAAAAAAAGAAAAGGTAAAGCATAGCCTCAGTTACTTATTGTGCCTGTTCTCATCTCTGCTCTACCATTTTAGCTACAGCTGTGGTAGCAGGAAAGGTTGTTATAAGGCAGGACACTTACCCTGCAACATGTACGCTCCCACTGGGAGCCCCCAGAATCAAGTTCTCATTATGAACTCTATTTTCACCTCCCACATTGTGAGCACTAGAATAGGGAGGAGGGAGGAAAGGCTTTTGGCCTGTAAAAATATAGAATTTCTTCCTTAGGAGAAATGAATTGAAAACTAATTTTCAAGGAAGCGAAGCTTTCTATCAGCAGAACCATTATTTCTTATTATTGGTTTGAATGGCTTTAGCACCTGAGGCCTTCATCTGTGCTGAGGCATTGCAGCTTGCTGCAGGCTGATCCAGGGGGAAAATCCCTCTCTAAACAGGCAAAGGAAAGGAGCATGGTTTGCTTCCACTTTACAGATGGAGACCTGGTAAAAGAAGATGTTAAGGGACTTGTCCACGTTTATGCTGCCAGCAATGCAACCCAGATCTCTTGAGTTTGAGTCCAATGCTTTAACCACAAAACCCTCCTCTCTCCAGTTTCGGTGTTTAATTAATGATGATGATGTCTGCAGCTTCCTCTTATCAAGCCATCCTTTCATCAATGATGGTATTGTGGTTATTCCCCTGCCATGTGTGTGGCTGTCTTCCAGTTACATTACCAGCTCCTGAAATCATGTTCACAAGTGTAGAATTTGCTGATCTTTCCCAAGTCTCTTTTTAAATGTGAAACTGAACTCTGCTTTCAGTGCACATCCATTTTATTCTGCTGAAGAATGTAAAGCAGTAATGGTAAAACTTCTTGGCATACAGGGATTAGCCGAGGTGTCCAATACCATCTGTGTTGCCATCCAGGTCTGTCCCTTTCTTCCCACCACCAGTTCAGCACTGCAGCAGGTTTTACCAAGGACTTTGAACATCATGGAATAATGGCCTCTGTCCTTCATGCCATTTCTGTCTGAACTGGGAGATGAATGTTACTTGATCCTGGAGGTTTTTCAAGTATGGGGGTTTTAGTTTTTGCTCCCTGTCATGGCAAGTCCCCTTAAAATGTAGTTCCAAAATATTTGTCCCTCTCTTTTGTGAGCATCAATGAAAGAGTTTTGTAGGGATTGTTTGCCACCTCCCCCACTTCCTCCTGTTAAAACAGGACTAGGTTCATGATCATGACACAAACCTGACTCAGAACCAGTTGTAAACCCTTCTATCAATTCTGTACAAAGGTGAATGCGCTGCACAGCATGTCAAAAACATTACTTCTACTGATGTTGCTCAGAGGTGACAAAAAGATACCTCATTATATTGCCATAAGTGGATTTGCTTCATTATTCATCTTACTTTAGTTGATCTTTTTTTTGGATAAACTGATAAGAACACACCTCTGTCAGGTAGTTGCACTAAATGATCATTGTAGATATCTTCCAGCTGAAATATCCTATCCTATCCTATCCTATCCTATCCTATCCTATCCTATCCTATCCTATCCTGTCCTATCCTGTCCTATCCTCTTTTGGTGACATGGAATAATAAAATGAGCAAGCTTCATTTCCGTGTGTGATACACTGTGGGTTCGTAGGAATGTTTTTGCTTATAAATGACATTAATTTCATGTTCAACACCAAGGTACTATTTTACATGCTCTGTGATCAAAAAGAAGCAGAAGAGGTTTTAAAATTATCAAGTGAATTCTCTATAGTTGCTGCATGGATAAATAAAACATGGCTCCTTTCAACCCACCTCCAGAGCAGAGAGGACATACCCAAACCATCTGTTGGGAGACAAGATTCCCACAGAGCCACTTGGCATGATGCTGGCTAGCCTGGAAAAAAGTAGTTCTGGATTATGCACTAACAATTTATCAGTCTGGAAAGTCATCTGCTGGCGCTTGTGCCCATTCCCTGGGTCTTTGAAAAGTACTGACATGGGCCTAGTCCTTACATTTGTTTTCATTTCTTAGCAAGATTAGGAGAGAACAGGATACTTGTAGGCCTCAATTCAGCCACAAAGTCGTGCTGTGGGCTGGGTGTGCAATGGGTGGCTGCTTCTTAGGGTAGCACAATGCAGAGGAGAATTGGTCTCCTTTTGTGTCTCCAGCTCCTGCCTACAACCATCAAGGCTGAATGAAGTCCCTATGGACTAAAGACAAGCCTCAGAGCCCAAACACAAACACATTCCTGCCTGGCCAGAGGAAAACTCAGAGAGATGGAAAAACAGTGACAAATAAAAGTCATGGCAGCACTTTGAATGGAGTTCATCAGCTTTTGATGTCCACAATGCAGCCATTTCTGTCTTGGAGTTTTCTTTGTCAAGGGAGGGAAACACTCTTGCTACAGCACAATTAAAGTGAACTGTATTAAAGACTTGCTTTAAGATTAAATCAACCATGTCCTAGAAGGGTCTGTTTTATCTTCATTGAAGGCCACTCTAGGCAGTTAACTCAGATGGAGCCATAGGGTCATAGGGATTGTGACCTCACGCCTGGCTTACAGGTAGAACAGAAGCAGAAAAATGTGTGATACCAACAAGAAACCAAGAAGGGGAGAATAGAAGAGAAGAAAGGGGGCATCCTATGGAGACATATGTCCACTGGAGATGTTTGGATCCATTCTGTGGTCTCCTGACCAAGACAGTGGGGCATTTGGTGCATTCTCTTTTACAAAAGGGCTACCATCTCACCACTAGGTGTTTTTTTTTCCTGAATTAATGCCATTTAATTATTAGATTCCCTGGTTATGAATGGGAATATTGGCTAGGGTACATATGGGAAGTATTTGGTTTCTTAAGATATCTGGGGTTTTGGTGGGGTTTTTGTTTGTTTTGGGTTTTATTTGGGTTGGGTTTTTAGATGGGTTAATTTTTGGGGGGTTTTTTTGGTTGTTGTTTAGTTTTTTGGGTTTTGAGCAATTTCATATGGTGATTTTAAGAACAAGAATTAGATACTCAGTCCGGCCTTCCCTGTTGCCAACAAGACCTGGCAGGCTTGTTACATGTGCAGAAAATCTCATCTGTCATTACTAAAAAGTCAGTCCTGAAGCCCACAGTGGGGCACAATTCCCACCCAAGGCACTATGAAACCCTCAGGGGTAAGGAAGACTGAACTGGGCTCTTATTTTGCCCAGGTCAATATCTTCTTGAGTTTTGGTTTTCATCCCTTTTGACAGAGAATAAAATTTGTTGTAGTTGACCATTTGAGCATCAACCTGTCTCTAGGTCTGGGACTGGCCCACACTCAGTGTTTCAATCAAAGCCAGAAGAGTGAGAGGGAGAGCAAAAGCAGTCCTCGTGAAGACCCTGTCATCCAATTTTGCAATGTTCCAGAGAAGGAAAAACTTACTTACAGGCCCTGTGGTTACCAGCTTATACCTTGAAGCATGAAATTTGATTACCTTACTTCTCTTTCTTCATCAAATAATCCTAGTGGTTTTTAACTCCAACCAAAGTATTTGACTCACTGGTCTTCTACAGGATGAATCCATCAGTCTTGCTTTGTCCTTCATATGGTTTTTGCACTTTCTTTTGCATCTGTTGGAGTCCCAGTTTAGCTTTAATTCACTGCTGCTTAACAGTGCTCCTAGCATTTGGACATGCATTAATTGATCTTTGGACATACTCTCCTTCCCCATCTGCTTCACTGATTTGTTCCATTCAATTTCATCCAACACTTCTTGCATCAAATTGTGCTTAATTTCCTCTGCTGAAGTTCAGCATCCTTCGTGTTCGACTCCTGGGTCTCTCCATAGTTCTAATTACAAACCTGGAGGATTTAGCTGGAATTTTAATGGCAATATAATAGTAAGCCTAGAGCCAAAACAAGTACTCTGTACTTTGGAACTGCCACAAACCCAGAGTCAGACCAGGCAGTGGGCTTTAAACACAAGTGTGCAAAAAACATTTAAGGCGACTTAACTCAAATTCTTTCTTTTCTCCTTGACCAACTCATTTTATTAGGGAAAGTTTAATTTGTTAAATTGAAATGTTCAGACACTTTGAAGAAAAAAAACTACAAAAATGTAATGTGCATTTCATGCCAAAATGTTATTCCAGAGTTTGCCACCCATTTCTGTTTCAGTAGAAATACTTGCCTCCCACTCCTTGGCACTGGCTCAAAACTTTTTCTTAAAGGAGGTGCTGAAAAAGCATCTGAGCATTAATTTGTCTTTTGTGGGAGGTTTTAGTGTTGTTATAAATCACTATAAATCACAAATCAGGCTTTAAATGGGAGACTTCATAAGCCGCTCTCACTGTGTAAGGCTGTGAAAACGAAAAGCTTAAAGCAAATGTTATCTTGATGTGTTGTATTTAAAATACCTTTAGCAGACTTAGTGGCCTGGTTTTGCCAGTGTGTGACCTGCTCTTCCAAATGGTGAAGGGAAGTGTGGTGGGAATCTCCTCCTACAGTGATGAACAGGATTCAAAGCTGCATTTGTCAGAGGCAGCTGCTTCAAGTACTACATTCGAATTTGTTGGATGGACTTTTCCATAGGGATCTCCTAACCTTGCAAGCATTATTGGTTAATTACCCAATGCACAATCTGAATTTAAGATCTCAAGCATCACAATGGCACTTCTTGCTCTGATAGCAAATACGTGTGATTCCGTACATACAATTCTGAGTCTTTCAAAACCCCAGCCAGAGACCTGGTGACTCCCTCTATTTACATGACATTTTTCATTCTGAGGTATTTCTCTGAGCCTGATACACCAACCATGTGTAGGTAATTATCAGTAATCACAGCTAATTGTTTTTACAATTCTTTCTCCATTTTGGCACCAATTTTGAAACGGCAGCTTAACATGAGCTCATCTAAACGTAGACCTTTTGAAGACAACATTTCTGAATAGGAGCTGTACAAGGAGTTCAATGAGACAAAAGCGTTCCAAGTTGGAGCGTGGCCAGGACACCAAAGTCATTGCTAAAAGTCATGGGATCTTTAATGCCCACAAAGTGGTCAGGACCTCCACTGAGTTTTATGAGTGCAATGTCTCACCCGAAGAACAACTTCTTCAGCAGCACAGTACCCCATTGTATTGCACTGGACTCATTCATGTGCAAGGAGAAGAGTACCATTCACTGAGCCGCTCATGCCAACGCGTCCAGCAGACCAGACTGTCTTAGGGCGCCGTCCAACCCAACAGACCACCTGTCTTGGCTCACCACATGTGGCTGAACGCCAGAGGGAGATGGCAAAGCTCTCAGCTTTCTCAGATAAAGACATTTTTGGGGGCGTCATGGGATTCGTCCATCTTTCCTGAATGTTGCTCATACCTTCGTGCTTCGGCTCAACAGTTTGCGAAGCCGAGGGGAATCCAAACAAGGTCTGGAATGCTCTTCCTTTGGGTTTGCAGCAGCTGGGTTAACACCTGGGCCCTCTGGGCGGTCCAGTGATAGTAGCCTACTGAGAAAACATCCTGAATCAGCATGTCCTAGCACTGCCCAGGCCAAACTGCCTTTTGCCACGTGGGGCCACGCTTCAGGTGACCTAAAGCTGTTGGAATTGCAGCTGCCTCTCCACCTTTTCTGATACTGCAAATCCATCTGTTTCTGTCAATGTGCAGACCCTGCTGTGAGTTTAGCCCAGCAATGCTGAACTGGCACAAATTGCATAGGACAAGAACTGTGTGCAGCCCAACATAGGCTAAAACATGGGGGTTTTTTCAGTTTCCTCTGCCATTTAGAGGCAGCCACAGGACACTGCTGCTTCCTCCGGTGGCTTTTGAACATTTCTCTGCCCACATCCAAGAGACTTACATCAACTATCTGCAGAAAAGGGGAAGATAAATAGAAACCTTTAGGTGCGTGAGAAATCTATAGAGTTGTTTTAGGATGTCAAAGCAACTGCAATAATTATGGGACAAAAATCACTACTGGCAGTTCAATTCATTGTCCCATCTCACTGCTCATGTAGCTGATTTGTGAACACCATCGATTGATAGGACTAGGAGTGAAGTCTGGGCTGTAGTTTTCTGTAAAGGGAAAGGTGAAAGATTACCTAATTTAAACAAAAACAACTTTTAAAGCATCTCTGGAGGATTTACACAGAGTTTAGAGGTCTGTGTATGTAACTGAGTTTTCACTGACACCCAGCCTAAGAAAGGTCCTGGGAGTATGAATATCTGAGCAGCCATAGTTAAGAATCTAAGAAAATTTCAGGCTAAAATAGGAGATTTTTGACAAATCTATGCAAGGGCTGTAGAAGAAGTAGAAAAACAAGCAGATTGGATGCTAGCTTGGTTTTAAATTGCATTTTGGATATCTAAATCCTACTGTGGTTGGGATTTTGACAGACAAAATCCTGCCCAAAGAAGACAAGCATCACACAACATGCACTGATCTGGCCTAGCAAGCATTACTTCCAGATAAGGTCTGGAAAACACAGGGAATCACCTGAACACGATGCAACATAAAGAATAGATTTGGAATTTGGATTTGAGTAAGAACATTGTGAGTAAGAATAAAAAGGGTACTTACTGTGATTCGTGCCATTGTAGAAATCTTGTGGGTTTTCTTGGACATTTGTGTCTGGGTCTGGTCTCCAGTCTTTCACAGGGAAAAAGAAAAAGATGCAGCACTTTCAGGAAAGAACCATGAGGATTGCTCAAGGATCAGATCAGAAAGATGGGTAAAAGATCACACTGCAGTCCCTATGCAGGGCAAGATTATGGGTTTTAGTCAGCAGTCAAGTGGTGCCCATGTGGAGAAGGGGAGATTTGAGAGCAGAAAAATCATCAGTGTAACCAGCAAAATATTACAATAAACAATGAGTGGGAACCAAAGCTAGCCAAGTCAGATAACACAGAGCATGAAATCTGAGTGTGGCATGTCTTTTAAGTCCTGTGACAGAACATATTCACTGGAAAATAAAAAAAAAAAAGGTATTATTTTTTAAAAAGAAAATTCCTTATCTCAAATCTCTAATATCTGAATTACAAAGATTAATAAAAACCCAAGAGGTACTGTAGGCCATGGAGATAATTGCAGATTTCCATGTCTCCAAAGTCCATGAAAGAATGAAGCCTTGCGTTTCCATCTGTCAGATGACCATGCATGAAGTCATGCTTCAGGATTCAAGTCTCTTAATATGACAAAGGGAATCTGCCCAGGGCACACTGTCAGGGGAGAGCCAGTGGTATGAAAACATGGCCAAGACCATGTCTTGGTAGCATCAACTGAACATTCATGCTGCAGGTTATCCATTTTTCCAGGCATTTGGAAAGAAATCCTGATAGGAGGGAGTAAAGCATGGAGAAAGGAAGGGAGGGCAGTAAAATATTGTTGATTTTAATTTTTGCTATGGTTTGTTATTTTTGGTGTGTGGGAGGTGGAATCGCTCCTGGCTTTTCTTTTGTTGTGATTATACTTTTTAATGTTGGCAAACACACCTGGAGCTGACAATAGGCATTTTTCAGTAGCACATTGTTATGAATAAACTAAAAATAAAATAATGAAGCTAAACACAAAACTGTGTGTGTGGTTATCTTAAAGTGACACCCTAAGGCCTTACTGTTGTAGTTTCAAACTGTATAAGCCTGTCACCCTGGCAACAAATAGATAAAAGAAGAAAGATATATATATATATAGATATATATATATTTACCTCTTGGAAGGGAGGAAACCATTTGTAGGGCAATTCCTGTGGTCTTTCTGCAGGTAGAAGGACTGAGCAGTTTTATCTGAGTAAGATCTATGTAAAGACATCATGGTTTGGCCAGCCATTGTATCCTGATTCTGTTCTTTCTTCTACCACATAAACAACAAGGGAAAATAAAATACCTATGCAATTATGATTGCCTTAAATAATATACAGGAAGTAAAAGTGTAAAATAAGGAATACTTTTGGGTGATAAATATGTTCCTAAATGGTGCACATCAACTAAATGCTGACATATGCTACACATTCAGAGATACAACACTGAGGTTACTGTTTTTCATTCCACAAACTTGTGTCTTTATAAGAAGTATTTGTAGAATAGTTATCTATACTTTTATTCATATATTCATGCACACGCTAACATACACAAGTATGCACATTAATAAAATGTCATTCCTCAGAGGCAAAGGCGTCTTTGCTTAAGGACTTTCAAAAGCGAGAGACTCTGAGTGTTTAACCCATAGACAGATTTGAAAGCAATTTCAAAGACCACATTGTTTTTTACACTGGTTTGTTAAAATCTATGAGTCTCAGTCGGTTATTTCATGGTAGTAACTCAAAAACCAAGACAAAACTGAGTGCATGTACTCATTGATTTGGAAGCTGTCCCAGACTTGATGAGTATAAAAGATGAAAGCCACTTTTCTTCTTGGTTCCTCTCATATTACTATTTCTACAAAAATTCCAGGTTCACTCGTAAGGCCCAGAGATCTGGGGGCACATCAGCTCAACAGACCTGTGCTGCATGGGCTGTGCCACTGTGGGAGAGGTATTTTCTTTCTGAATCTTTGGTTAGAGGTTACAAATACGAGAATGGTGGACAACTGCAAATTAGTAACTACTGATGCTGTGCCAGCTGTCTTTTCCCGGTGTTCAGGCTGCCATAATTTCATGGTTTCAGTCATTGCTTCAGCAAAGAATTCAGGATATGAAGAAAGGGGTTAGAGTGACACTGGAGATGAAAGCCAGTTTCCCCCTGGAAGACTCTCAAGAACTTAGTCTTCTAAGTTTGGGAGGGTCTTGTATAAGACAGAAAATATGCCTGGATACACAATGGTAAGATAAATTTGAAAGATATCTAACTCATGTTCAAACAAACAAACAAACAAACAGAAAAATATAATATGTTTCCTTAAAATGGATTTCATTTCACTAGAGACGAGTAACTGCAGTGCTTAGGGTTCTGTGAAGACAAGACATTACAGAATCTGGGGGCTCCTGAGAAGTGGGAACTAATATTTTTGGTATTTATTTCTTTTCCATAGGAAATTAATCCTGAAGAAAGAGTCTCTGATTATGAACACTATCCTGAAGACGTGTGTCTTCACATTCATTATTAGCAGGTGGCATCTGGGTCGAGACCACAGGAGAAGAATTTAGCAGGTGGTCTTGTGAGGTGACTCATAGCACTTCTGCTTTTTATTTGTAAGAAGAAGTGAGGAAGGTTCAGCAGAAGAATAGCTCCTACCAGGAAGGGCCGTGCCAACAGGAAGCAGTACCAGTGACTCAGAAGGTGGCACCTTCTCCTTCTGAGCTGGTGCTGCTCCCAGTCATCACCCAAGCTGTTGGTAGGAGACGGGTACAGATACCATCTTTCAGACATGGGAGACAGAAAATAACCTGAGTTCCCACAATCTGGTTTATTCTCATTATGATTTTTCATCTTATTTTACTATTAATTTTGGGAACTGATACTTCCTGGACTTAGCAGTTCACTGACAAAACCCTGACGAGTTTAGCTGAAGGAGACTATGAGGCCACACTAAGAAGATCACAGAATCACAGAATAGTTTGGATTGGAAGGGGCCTTTAAAGATCATTTAGTTACAGCCCCCTGCCATGGGCAGGGACACCTTCCACTATCCCAGGTTGCTCCAAGCCCCATCCAACGTGGCCTTGGACACTTCCAGGCATGGGGCATGCACAGTTCTCTGTGCAGCCTGTTCCAGTGCCTCATCCTTGTCCCAGTAAAGAATTTCTTCCTAGATCTGTTCTAAATCGACCCTCTCTCTGTTTAAAGCCATTACCCCTTGTCCTGTCACTACATGCCCTTGTAAAATCTTCAGCTAGACCAGGTTGCTCAGAAACCCGTCCAATCTGACCTTGAATGTTTCCAGGGATGGGGCATCTACCACCTCTCTTGGACAACCAGATATGTTCCCAGATATCCAGATGTTCCTTTCTGTTCTATACCATGGTTATATACACAAATATATACAAACCACAATGGAAAAATTAAAATATACCCCTCAGAGTCTCAGTGAAATCTCTTAGGAGGAGATCATATTGAAATGTGTCTTTTCTCCTGCCTTTTTATTCTCATAGACTCCACTAATGGCCTTTCAGTACTTAAAGGGGGCTTTGAAGAAAGACATTTTAACATTTTAACAGGGCCTGTAGCAACTTGACAAGGGGTAATGGTTTTAAACTAAAAGAGAGGGTAGATTCAAATTAGATATAAGGCAGAACTTTTTCATTATGAGGGTGGTGAAACACTGAGCAGGCTGCCCAGAGAGGTGGTAGATGCCCCAACCCTGCTAACATTCAAGGTCAGATTGGATGGGAACCTGAGCAACCTGATCTAGATCCTTGTTTGTTGCAGGGGGTTGGACTGGATGGCCTTTAAAGGCCCATTCCAAGCCAAACCAGTCCAATAATTCAATAATTGCTGCTATAGGGCCAAATCTTCCGTGTTCACTGGAATTTCCACTTTAAAGCAATATAAATGAAGAAACTAAGAGAGAACGGGATCCCTGTGATTTCCAAGAGACACCAAGAACTTCCCAGATCCTTTTCTCTCTTGTGAAGAGAGAGATCTCCAGGCAGCACAAATTTCTATCACTTCCTAGAAATTAGTGCAACCATTGTGAGTCTGCATCATGGCTGCCTATAGTAAAGAATGAGATATTCAAACAGATTCAGGACAATATCTTTATCTAATGTAAATCAGAATGGATGCCTTGATTTTGGTTCAAGCACAATTTATACTGGCCAAAACTATGGGCCGAAGATTTTATTACACCTTTTAGCCATTAAAGATGCTCCAGAAAGAAATCCCTAAAAACAGAAATATTCTTCCAGGGAAGAGTGACTGTTGAAGAAGCCCAGGAGTGAAGCTGATCAAATAGACCTTCACACCAACACAATTAAAAAAAAAATTTAAATATATATACATATATATATAAGAATTATTATGCTGGAATACCTCCAAGCTGATTTTGATTCCCAGAATGGATATCTGGGATATTTTTGTTCACATCTTGATCGTTTTTATTGAGCAATAACTTATAGGCCAGCTGATGCCAGCATAATCAGAGTTTAGTATGATTTCTTCTTCTTTTTGCTCAGCAGTGCTGTATTTATTGGTCTGTTAAGTTTCATTTCAGTGAGGTGCAGCCTGAGCCAACAGAACATAACTTTGAAAAACTCCCGCGAACAGTGTCTCTCTCTGCCCTTTATATTCCCCCTCATGCTCCATATTCTCATAATATATTAAAGGATTCTAATATCACCTTCCACGAAATATCCAACTTTTGCTCATAAATAATTTTTAACAGTTCTGACTTTTCTGGATATTTGTGGGGTTTATTTTTTATTTTTTTTATTGCCACTTTGTCTCAGAAAATGACAAGTTCAGGGGCAAAGCCTGATTGACTGCCCCACATTAGACATTTCACAACTGTCTAAGCACAGTTCAGATGTCGCCAAACCCACTCAGAGGCCTCGACGGAGTTCAGCAGGTTATCATTTTCCTACTGTTTGATTTGTGGTTACTCTGCTTCAGTAACTGTAAAGAAATTAGTTCCCGGCTAGACAGGAACTGGCAAAACGAAAGTGGTGTTGATAGAGGTGTTACTGACATGGACATTTTTTTTCTCCTGTAAGTGATATTTGTCCTGTCTTGTCCCAGTGCATTTTCTAAAGCCATTACTTCCAATTACTCCATTGACATTTTTGGGGGGTTTAGCAAGTAGAAATAATCA
Organism: Anabacerthia variegaticeps; assembly: GCA_035583185.1. Classification (NCBI taxonomy): domain Eukaryota; kingdom Metazoa; phylum Chordata; class Aves; order Passeriformes; family Furnariidae; genus Anabacerthia; species Anabacerthia variegaticeps. Next base: position 109,962,209 of record JAWWEW010000112.1, read on the forward strand.
CCTTGTCTAGAAGCCTTTTACAACCATTTCTTCTTTGCATTTCTATATTTTTTTAAGGTCTGCAGGCAGCTCTCAGTGACTACAGAGCAGCTCTGCTGCCTCTCTTCCGTGGAGCTGCTCTTTTGTTGCTGGATGTCTGTGCATTCGAGCACACACCTCTCCCAGAGAGGAAACAGCCCTGAACTGAGACTGCAGAGATTAACACTGCTCAGGCTGCCCGAAAGAAAAGCCAAATCCAACTTGCACAAATGAAATCTGTGTCAGAAATCTGTGAGCTCCTCCAGCCTCATTCATGGTACACTGAATTTGTCCTGTAACATACACATTATTTTTTTCAAAACATGTGTTTTCAGGGCCATATTTAAACTAAGAATAAATACAGGTTTTCCAGCACAGGCACAGAAGAAAAGGCCCTTCATTATCTTGCCTATATTTTCAAGCAATTCCTGCTCAGACAATAAATGAGCCAAAGAAGCATGTACTTTTCTCTTCTATGGAAATGTTGATATTTTGAACATTTTCTTCTTTCTTTTAAAGGAGAGAAAAATACTCAGATACAACGTTCACAGTAGTTTGGGCATATTAAACCATTCTGAGAGGAAAAAAATCAGTTCTCCAAGTAACAGCAAGAGTGCCTTTTGGTTTACTTTAGTTAGTTAAAATTTTAAAAGGGAACTTGCTTTTAAATCAAAACAAAGCAAAAACACCCATGATGTTTAATTTTTAAAAATGGCAAAACATGCCATTTGGAATATGATCATTTCAAAATTTTGAGTGAATCTGCCTTGGGAAATGTGATGAAACTGGCCATTCCTGGAGAAATTTTTGGCTGTTAGTGAATCAATTTGTTTTTTTTTTTAAAAAGAAGATTTATGAAAAACCTGTGCAGAACTTTATCAAAAGGCCCCTCATGTTTAAATATACAGGATTCAAGAATAAGAATAACTCTTCCTCATTATTTGGAGTCACATTTCCTTTGACTGAAGTAAACCCCTCAATAACATTCAGGTATTCCTTGGTTCTTCCAATCCAATTCAGTAGGGCAAATGAGGACATGAGAGTTGCATCATAAGCTGTTTTGGCATCTTAAGTTCAGGTTTTTACTCTAAAGTCTCCTGGTTTGATCCTGGGTGTCTGCTATTTTGTCAGCTGTCACATGGGCATCACCAGATGCTGAGAAATTCCAGTGTGAACCTTGAGCTTGCCTTTGAAGAAACTCAGTGATTTTTGAGCAAGAAAAACTTTGTCAAATAAAAAGAAGAAAACAGGATGGGGGGAGATTGCAAAGAAAAGCAAAGCTGGTGAATGAAAAAGTCCAGTCAAAAATGACCTAGAGTCATGAGCCCAGTAGCCCCTGGGTGAGCACCATGGGTAGCCAAAGTTCCCAGCAAGAGCAGCCTACACCCAACAGACCCCAGTGAAGATGTCTGGAAGAGCAGTGCTGTCCTTTGCATCCTGAGGACTGGCTCCGTGGGAAGTGTTCCCAAGGCAGTACTGATGTGGCAGAATACAGGAGTCATATACTCTACAACATACTCTTGTAATGATTGAGTCAGAGAAATTAGAGATGGAAAATGCACTTAGGTCACTTGGTCCATTCCCCAACTGCTTAAAGGTTGCTCCCTACAATGTGTTCTTCATTGCTTTGTCTAGTCAGTTTCCCCCTTTTCCCTGGGGGGACCATTCCACGTAGTAATAGACCTCGTTGTTAGGAAAATTTTCCTGATGTGCAGACTAAATTTTCCTTGGCTCACGTTCATCCCACTACTTCAGTTAAAACCTCCTAGTCAGCTCTTAACTTCTCTATACCTCAGGCCCTTTTCTTCCATCAGGGGAAACAAATGAGTCTGATCGAGTAAAGCCCTGTGCGTTTAAAAAATAATGACATCCTTACCTCCCAAGAGTGATAGTCAGTATAGAATTAACATAAAATGTGCAAATTGCCTTATTTTACACAGAAGAAATGAATAAGCCCCTGGAAGCTTTTATCACATGTCCGTTGGCATGGCTTGAAAAGTCCAATGTCTACCACCATTTACGAAACACAAGGAGTCAGGTCCCATCTGGAACAGATCAGACTGCCCTGGTTGGTCAATCAAAACACAAAGTCCTATGGAAATCTATTTCACCTAAAGGCCTGTGAGCTCCCTTTCCAGTCAAGGTTAGGGAATAGAGCCATATACCCCTTCACTGGGGACATATATCACGGACTGTGAGACATAGGACTGGTGTCACCAGCACTTCCAGTACTTTGAGGAATCTGGGAGACACCAGGGCTTGGGTTTCCACTCACTGATAGCCAAGTCAGGCTAAGAATCTAGTGTATTCTCCTAGCAGAGCCACACGACTATCTGGTGTTTTGATTCTGCTGAGGGAGAAGAAATGTCATTTTCTATTGACCCAAAATAAACACTCTCAAAAAAAATTGAGGAAATGGGTAAAGTAGCAACGCAGATGGAACAAAATGCTTCAATTATTTCTTGAACTACTGGCATGGGTTTAATATCTTTAATAAAATAAACATTAAGAAATAGAAACAGTCTTTGGTGTTTTTTGTATTCTTTTTCAGGGGCCTCTTATTTTTGTTTTGTGACAAAAACAATTTGTTGCCATCACCATGAATCACCAAGGCTTCAGCTGGTGCAAATCCACATTTCTCTGTTCAAAATATGTTTTGAATTACAGTTATAAGTAGCAAGCTCTTCATGAAGGCTGTTCCAGTAAGACCTGTCTCTGAATAAAATGAGATTTCAGCCAAAGTTCAAGATGAATGGGAAATCCAAGCTGAGCGGTAGATGGGAATGATGTGGATCAAATCAGATGTTGACATTACACGATGTACAGCAAGTGTCTGGGAACCACTTCCACAAGTAAAAGCAGTAGTGAGAAGTTACTGTTTCTGCCTGGCTTATTTTAGAGAGACAGTCTGCAGCAGAACCCAGCAAGGGCTTGTGGTGTACTTCTCTGTCTTCAACTTCTACATTACTGAATTCCTCTTCTTTGAGAGGAAGATTTCAGTTTCATGATATCAACTTGCTATTAATAATTACTTTGTACTGCTTTGGTACCTTTCCATGCTAAACTTCACACGATGACAGAACAAAAACATAGTCCTTTGACTGAAAATGTATGGCTTGGATGTAAAACAATGGCAGGCTGAAAGCAATCAGGATGATGGAGGAGCAGATGGACACCAGGAGAAAGGACAGTCTCATCCTTTTATGACAGACTGGATGTGGCCTGAGTAACCTCATCTACTGGAAGATATCCCTGCCCATGGTGGAACTGGATGATCTTTAAGGTCCCTTCTAACCCAAAGCATTCTATAATTCTGCTATTCTATGTCATCTGAAAACCTGGCCCAGTGTATGTCACCTTTATTTCCTTTAAGACCAATCGTAATTGCCTCGTGTCTTACAGCCTAACTTTTCATGGACCAGGACTTCAGTGTCTGTCAAGGGGAGAGAAAATTCCACATGGTAGATGACCAGAAGCATGCAAGCAAGCATAAAATATGGTGCTTTTTAACTTGCCCATGACATCCTATGAAAGCAGTCTCCCACCTCAGCCACGGCTGGGGACATCCCTGGGTCCAGGTTTATTCAGCTCCAGTGCTATTTGGGAGCAGTTCTGCCTGCCTCAGTGTTTCTCTGGCAGAGTGGGCTCCAAAGCCAGCTGGGGCTGGGCAGGTCCTGTATTTCTATTAGATCCTGTGGGTGATATGAGCAGAGGGTTTCCCAAGCCATGGGATGACTATGGAGTATGTGGTTTGATCACTGGCCAGGTGACTCAGAGTTACCCCCTCCCAGGCAGAGCCATTCACCAGCATGACCAACATGACAGGGACAGCTGTGGCCACAGGGTATCCCTGCCCACACTGGTGGTGTAGCATCTCCTGCCCCATGACCTGTCTCACCAGCCTGGCAGCTGTGGGCTCAGGATGTAGCCTTGTGGTTATCAGTACCCTGACACAGGTGTCCTGGCTAGTTGCTCGTGGACTGAAATAAATTGAACAGAAACTCAAAGAACTCTGCAAAATGCTGTAGTGAAAGGTCTGGAGGGAAGCTGGAGGCACACAGACCCTATGGCTTTGTGGGCAGAGATGGGTGTCCACAAGGCATCTGGCAGAGGGTACCTGCCTTATGCTTCCCAGAGACAGAGCTGTGGTGAAAAACCATCTTGTCTGGAGGAGGGAGCTCACTCCCAGGCTCTGCACTGCCAGCTTGCAGCTGGGCTAATGTGAAGGAATGCACTCCCCAGCAATGCTTCCTTATAAATTATTTTTACTGGGAGATTTGAGTGTCGTTACAGTGAATGTGTGTACAAATATTGGAAGAACAATGTGTGCTAGAGAAAATGAAGCGAAAAACCACCCGGCTTCCTATTTCTCCTGGGTAAACCTGTGATTTCTCCCACCTTCTTGAGTTGCAGTCTAATACAATATTGTACAGCCTTCTGCCTCCTTAAATAACTCCTGCTGGAGTAGTGGTCACTGAGTACATCACTCAAATCCCATGAAGTTGTTTAACTTCCAGTTCCACATCCTGAGGAGTTAACTCTCTAGGAGAATGGAATGACCTGGAAGTCCCTCTGGGTGCTCTCCTGGCACAGGATAACTCCTGGCACGGGGCTGGAGCTGGATATTTTGCTTGGGCTTCCAGTTTTAGCATCAGCCTTATTCTCCTGAGCTCCCATTTCCCCTCTTACAGTTCCTTACACATCTATCGTGATTCAAATAAATGTGATATATTGATGCTTCACCAGTTTGAAATGAACTGCAATTACCAACAGAGGATTCATTTCATTCACTTCCAGCCATCTAGAAGTCAAGCAGCTGGCGTAAAAGAATGGTCTATAGTCTGGGGAGAGGGATGAACATTGCCAGAAGTCAAAGGCCTTCCTACCTATTTTAAATACCTTTTCTAGGCTAGAATGAACCTCACTCTGAAAGCCCTCCTTATGGCTATAGAGAAACTAGAAAACCAAGGTTTAAATGATTCAGGTGTGGCGACTTGAATCCCACCCTCGATATTTGTTTAGAAAGCAGGTGTGAAAGATGAGATCTGTGTGTTTGGGATTTTGATGGGTGGGCCAGAAGGGGTTGTGATGATCATCCATGGTGACTCTAACAACCAGTACATTACTCTAACAGTCTGTACATTTTGCTCATCCGGAATGTTTCAGAGGTTTTGAGTAGAAAACTGAAGAACTATCTGGCAATCATAAAATAAATCTCATCCTATAAATTTCTGCCTTTACAAATAACCAGGATGTGGAAGAGGAAGAAGGAGAGACTGAAGATGTCCCAAGAGAGAGGCCAGCAGGGGATTTTTAATAACTTAACAACCTCTGGAGAGTGAGATGATGAGGCTACTTCTACAGAGGACTCTGAACACGCACCACGGCACTATAACTTTCAGCCCTCACTCTCTGAGATGAATAAAAATGAATAATTTAGAGAAGAAAGTCTCTTGAACTGTTTGCCGTGGGTTATGTGGCTCTGTCACCTTGGAGCAACACCTGGCACTTGGCAGGTGCTGGAAAACTGTGGGGACACAGTGCCACCTGCACCAAGGTCTCTGTCCTTCTTCAGCCACTCCAGGTTCAGCCAGTTCCAGGTGCTTTGGGAGACTTTTTTGTCTTCCAGACAAAAGCACTCCAGCTTCTGAGTGGCAGCACAGCACATGTGGGGCAGCAGCTCAGCAATGCCAGTAAAGCTGCTGCACACACACAGAGCAGTGGTGGGGCTGGCAGGGCCAAGATGGATTGGGATGGTGGCAGATGAAAGCCAAGAAGAGCAAACAAAACCTGAACCAAAGCCAACCTTTTGCCAGCAAAGTGATGCAGTCAGAGCTACCACTTATTCCTTGCAGCACTTAAGTAGTTTAATTAAGCTGAAGGAGAAATTCCTAAGGGACATGACACTGTTGAATGCACTGAGTAGAGAATAATGCACTTTGCTGAAGAGGTGCCCATAGGCAGGACCTTCTTTGCATGGCAGTGAAACTTTTTGTGCCATGGTGGGGCTGCCCAGACATACCTGAGCTGGTTTTTAACTCAGCATGGGCTGGGCACAAACCCTGCAGGAGAGTTTGCAGAAGGGGACCCTGCGGCTGCAGCATTAACAGGGCTCAGGCTGGCTCAGGGTGGTAGGGACTGACCCTGCCCACAGACGGCCTCTGTCTGCCTCACTGGCCCCTAAACCAGTTGCTGTGCCCCTGTGAGAGCCAGCAGTGGTTACCAAGTCAGTCAGAAAGCTGCTGGTTCTGGCTACAGGCTCTGGTCCTGCTTCGCTGTCAGGGTGCTGCAGGACCAGACGGCTCACAGTCTAGACTGCAAGGGTGTTCAGCATCTAATATCTTTGGCTGTGAGACCACAGAAATCTCATTCCTTTAGGAAGAAGCTCAGGAATAGCATTTTTCCCTCCCTGCCAGCTGGATCACACTCATAGCATCTTTGAGAACGAAGAATGCTTTCTTCGCAGCTGAATATAGGCAACTTTTTCAGGTTTTTTTTTCTGGATTTGCATGCCATGGAAACTGTTCCCAAATCCCTTAGACACCTAAATAAAGTCAGCTTCAACCTTGGTTGATAAAGCAGCAGCAGCTGCACGGTAAGACTTTGTGAAGTTATGGCTGCATGTCTTGCACAGGTCTGGAAAACTCCACTGAGATTTTCATCAGCATTAGGCCATGAAAGGTTACTGTTGGAAAACAGCAGGATAAATCAAGCAAAACTACCAACAGTGAAAGAATATGCTATTTATTTACTACCATGTTAAGCTGAAAGAGGGAATGATGGTAAAAATGAAAAATAATCCTCTTATTTTTTTTAACTGTGGAGCTTTCCCTTTTCTTTCCTGTCCTATATTTTATAATGAAAGGAGGAAAAGTGATAAACTTCTCTTTATTTTTGCTTTTTTAGTCTAAGGAAACGGCAATAGCAAAATCAAAGCCAGAATGTTTTTAAGACACTCCTTTTATCTCCTTTTGCTCAAACACATAAAATTAAAAGGTAGTGTAGGACATCTATGAAATGGCTTTCCCCCCCACCACCACCTTTTTGCTAAACACAGCAGAGGAAAAAAGATCTGATCAGCCATATTAAAAAACCAAACATGATTGAACAGGGCAGTTGCTTTGTCTTTCAGGCACAAACTCAAAAATATGGATATATTTATATATAAATACATATACAGTAACCAAAACCTCAAATTCAAATACACCTGAGCTTTGGGGAAGTTTGTATATTCATTCAATCTTTGTGGCTTAGGCTCATCTGTAACAGAAATATTTGCAAATAGATAGAATACTTCCTCTTTAATCTTATCTAGTGATCTGTCTGTTTGTCTGGGATTTTCCTGGAGATGGCCTCAGATCCTGATATCTGAGGGCTGCATGGCTAAGTTAAGGCGAGATCATACACAACTTCATAGAGGCCTTTATTCTTTTCTATTTGCCATGAGCATGTAATCCACTGGGCTGAAAGGCAGCAACCTGGCTCAGCTGCCACTGGCCCTGTGCTTGGACCACCTTTGGGAAAATACATGTTGACTGATGGTTTATAAAATCATAGCATGGTTTGGGTTGAAAGGGACCTTAAAGACCATCTGATTGCAAACCCCCTGCCGTGGACAGAGACACCTTCCACTAGATCAGGTTGCTCAGAGCCCCATCATCCAACTTGGTCTGGTTGTTTGCACTATGGGCAGACTGTGGCTGAGATGCACAAAATGGCTCTGCAAGAGCTGTGAGTCCTCTATCCTGGGGCTCTTCCAGAGCTCAGAGCACATCCCAGCCTTCATCTCCCAGCTCTGATGCCTCCGCCAGACCAAGCAGTGTCCAGTGGTACCTCAGCAGCTGCTCCACAGGTCACATATCTGGGGGGGGATAAATCCTGGATATATGCCCAAGAGCTCTTTCTCCGTCCACAGAGAGGATTGTCTGAGGTTTCACACCTTCAATGCCACCTTTAGGCAGGCTGCTGCAGCTTGGCAATAGGGATAAAATGGTGACATGTCAGGATCTATCCACGGGTGCCTGGCTAATTGTTGTAAATTAGCTTGGCCTGTTTATGCACTGGAAGAACCCCAGGCAGCACTGGCGAGTAAGATAGATTGACTTCGGCTAAGCACCTTCAGATCTGGCTCTCTCGGAGGACAAGAGGTGGACGAGGCTGTTTGTTAGCTGTTCAGCCCCAGTGCTGCTTAGACAACTACCCTGCACTGTGTTTGGGACAATTTATCACGGCGTGTACCTCTGCTGGTAGTTACAATTACCCCTGAGATTTAGTGCACCGGGAAGGGCTCCAATTTCAACAGAGCCATGCCATGCTGCATGGATGGAGAGAAACAGGGAAATTTTTCAGCTTTATTGTGTCTTTTCCTGTCTGTGTCCCCCCACATTGCCCAGAGGGTTTTTGTCACCTCCTTGAGTAATTTCTGGTGGTAACTTCTCACCACTTCAGATTCCCGGCATTCCCCGTGCGAGAGCTCACCAGCTCCTACCAGTGCTCATGTGGTTAATGGGTGAGAGGAGGGGAGCGAGCACATCTGAAAGGAATGCAAAGAAATATAAACAATTTTATTAACAAGACCACAAAACTATTTTTTAATATATGCAGCCATTTACAAGGAGCAAATAAACAAACAAACAGAAAAAACCCACTGGGGAGACGTGGTCGGCATCAGCGACCGCAGCAAACGCAGGCAGGCAGCACGGGCAGGTCTGGGTAGGGTCCCTTTCCTCCACCCCATGGGCATGGTGGGCCAGTGCAGACCCGGCACTATGGAGGAGGAGTGCCATGTGCCTCCTGCTGCGGTGCCAGGGACGATGCCAGCTGGGTCAGGGCTCGGGCGATGGTGGAGAGGTGGCTGTTCATGGTCCGCAGCTCTGCCAGGATGTCGCTCACGTTCGCCGACATGGGCTCGGAGCTCGGGGGCACGGCATGGGCAGCTGGTGGTGGGGAAGCAGCCCCCATGGCGTTGCTTCCCATGGGTGCTGCCTGGGGGTTCTCATCGTGGGAGGGCTGTGGGGGTGGGCTGCTGCAGCACTTCATGCCTTCCAGGGAGCCTGTTGTTACAGGGGGCTGCTCTTCCTCCTTCCCTTGGATGGTGGCAAGCGTTGCCGAAGCAAGGAAGGGCAGCCAGTTGATGAGGTGGGTGGCACCGCTGGGTGGGACCACTGGCAAATAAATTCCAGGGTGCAGGGATGGAGTGGGAACGGGTGGTGCAGGAAGAGAAGGAAGGCCAAGGTGAGCAGTGGCAGCAGAAGTGGATGTTGATGGTGAAATAGGAGGTGGTTTGGGACATAAGGCTGCAACACAGGCAGGTAACGGCGGTGAAAATGATGCAGTGCCAGTGTCAGAGGAAGAGGACGGTGATGCTGGGGCTGTGAAAGGTCCAGGTTCTTCAGAGGTTGGTGGTGAAGTGGCAGCAGGTGGAGCATCAGGCGTGCAAGGATCTGAATCTGTAAGGAAAACACAACATGAGCTTGGATTCACACGTGTGCTTACATACCCAGAGTGTTGCCTGCTGTTCCCTCAATGGGACCAGGCTTTCTGAAAGGGGGAATTTCATCAGCTGGCAGTGATAGTCTCTGTAGGCCAATTGGAAAAGAACAGATGTAGTCAAAGACAAGAGCCTATTGTAGGTAGACATGAACTTAATACTATAAAACTAAATTATCTTTCCACTCTCATTCTTCATAAAGCCTGTGGACAGGCCTGAACATTTTTCTGGTTGGCGTCTCATAGCTGTGCCTTAGCTGGTGAATTCCCTACTGTGTTTTCCTGGCCAGCCATGGAAGGATGGTAATGTCCTAACTGACTCAGATCTCCCGTGGAGATGCGAGGGCTGGACGGCTGCTGCCAGAGCCAGAGTTAATTGCTGCTTTATAGAGGGTCCCAGTTTTCAGCATTTTGGTTTGAACAGACAGCTAAACACCAGGAACAGTCAGAGCTACTTGATGGCTTAAACCCATCAACAATTTTTTTTATTTTTTTTTTGTATGTGGAAGCATGACTGAGTCTACACAACCAAACTTAGATGCATATCCCTGCCTAGATCCCTTCAGCAGCTTCAGCTATGAAAATCAAATCAAAAAAGAACACATAGATAGAAAGAAATTGTTGCCTCTGGGCATCCCATCTTGATACCTGCACTCTCTTGAAAGTAGTTCAGTGGACCTCATCCAGTGTCCCCCATGGTCCTTAGAAACATGGTTTCTTGGCCTGAATCCCTCAGATGCAATGTGGGATGAAAGAGCAGCCCCTGAATGACACACAAAGGCTTTGAGAGCCACACTGAGGTCCAAAGTGCTCTACCCACTATGCCCAGCTGCTAAACACTGTATGGTAAAAGGACCCTAGTTTTACAATAGTTCTGAAAGGCAGAAATATAATAGGAAATGCTTGCTTTTCAACAGCCTCAAAGACCTGCATAGGTGGAATTATTATACCACTCTGTAAACCTTTATTTTAGCTTTGGGAACACATTATACAGGAGGTGGTGAGATGCTACAGGAGTGGTCAGTGTAAGACAGATGGATTTTAAAAGTACTTCTGCTTCAATTAAGTGCAAATTTTAATGCACTACTGTGAATACAAAGACACAAATTAATCGATTTATCTAGGTTAAAACAACCTCCAGAAAGCCAAGTACTGAGGTGTTAACACCATACCATTATTATTTCTGGCATCTAAAAAATCTGATGTGAGAAATCCATTTTCATTACTGGCTGGTTTAGTATTCGAGATAGCAAACTGAAACTGTGACTCAAAAACAAAGAAGGCTTTTGCTTGTCATTTCTAACACCAAACCAGCTGGACATGCAGCCAGCAAAAGTCCATCTTTGTCCCACATGGGGCCACCACATTGTTTCTGATCAAACACATGTGTTGCTTAGAGGTGATTATGACACAAAATTCAGAGTGCCTTTATGTCCCTGAGATTTTTATGGAAAGTTACTGCAGGTTCCTTGAAACAGTTTTCTTCCTTTGTGTATTGGCTTTCTTCCCAACACAAAGTCCCTGCCTTCACAGGCGCTCGATCCCTGTCCACCAGAGGTAGGCTGAGGATCCTGGATGTTGGGTTTCCAAAACGCTATTGATATGCCTTTGGTTTTTCAAAACAAAACCAAAAATAAAGCACAGTTCAAATACAGGTTTCTTTTCCATCCAAACCACCAAAGTTTGCAAGGGCTGAGATGAAAGGTTCAGGTTTGGCTGCACTGTAGTGTTAACCAGAACAGTGTTTATGGTCCATATATAGCATGGATAATCCCTGTCCACACTGCCCAAACAAACCAAATTAAGTGTAACGTTTTTCCATACATTAGAGAGCAGAGGAAGCTCGACAAACCTTGATGTAGTCTGCTTTTACTACTGTGACAAATAACTGTCACAAATGATTCTTAAATGGTCAAAGAGCAAGTGGGGTCAAAATACAGGCAGTAGCAACTAATACAGACAAAAGAGGCAAAAAAAGTAGAGGCAAAAATGAGAACACCAAAGGCTCTTCCTTTTGGCTGAAATCTTTCCAAGCAGTGTGGTTTCCCTATCAAAAGCCACAGCTTTGTCATCCCCCTAATCACCCCTTAAAGTTTATTTATGCCATGCAGCCTTTAAACACAACTTGCTCATCTTGATCGGGCTCCTGTACTTCCATCTAAGAAATTCCACACGGCTGTCTGGACACCCACACAGGAAACCTCCTGTATCCAGGACATGTGGAAGCTGTTGCACTGCTCAGATCAGTGGGAATGTGCACAGCTGACACAGAGCAGTCTGTGCACCCAGAGCGACTGTGGGTCTGGATGGGGTCTGATCTGACTGCTCAGTATCCAAAGACCTACCCTGATGATGGAAACTGCAGGACCTCAGCATCACTGAGGTTGGGAGGAACCCCTGGGGACTGCCTAGTCACAACCCCAGCTCATAGCAGTGTCAGCAATTTTTTCTCCATGGACAAAATTGCTAGGGCATGTTTGAGAAAGCCCAAGAATGTGGCAGTCCTAAGCAGGATGCAGCATGAAGCAAGCAGCTTCAGTTGCCTATCAGATACAACAGGATGAATTTATTTCCTTCCTCTCTAATTTTGTGTGGTTTTTTTCTCATTGCAACTCATCACAAGTCTAGTGTGTGTTTTTTCACTTTTTTGTACAGCCCTAGCAGAAAGAAAGTCTTAACTGGAGCACCCAGGTGCACTCCCATTGCTGGGGGTGTTCAATCCATACATAGACAGAGCTGTAGCTAAGTGGGGTTGGATGGATGCCTGCAGAGAAGAGAGGTGTTGAACAGGTGCTCAGGCAAGTGCAGTGACCTTCTCTAAACATGGTCATTCAGCCTCCTCCAGTACACCCAGTCTGCAGAAGCTGGGTAGGTACTGTGGTATACACATCCAAAGACTGAGTGCTCAAGGTAAGCTGGTAGCTTAGAGGAAAACTTATTTCAACAGTTGTGGAAGGTAATTCAGGACTCAGAAAACCTGGATTGTGATCAACTTCATCTAAACAACCGAACTGTAAGTGCTTAGTGAAGAAATTCCATGAAAGCCTCTGTGTTTTCCATGTTGTATATAGAGGGAAAGCCCCCGAGGGGAAGGCTTAGACACACGAGCTGCATCTCTTTGAGAGTCACTTCTTTTCTACTGAGAGAGCATAGGGACCATGGCCTCATCCTTCGGAGGACTGAGTTATTGAGATGGGATTCAGGTCACAGAATCACAGAATATCCTGGGTTGGAAGGGATCCACAAGAATCATTGAGTCCAAATCCCAGACCTGCACCAGACCACCCCAAAAATCACACCATGTCCTTTGTCCAAGAGCTTCTTGAACTCTTTCAGGCTTGGTGCCATGACCACGTCCCTGCGGAGCCTGTTCCAGTGCCCAGCCACCCTGTGGGTGAAGAATGTTTTCCTAATATCCAACCTAATCCTTCACTGACACAACTTCATTGTCTTTTCCTTGGGTCACCTTTAGCTTTAGCAGTCTACAGCATAGAACTAAATCTTACCTAACTCCCAAGCCTTTCTTCACAGTCAGCAGATTAGGTCTAGCACCACCTCTTTATTGCTAGAATGAGAAATATTTCTCCTCACCTCTTTGCTCGGAATCATGTAGGATAATTAACTTGGATGTGGATGTCATGCACTGAAAATGCCTGCATTGCAAGAGAACTCCTAAACAAGATGCATAAAAATAAGATGGGTGCCCACCTTAGAAACATTCCCTGCCCTTCTCATCTACTATAGATCTCCCAAAGGAAAGCTGTTGTACATCTTTGTGTAACCTATCTACAAGGAAGAGGGAATACTTCTGCTCTGTCATCTCCAAAAGTACCTTGGGGTATTAAAAACTCACAGGGCTGTAAGTATAGTAAGTGTTAAAGTAATGAGAGGGAGCAGAGGAGCACCTCCAGGAGAGAATTTCCTGGTATTTGTCCTGCCCATGATGATGAATGTTACCAAAAGATTGATGGTCTGCCCTGTGAGAATGGTGAAACTAAAGTTATTTTGAATGCATTCATCTGTATGAGAAGAGCACGTATTTCACTTTACAGGCAGTCTTGGCTATCTTAGCTGCTTTTGTTTGACTACTGATTGTATCTGTCTTGCAGCCAAATTGCTGTAAACTCTGATTTCTTAGTCTTTTGTCAGCTAACAAGGGAAAGGTCTGTGAAGAAGAAACCTTGAGGGAAAAGCAGGAGCATGACTTTCCATGGATTCAGCTCATCTAACATTAGCCCTTCAGCTGGCATCTAGTGCGAGGCAGTCATTCCAGATCCAGCCCCAGCCGAGAGAAGCACCTCTGGGCACAAGCCATTCCAAGTTGTCAGGTCCCTAAGAAGGGTGAAGCAACATGCTCTGAAACGTCCCTCCCCTCCTAGCACTTCTTATAGGAGTCAGTCAGCTACCTTAGATAGACAGAGTAATTTCTAAATGAGCTGGATTGCTCACTTTACATGCAGATGTAGCAAGTAATTTCACAGAATCCCAGTGCGGTTCAGGTTGGAAGGGACCACAGTGGGTCATCTGGTCCAACCTCCCTGCTCAAGCAGGGTCATCCCAGAGCACGTGGCACAAGATTGTGTCCAGATGGCTCTGGAATATCCTCAGTGAGGGAGACTCCTTACCCTCTCTGGGCAATCTGTTCCAGTGCTCAGTCACTGCACAGTAAAGAAGTTCTTCCTCATGTTCCTCTGCATCAGTTTTTGCCCACTGCCTCTTGTGATACTGCTTGGCATCACCAACAAGAGCCTGGCTCCATCCTCTAGGCAGCCTCAATTTCCTACCAAATCAGGACAGTAATTGGTAGCGCTGCCTCTGTGTTCCCATGGAAGGCAAAAAACCATTGGAGGTAAGGTTTAGGATTCAAGTGAGTAGAATCCGAGGGCCCTAGAGTGCTTCAAGAAATGAACTGGTGGTTGAGAAGGTGATACTCTTACAAGTGAGTCAGGACTGAAAAAGCAATCTTTTTCAATAGTACCTATAATGAATTTATTTAATTCAATAACTAGTACTTAAAAGAGGGAAAACAACTTTTAACACAGGCAGACAGTGATAGGACAAGGGCGAGTGGTTTTAAACTAAAAGAGAGATTTAGATTAGACAGAGGAAGAAATTTTTCACTCAGAGGGTGGTGATGCACTGGAACAGGTTGCCCAGAGAAGATGTACCATCCCAGGAAGTGTTCAAGTGTTGGATGGGGCTCTGAGCAACCTGGTCTAGTGGATCCCTGCACCCATGGCAGGGGCACTGGAACCAGATGGTCTTTAAGGTCCCTCCCAACCCGAACCACTCTGTGATTCAATGATAAGGGTATTAAGATGCTGAAATGAGTCTCTTCAGTGAGACAGCATCCTGCAGGAGGCCTCTGTGCACTGTCCTTTCTGCTCAGGTTGCTGCAGCTGCTCAGAGCTGTCGGTGTCTGAGTGTGTGCCCGCGGGACCCGGTGCGTGCGCGCTCTCCCACTTCGCTTTGCAGCTGCTTCCCAAGAAAGTCTAAATATACTCCTGCCCCTGCTTTCTGGTGAGAAGTGA
Source organism: Anabacerthia variegaticeps (assembly GCA_035583185.1). NCBI lineage: Eukaryota > Metazoa > Chordata > Aves > Passeriformes > Furnariidae > Anabacerthia > Anabacerthia variegaticeps. The sequence goes on from JAWWEW010000112.1 coordinate 109,977,247, forward strand.
AACTGAAGTCCCAACAGTTTGTGGTGAATGAAAGCCCGAGAGCAGCGTGTGCATCAGTGAGGGCGGTACTCCCTCAGCATGGACAGAATCCCACTTTGGAATCTGAATCTGAGGCCATCCCTCCTGGGCTGCTCAGGTTGGATTCTGATGGAGTGGCATTGCTTCCCACTGCAGGGCTGAGTCAAGCTTAGAAGGGCTTCAAGCTACAAATCAAGCCTAGAAGGAAATAAATCATTGTCTTGGACAAAGAGCCCACTGGACATTACCCTGGAGTAGGTCTGAACCAAGTCATCAGTGTGAGCACTCCAGGATTGATGTTTGCATATGTGTGATTTCAGAAAATTAGTTTATTTTATTTTATGAATCCAAGCTAGCTCTGAACACTTACTTGCTTTTGGGTGAGCAGCTCAGAAATGCGTAGAAAATTAATTAAAATCTTTGGCTAGCTTCCTGTTAATTATTTTTCAGATACAGCAAATCACATCTATGTCCTACGAATCCACTCCTCTCTGCATAGACGGAAATATCCCAAAATATCATATATATCAAGATGCTGCCCTTTTTAATGACAGAAGTGTTTTCTTGTAATTAAACATTCCTATTCAAGTCAGGAGCTTTGTGCAAAATACTGATTTGGAACAGAAAATAGATCACAGTATTCCAAATTATCCCTATTCCTCTAGTTTTCAAACTCAATTTCACCCGTGGCTTCCACAATAAAATAATTCTTTTTAAAAAGGAATTTTGGAAATAATTGTAAATAATTGTAAGTTACCAGAATAATGATGTAATGGAGCACATGGCAAAGTCTGTTCCGGAGTCCATGATGTTTTACCAAAAATACCCCAGCTCTGTCTCTGTGCTGTCAAATTACAAACCTAGTGGCTGAGTCACTTCAGCAAGGCTCCTTCCTTTGGCCTCTCATTTTTTAAGTAGATAAATAACAATCCACTAGCTACTCTACAGATTTTAATTCACTTGGAAGTTTTTCTGACTTCATAATCTCGTGCATCTCTTTGGAATTTATTTCATTGTTTGTTTTTTTTTTAATTGTGGTCTGTTTTGGGGTCTGTTTCTCTTCTTTCAGGTACAGTACACCAGGCTTAGCTGGACTGGGCTTTATGTGACTAATCCCATTATGACTCCTGTGGAGTTGTGCTCTTTCAAAATTTCTTGAGTAATAGTCTGTTATGAGTACATACTTATTCCCATGTCATGCGAACAAATTTGTTCTCACAGTTTGTCATGGGCCATCTGCTTTTTCATCTTTTGTCCCTGGCTTAATTTCAGTGAGATTTTATTCACTTCCTGACAAAATGTGAGTTTCTACACTCATTTGGGACCAGATTTTCCAGGAACCTGAGGTCCTTCTTTGACACCTATGGGACAAAGCCAGACTTTTTGAAGTGCTGTGCAGCTCCTGTTATTTCCTAAAACAGAAGAGTCCCTGAGGATGCCCTGACATCTCAGTGTGGAAGGGGAATGGGAAAGGGGGAGGTAGGCACGATGGAGAGGTAATATTGTTGGGCAGCAGGCAATTCCTCATGACAGTGTTCATTGCCTAACACATTTTTCCTGCTGTGCTCAAAACACTGCACAGACGAGTCACACCAGCTGCACTTTGTGGGGGCTGGACTGAAACACATGAAAAATGAAATGCCTGCACAGAAGTCCATGATGGAGCCAGAAGCAAAGGCCACTTTCATCTTCTCCATCCACCAACATCACTAATGAAGTCCTCTGATAGCTCCTGTACCCTACAACTCTATTAGTCCAACTTCATAAACTGGGGAAGGCTTCTTTCCCTCCCCATTGCAGCACAGAAATAAAGCACAGCAGAAAAATCTGTTGTGCTTAAGGAGACTGCCAGCCCAGCCCTCCCATGGCCACGCAAGAACATCTCTTCTCCACCCACATGTGCTTCCCTTGCAGCAATTTACTGAGGATGGAGAAGTGGCTGCAGGGACTTTTTAGGTTCTCTGAAACTAAAATAAGACTGACAACTACTGGAGAGCCAAAAGAAACAGGAAGAAGAAGAAAGCATTATAATTTTTCAGGACACTTGGTCTGCATTGTCTTGTATTTTGCCAATGGTCGGTAAATTCTGTCTCCAAGGAAGTACCAAGAAATCTTCAATAACAGTCATGTTATAGCCTGTTGTAGGAATTTTTCCCAATGTTCCTTTAATAAATCAGGTTTTTGACCCAGGACAGATGTTTATGCTATCAACTATCACCTTTTATGAACACCAACAAATTTGATTTAGGATCAGGCTGAAAATGGACTTCTCTGAAAGAAGAGCTCATGTGTAATTACGCCTTTGAATCTGACCATTAGCTACAGCAAAAAGCTTTTCCTGTTTTGAAACAAACAGCTTTTCCAACACGTGTAATTCTTCTGAGAGTCTTGTTTTCTTTTGCTAATCAGTACTATTGTCTTTCTAAATGTCCCTATTATGTTTTTATTAGCCTTGTAAACATCCCATAATTTTAAAAATATTTTTCTTTTTCCTGTTTATTTTTTTCTTTTCTTCATTTCTTTTCTTTTCTTTTTCCCCCCCTTGTTCTCTGGCAAGGTTTTGGCAATTAATTTCTACAGCAGTGGGTTTTTTAGGTTAGTTTTGCAATGTGTGAGGAAGTATTTCCATTTACACAGCAAATTTTTGATACTAATCAGCCAGGAGCATTTTCTCTAAAACCACCTGTGTGTCTACTCTTTGTGCCTTTCTCAACAGCACTTCCTGCTACACATGGCTCCAGAATAAGTCCATTCAGCAGGTACTAAGAGATACAAAAGAGAAGAGACAGGATGTGTATCTTCTGCTTTTAAACCAAAGGATCATGGAATGACAGACTCGTTAAGGTTGGAAAAGACCTCCAAGATCACTGAATCCAACCATTAACCTCGTACTGCCAAGCCCACCATTAAACCATGCCCCTGAGTGCTATACCTGTACAGTTTTGAACACTTCCAGGGATGGTGACTCAACCATTGCCATGGGCAGTCTGTTCCAGTGCTTGACAACCCTTTCAGTGAAGAAATTCTTCCTCATATCAAATATAGACCTCCTGTGGTAGAACTTGAGGCCTTTGTCTCTTGTCCTATGGCTTGTTACCTGACAGAAGAGGCCAAACCGCACTTGGCTACATCCTCCTTTCAGGGAGTCATAGAGAGTGAGAAGGTCCTCCCTGAGCCTCCTTCTCTCCAGGCTGAGCCCCCCCAGCTCCCTCAGCTGCTCCTCATCAGCCTTGTGCTCCAGACCCTTCTCCAGCATCATTGCCCTCCTTTGTACATGCTCCTGCATCTCAGAATTAGCCAACCAGGAACATTTATAGAAACAAATCCTAATGGTCCAGACATTTTGGGTTTATTTTTCTTTGATGGTTTGAGATTAGCTTAATTTCTTTACATATATGCTCCGAATATTTCAAAGTAAATTCAGATGTTAATTAATCAAATACATTATCCTGCTCTTTTTTTTCCAGGAAAAATATGAGACACACCGTGCAATCTTATGGTTTTAGTAGCCAGTGAGTCAAGTCTGGAAATTCCACATGAGTCAACGAGATTTCAGGTTCTATAGAGCATCCAGCCAGCAGTGGACAGGCCTCTGTTGCCTACACCACATGGCTCTTCTTGGGCTCATTGGTGAACGACATCCAGCCTGGTTACGCTGAACCTTTTGCATTTTATGCTTTCGGATGGTTTGTCTCTTCAAAGGCTTGTCACAGTGTTTCCTGCTGAAATCCAGGAACTATATATTTTCCCAGATATTTACCATCCAGCTGCTCCAACATAAGCCTGCTGCTAAGCCATAGAGCCTAGATGAGAATTTTGACCACAGCAGAGCAGTGGAACAGCAGTTCTTGTACCATCTCTCAGACTGTGGAAACTCAGCACTTAAATGGCTGAGATGATAATAAGAGTGCATGAAGCCTCCTGCCCCATCTAGAGCAGAACCGAGGTTGTTGGTCCTCTTTAGTGAGCAGTGTTTGGGTGCAACAGAGGCTGAGTAGGAGGCCATGATTAGACATACCACAAGAGCAAGATGAGCTTGGCTGTTGCCCTGCTAAAGAGTTTGCAGGCCAAAAACTGCTTGTCAAGCTAAAAGTGGACACCTTGACTATACAATAAACAGACCCTCAGTGATCTGAGGATGACAAGGGAATGATCTTGAGTTAAGTATGCAAGAAAAGTAGGAACTAGCTCATGTAATTGATTAAATTTTCATATATTTCCCAGGATGTTTCATCCCCAGAGGGATGGTGCTGTTTTTAGGAAAATAATCTTGTAACGAAAATCCCCTGAAACTGCACAGCCTGAGGTGATTTTTCTCATCTTCATACACCGAGGAACCGCACAGACCGTATCTTTGCTGAAGAGTTAATCCGGGTGGGAGACAGCCGTATCTGAACACCTGAGTTATGCCAGTCTGGACACGAATTATCCCCCTGAATGACCCTACTGCTCCTTTGCTGCTTGTGAACTTTCCTGAGTGTGTCAAAAGATTCAGAGCGGAGGAGGGACTTTTTTATTGTTATTATTATTTTTATTTAGATACTCTGGGATGCTTTCCCAATCTCTTGTGTCAGATGTGGGAGAACTTGTTTACTCCAAGGAAAGGCTTTTGGGAAAGTCCTGAAAGGTTCAACGCACTCATGATCAAATCTGGGTCCTCACTGCAAAGCAGCGAGTGCCAGCCCATGGCCAGACAGGACCCAGGCTGTCTGTCCCCTCCTCAGAGCTCCTGGCCTGAATTGAAACCACTTCCCAAGCCTGAAAGAAGATTTTAACACACGTGGAGCTGGTGCCTTGGAGATGTACCTTTCATCCTCTTTCATTTCAACTGCTCGATATGCCCAGGCAGTTGTGGCAGGCACCATGGAAATGCTGTCTTCACAAAGACATTTTGTCTCCAAAAACATTTTCATTTTACACCCAAGTCTAGCCGGAGGTGAATTCTTTTGTTTAATGAAGAGCCACAGCTCCTTTGGAACAAAATGTTCTCCTGTAAGCCGGGTGAGCCGCTGGTTTTATTGAAGAACAGTCCTGCAGACCAAGACAATGCTGTACTTCACTACCCCTTTTGAATTACCACTCTGTCATTTCCCAAAGGAGCATGATCGGCCGACCACTAAACTCTGCTTTAAGATCTTATGCCTGATCTAAATGAGACAGAATGAAGCCCTGGAGAGATTTCAACCCTTGCTTTGTTGAAACAACATTGCTTTGTTTGGAATGTGTCTGCCTTTGTACTGGGGAATGAAAATGTAACCCAGTGCCCAGTTTTGAAATACACAAATGCAACGCTTTTGGTAACGTAGCATATATAGAGATATCCATAGCATATGCTTTTTCTTAGGCATCATTTTTCTTGGAGATCTTCAACTAGTTTTGAAACCATCAAATCTTGAGCCTAACAGCTCGGTGAAGCAGGAACATATCATTTCTATGTTCCAGGCTGGCATGGTGACCTAGTTAGGAAATCTGTAGCAGACATGAAATGAAATCCAGACCTGTGCTTGCAACAGGGAACTCAGCCTTCCCCTGTATGCAGTTTGATTACACAAGCCAGTAGCCACCCAAATGTTCACGACACCCACTCCCAGCTCCAGTCAGTGGTCACCACCATTTGGCTCCCAGGTCTTTCCCGTGCATTACTTTAATACCCTTAGATTACAATCTGAGGGTAGCTCTAGGGATATGATCCAGATCTTTCAACCCTATGGTTGAATCCCGAGCTGGAAACAGTTGGACAACTGAGACAGTTGGACTTTTTCCAACCTCTTTTCACAAATTCGGTGTTGGTTCAGTGCATCTTGGGGCAGAGATTTCATGAACCCAGGCCCTTGCTGTACCATTAACTGTGCACCTTCATTGGCTGTGTAATAGCAGGCAGAGAATTTGGGGTGTGATGTATGTGATTAGAATGGAAGAACTGCACCAGGAGCTCCCACATCTCTTGTCCCTCCACCTACCCACCCTTCCCACCATGTGTCCTCCTGAATAACTAAATGAAGGATGTGTTCACTCACTCGGAGAACAAACAGACACGTCAGCCCTGCCCAAACAGAGGTGCTCTGTCTCTGTCTGAGCCCATGTCCTTTGATCACCATGGGTACCAGCTCCTGTTGGATATTTTGGGCTGTGCAGGGTGGGCTTGCACGCTCACTGGGTGGAGGGAAACACCTCTGCAGGGCAGGAAAGAGTGATTCAGCCACTCCTCTCTCTGAGTCAATATTTACCCAGCGGCTCAGGGTTTGGGGGAGGGATGGTCTCTCTTAGGGGTCACATTCCCACCCTCCTGAGTGAGGTGGCTGGAGCCACCAGCCCAAGAGGGTGCTAGCAGCCTTCTCCTGGGAGCATGCCCTCCTTTTTTAGGCTGCACTTGGATGCAAACTGGCACGCTGTGGCTATGTCTCTTTTTCTTGTTTTTTCTCTAATTGTAGTCTGGAGTTTTCCTTAATGGGACAGAGAAGTCTTTGAGACTGGAAATGTGCTCTTCTCTTTGTTTCTCGTAAGACATAACACTGTCCTCATGGGACCGCACTCCAACAGGGATATTTTAGTTCTGCCTGGCTCAACTTCTTGCTGGCCCGCGGTCTGATTGCTGTTTGTCACTGGGACTGCTGGGGAACAGAGACTGCCCTCACTGCGGCTGCTCTAGTAGACTGGAGCCTTGAATTTGGCTGGGCTTCCCAAGCATTTCCACGAGGCAAATAGTAACACTAATTTCAGCCGGACACTGTATTCCTTGCTTACATTCCTAAAGGGCTGTGTTGTGCTGCTTTTGCCTTTTTTCCACGTTAAATGCATTGCTAGATTTCACCCCAGGGGTGGCTATGTCCTGCTGGTGGATGATTATATTCTTCTGTTTGAGAGCCTGAAGATGAAAGAGGACTTTGAGACCTCTTTTGATATATGGAGATACCCTTCTGCCTGGTCCCTGATAGGATTTTGTGAAGGTGTTGAATATGTCCCATCCTGCAGACCTTGGTCTCATTTATACTGGTGTAAAACAGGAATAATTCCATTGGCATCAATGTCATTTATATCAGCGTAATCATGGGAGAAGGAGAAGAAATAGGCCTGCAGGGATTTTTTGTTTCTTTTAGGGGGAACCATGCTGACTGTAAAACCACAGCAAAATTATTTTTAAATGAGAAAAATTTCTTTAAGACAGATCAGCCTCTTAAAAAGAGAGACAAATGGAATGAAATGCTGCAGTTCAGAAAGTCCTGCGGTATTTGGGAAATGGGGCAGTTTGCTGTAAAGGGAGGAGTAAACAGGCAAAGCCAGGAGAGTTGCAAAAAAGAGAGACCCAGAAAATTAAGCTGCTTATGAATTAGATTATTAAAATTTCTCAGAGCACAAGAGATGAGATTGTGGAGGTAAGTTTATTCTCAGCACATGCGTGGAAAAACGTAAACCTCAGTAAGAACCACTGAGTAAACCTGAGAAAAGAAAATGACTGTGCCTGGAAATGTTTAGGGGATGGTGTTTGTCAATTAATGAACTGAGAGGCCACCGTTTTCAGCTCAGTACACAGCAAAGACGTGCACAGACTAAGGCCAAAGAAGGAGACTTTTTCTTTTTCCCCAGTAAGAGGAATGAATACATTTTGCTCTGTGCTTCATCTGCAATTGATTTTTTTTTTCTTTCATAAAACCTGGTGATTATTGAGAAGAGAAAGTTTGCTCCGAGTGGCTGGGCAAGGGGTCACAATTACTCACACCACCAGGTTCCCATTTGCCTTCAGGTTTGTTGATTTTGATGACAAGCCTTTACTGCTCGGTTTCTCAGTTGTGTCAGCAGCTTCCCCAACAGCCTGGTGATGCTTTTTGTGTTACACTGTGCAGACAGGGGAGCAGCTCCAGCCAAAAAGCACACATTGAGATTGTACTCCCTACTGTAAGAAACCTCATAGTTTGACTAAGTTGGGATCCAGCCTCATGGTTTGGACTCATCTCTAATAGAAATACATGGATATCTCCCATAACATATTTTAATGGAAAGAGGAAGTTTTCTGAGGACACAATACATATACCTTGTCAGGGAACAGCTCCTCTCTATGCCAAGAAGCTTCTCTCTATCCTGGAGGAAACACTGGCTTTATGTACGGGCCTGCCTGAAAAAGGGAAGGAAGGGGGATTCTGGCATCATCAGGAATTGTCAGCATGTAGGAAGGGAGAAACACCAAAGGGTCAGCTGCCTTCTAAAAGGAGGGCTGCTTGATTAATTTTGTGGAAAGAAACTGAGCTGTAAAAATGTGGGATTTTTGTCTTTAACAAGGACTGCACGCCAGGAGCACAGTCAGCTGGGGAGTCTGCACTAGCCCAGGACTATTAGGAGATCAAGGTCAGAAGGAGCCTGGATGCCATCAAGGAATTCAAGGAGAGACAGGCTGGTAAAGTGGGGACGTGGGAGAGCTGAGGTGCAGCTGCTGAAGTTTGTAAATGACTCAGCGAGGAAACTCATGTAGGATCCTGACTTAGAAGGGAAAACATTAAGTCTTGCAAGGAAAAAGCCCCCAACCAACACAAAACCACCGTGTGTCCATCTATACATCTGTTCCATAGACACAATTGAATAACCACAGAGAAAAGAAGTCCCTTTCAAGACAACATCGCTGCTCAGTCTCTCTGGGCATTGGGAAAGTGGTTATGCCATAGGAAATTATTAGAAGAACCCCAAATCATCCCTGTGTAGCTCACACTACAGCTAATGCTTTCAATGTAACAGCAGCAGAGGTTTGGAATGAAATGCACAGCCCAACATACTGTGTACAACATCAGACAGAGGTACCGCACTTGGCCAGTCCTTGTGACATTATAATTAGAGACAGGGCTTGAATCAAACATCCAAATGTGGAGCAGTGCTGTGAGTCAGCTGAGATGCACCCACCAACATTGTCATTATCCTGCATTTTGTCATTTTTAATGAAATTCAAGCACTGTAATCTTCAGGCCATTCACAATTTGGATTGAGAGACAACCCCAAATCTAGTATTTATCTCTGCTCTCCAAGGCCCAAAGTCAATAAAGTGTTTAAACACACAGCTGGGAGACACAGGATTTTGGGAACTGCACTTGTGAAAAAGCTGCCTGAAGCTTTCCAGAGTAGAGACGGACCTCAATTTTCAGGACCCCTGAAACGAGCACGCATTCCCATAATTAAAGGTCCATATCTATCTCTGACTAGCATGGCTCTGATCTGAGAAGGAAAGTTCTTCTGTCACAGAGAACAAAAAAGCCAGCAAACAAAAATCTCAAAGAGGAAACTGTTAAAAGTGAATTAAAAATACATAACTGCACCAAGACAGATGCCAGCGAAACCGAGCATTTTGGGGTAAGATCTGCCAACCCTACTGAGCACACCATGTATTACAGCTCCCTTTCTCAGGCTGCCAGAGTATTCCCTGCACAGTAGTTTGAGTTAAAAGTGAGTCCTGAACTGTCATCTGAAATGTCCTGGTTCACATGAACTTCCTTGCCAATGCACCATATGTCAGCAGGGAGAGTATTTCTGCGGCACAAATGACTGGAGAGCACTACAGAGCAGATGCATCTGAACTTAAAGGACTGCAGCAGTGTGGAATTATGTTGGTCTGCCAGGCCCAGAGGGCCAGGGGGTGGTGGATCCCCTCTTGCTGCCTAAGGCAGCATTAGTAGAAGTCTTATGACCTATTGCCAAGGAGCTGTTCCACCAAATGCCAGATTATCCTGAACAGCTAAGAAAGCACTTGATTTTTCTGCTTTAATTCAGTTGTGCCTCTGTGTCCTCTACAGACTGTGTATGAAATGAGCCATTCTGAAAACCATGGCCTGAGTCACATACTCTACATCCAGCCACATATTTCTTATTCCCTTAATCAATAGGGGCAGATAAAATCCTTCAAACCTTCTGGATGCTTCCTCCAGGTCTAGCAAATCTTTGGGGCTGATTCTTCTCAGTGCAAGCAGGTGTGTCGACATTTGGCCCTTGCACTTCTTTATTCTGAATTTTGCTTCCTCCCATGAATCCTCAACTCCAAATGTTTTGTGGACAAGTTTGCAAGCACACATTTACTAACTTTTCCCATATAGAATCTGCACAAGACATAAGGAGAGCACGCATTCTCTATTTCACTACTGAATTAGAGTCATTTAGCAAACTTGCAAGTCAATTTAAATGTCTAGTAAAATTTATAGAAAGGTAGATTTTTATCCACTATGCAGTAGGAGTGGGATCAACTCCTACAGTAACAAATTTTAAGAGAATTCTAAGAGATGTGTTGATCAAAGGTGGACCCATACAATTATCTTAGCACCAGTAACTGAAACAGTGGTGCTTCAAGGTTGTGGGGGCTCGTTTTGCCACTTCCTAAAGCTGTTGATATTCCTTACAACTCTACCATGATCTGCTGATTGATAAACAGCCCCAGGGCCACACTCTGCCATCAATTACACTTACAAGTTCAAAAACTGTGCTGGCAAATCAGCGAGGTCAAATGTAGTCAAGAGTCAACAAGACTGAGAACAGCATTTGGCTTAAAGATGCGAGAGAAACATTTCCCTGACACACACAGCACAGTGCAGTGCCCAGGATTCATTCTGCCTGCAGAAGGCATTTGTGTTTCCATGAGTCTGAAGATTAATTCAGTTACACTTTTCTGATAATGTGGAAATGGAGGAAGGTCATCTCTCTATGATGCTTCACCTGTATTTTCAATAGATTAGAAAAAAAAACCCTAGGATTTGCTGCTGATAAGTCTTCCTTGTTGTAACAGAAGCACCTGCTCCCTTGGTGCTTCTTAACTTACACTTAACTATGATATACCATAGAATTACAGAATCATAGAATAGTTTGAGTCAAAGTTGACCTTTTAAAGGTCATCTAGTCTAACTCCCCTGCAATAAACAGCAACATCTTCAACTAGATCAGGTTGCTCAGAGCCTTCTCCAACCTGACCCTAGATGCTTCCAGGCATGATGTTATTACACAGAACAAATAGGATGTAATATCCATTTCTTCTGGAAGGAATAGTGAGGCTGACAGGTGGAAAATCTTGAGCTGTTGTATACTTCAGTGGTTAAAAGGCAGGTGAGAAGAGAGTCTTGAACTCTGATTTTAATTCCTGGCTGTCTAATTGATTTGGTTGGATGAACTTGGTTTTCTCCATTGGAACCAGAGTCCTCAAGCCACGGAGAGCTTTTTCTGAAAGAAAATTGCTATTTGCTTCATAATTTTGCTGTCTCACAAATAAGGATACAGTAAGGATAATTCTTCCCTCCTACTGGCATGGCAATCCTTAAATCCATGTTTGCAAAACTCATTGCATGTTTTGGATGAAAGGTGTTAGAGAAGTGCAAAACAGATTTGACACCTTTTTTATAGGGAGGGCTTTCAAAGTTTCCTGTGATTGTTCACATTTTTGGAGATTAATCAGCTTTACTAAAGGATTATGCAAAGTGAAAGCCTGCAGCAGCAGGAGGTTGGGATTAGTGACCCAGAAGGTCCTTTTAGTCCTCTGTTCCTGGAGGCTTTTCCAAGTCATACCAAAGATGTTAAAGACTGCTTGTGTGGTCTGAACTTAACACCTTCAATACACACTCCCCACTGAAATTTTTTGTTGCATCCATTTAGCAGGGTAGAAGTAGAGGAGGGACTGGGCTTCTGTGTAAAGGTAAGAGAAATCACTTGCCACAACAATGATGGTGAGCACCATACAACCTTGCTTACAGCTCAGGAAATGGATGTGGTCAAGAAACAGCTCAATAGACCCAAACAGCCTCATCTCTCTGGCCTTGAGCTCCCACCTCTAGAAGCACCACTTGTGTTACCATTTGCCCACTCAGTCCTGGATCTCGCTTCTGAAACCCAACCTCAGCCAGCAGCAGTTCTGATGGTGGGTTTGTGCTGCAGACACCTGTCCATGTGAAACTAATCTGGGACCACCAAGCTCATTTTCTTCTGGTGATTTACCAGCTTGCCATATGGTAATAATTTTTGACAGTCTCAGTCTTGGGCTGGAATAAAATTAGTGATGGAAGTTGCTTTGGTCATGCTCTTAGCCAAGACCATACTTTACCTCACTGGAAAGCAGGCAGTGGTGCTGCTTTCCTGTGTTGAGGCAGGTATGTGTTAGAGATTAATTCAGATGCTCTCAACCCCCCACACCTCCAAGCCTTTCTGTGGAAACCAACACTTTCTGATGTTCAAATGTGTTTTGCCAGCCAAAATGTCAACCGCATGCCACCTCCGAGGGGGCCACAGTTCAGTGGTTGCACATCAGACCCATTGGTCCGTATTTATAAAGTGCTTTGATATCCCAGATGAAAGGACAGGGTATAAACGCCCCATTCATTAAGGTGACTACAGTAGCAGCAAACAGAAAAATCATTACCCACAGGTTCAGAAAGGTGTATTCCTGTTTATTAATTGAAGACCACATAAAGAATGCTTGCTTAAAGTGTTCCTTTTGGAGTGGACATTTCAGTGCTGGTCCAGCGAATGAAAATAATCCTAAAAATCTGCATCGACAAATGGTATAAACATCAGTTTGCCCAACTCAAAACAAGATTTTCCTTAAAAATGCAGCGAAAATCTTTATACAGGACTGTCCTTGTCCTTGCACACCAACAGGGAGTGAGACAATCAGTCCTTTTTCAGGTCAGGACTCCAGTGAAATTATTATTCTAGCAAAAAATAATTTAAATTAGGAGAGGAATAATTGCTCCAAGGTGAGCATCAGCTATTCTGCAGCTTAGTACATGTCCAAGTAATCACCTATGGGTTCACTATACAACCAGTGTCCTCTCTTTTATGCATATAACAAAGTCTTTGGATTTCTAGACCTGTATTCCTCCCTTCTTTCTCTGTGTATCTTTGAGATACATGACCCCCTTGCTTCATTTGGAAAGTTATGTTAAATAAAAACTTTTCTGTCCGCCATCCCAGAATTCAAGTGCTGAGCAGATACCCGCTCACAGTCCCTGGGAGCATGCAGAGTCTTTCATATATCATAACCATAAAAATAAATAAATTACAAAGCAGAAAGGAGATAAGGCACAGGTTTAGGCTGCCTTTTGAAGATTTATTAAAACAAACTGATATTTCTTATAATGTGCATGTAACCAGAATACATAATTGACAATGATAATCATTAACAGGTACTAATGTTATTTCAGAACAGAGGACGGGACGAGACAGACTAAACCTCCATGCATGCAGCAGAGGAAATCCAAACTGTGATAATTAAATGCAAATAAAGCCTGGGGGCAAAAATTCCTGGTCTCTCTAAGATAAGAGAAATGTATTTCTACCATCTATACTTCATTTATTTCTCTTGAAGACTCTAATTTGTTTTTAAGCTAATAGATCAAACATTCTTGTCACAGTTCGTACAACTGTCTCAAATATGTGAGAAGTACCCGCCAGGCGAGGACCACCAGCAATTTTTATGATTTCTTTACACTACAAATATTTGGCAGAACTGAAATCACCCAATAAAATAAACCTGTGGATTCATCTGCAGTTTTAGACTCTCTCCAAGTATTTTTTGGACTCCTTCCCAAAATAACTGATGCTCATGATATTCCAATATCAAATGAAAATATGTCCTAATTTTCATGTCTCACTACCACCATCTGTTATTAAAGAGAAAGTCTTTTTCCTAGTGGGCCAGGTGGCTTGAAGACACCCCATGGCCACGAGTGGAGCTCTGGTCCAGCAGTAATTCTAGTCCTTCACATCCCTGGGTTTATGGGGTTTGGAGATGACAAAGGGCAGAACCACGGAGCAGCAGTGGTGGTGGAATATAATTCCTTCCAGTACCAGCATCCTCTGCCAACTGGTGCCCATAGAGCACCACATCTACCCATGTCTGCAGGGGAGAGGAAGTTTGAATTAGTGTGCAATGGCTTTAGGGAAAGGTTCAGGATCCTCTTTGGAAAAGCCTTTGTCAAAAGGAACAGCTAATAATATACCATATTTGAAAGGTCTGCTCCGCTCCACTGACATTGCAGAGATCTTCAGTGAAAGCCACCCAGCAGTACACAAATGTTGCAGTGCCTTCTGTGAGGTTCACATCAGCCTAGCTGACACTTCAGAAAGTCAGTCTCCGAGCTTTATAGACATTCAGCTCTTCTTAATATTACATCCATTCTTCAAGTATGAAAGTAAAGCCTCTCTCCTCCAAACCAAAGACGAATTAAGTTATAAACCATCCCAACCTTGTGCCTCTACTGCTGCATTTGACAACCAAACCACATCACCGCTTATTCACCCCACCAAGGCATCCCAGAGAGCTGTTCCTAAACAGCTGACGCTGCTCTTCCCCATTCCTGTAGATATTTTTCTTTCCAGACATCTTGAGCTGTAGTTTTAGCAAGTGTTACTTGCAGCATGTCTTGTAAATCCTACAAACCTCTATAAAATCACACAGTGTCAATTTTACATGTTTTCCAGCAAAAAGGGCCATGGCTTTTGTTTCCAGCAGCCTTCCCAATGTACAGTGCCTTGCATTAATTTTTAGGGTCATCACCCACTCTAATTTTTGTAAAGCCCTCCAGTTTTACAAGGTTTGTCTCACACCTTGCTAGACTAGCTGGCAGCTGGCTAATGTTGACTAGATGGTGGAAGACAAACCTCTTTTTTAGTGTAATGCTGAATTCAAACACTGCTTTTTCCTGCAGATTGAAATCATGTCCTTTTAGATACAGCAGTGTAGCTCCACAGCATTCTCATCAAATCAAGAGAACAAGCAAGTAGAGCCACTCAGAAATTTCCATTTTATTTGTTTCTTCTTTAATACTAAGTTTGTTTTGTACAAAGACAGTGTTGCCCCCAGGAAAAGCTTGAGCTTGATTTTCCTGAAATGTGTCCATTTTCCCTCAGGAGAGCTGAATAAAAGCATTTAACTCGGGGTCAACATGATCTGAAAACTGTTCAGGTCAGGCCTAAACAAATTAAAACCATTGTAGGTCAAGTCAGCCTGACATGAATGTGCTTTAGCTGGAGTTACACATACATGTTGGGATCTGCATATCTGTTGTGAAGCAATGGAGATTCACTCCAACAAGGAAGCCCAGCCAGCAAAAATACAACATGAAGAAAACAACTTCACAAGGTGAATGGAGAACAACTGTAAATACAACTGAGCGTTGAAACAGCCCAAACAAACAAAATATTTCAAAATGCTTCCCACAATCACAATGAAAGATTTTTCTCCAAGTATCTCATTCTACTATAAGTTTCCAGCAGTTTAGTTTGGGACCCAAATCAAAGATGAAAATGAATGCTTAAAGGCAGGACACAAATCCAGATCTTTGTAGGGACATGTCTGCTCAGAGACACAAAACTATTTTGTTAACTGGCAGGGAATACTGGATCATGGTGGGATTTGCTGTGTTTCATAATTCCATACGTATTATCTGATATCACACACTATCATTCCCATTCCATAGATATGGAAC
Organism: Anabacerthia variegaticeps; assembly: GCA_035583185.1. Classification (NCBI taxonomy): domain Eukaryota; kingdom Metazoa; phylum Chordata; class Aves; order Passeriformes; family Furnariidae; genus Anabacerthia; species Anabacerthia variegaticeps. Next base: position 109,992,702 of record JAWWEW010000112.1, read on the forward strand.
TGGGACTGCATGAGCACTGCTACATGAGCAATACAGAAAGGAGATCAAGGACAATGGAGTGTCTCTAGCTATTAGAACTATAAAGCTATCAAGAAAAACTCCCTTTGAGGTAAGCTGGCTTCCAGGACAAGACCACAATGGCATCACATGAAACTATGAAGTGGAAGATTTAAAAAAAAACAAAAACAAAACAAGAAAAAAGGAGAGATGTGGTTCTTCACAAAATGTGTGGTCAATCTGCAGGTTTTGTGCAGTGAGATGTTGGACAAGAGAAAGGTGTGCACAAGGTCAAAAAGTGATGAAGAATGTTTTTTTGAACCCAGGGTGTTCTTCGATCATCTTTGGCTGAACAAGGATCCCTTCAGAGAGGGGAAGGATGTCTGTGAATCCTGTCTCTCTAAATCTGCCCAGTTTACCTATGCCTGTGCTGTTCTTGACACAGGCCTCTGGCAGCCCATTGAGCCTTCCTTGTTCTCCTGTGACACATTTCAGCTGCTGCCCTTGATCTTTTAATACAGGTCTGTAGATGGCTGTAGGGAACTGGGAGATGGGATGTGTTGTGGCCTGGGTAGCAAACATTCTGCAGACACATCTGAACTTACCCCCACTGAACATTTACCTGCCATATGAAGGACTCAAAGTGATGACCAAAACAATCTCTTCTAATTTTATGTTTCTGCCCTCATGACCCTGCAAATGCAGTACCTTTCAAATGGTCCACACCAGGACTGTGTTTGCTGAAAAAAGGGCCCTGGTCAATGCTGAAGGATGTACTTCTTAGGGGTTGTTGTTTTTCAGGAAAAAAGTCTTTCTGTTCCCTCATTCACAGTCTACACAAGCTGTCTGTGTTTTCCTCTCCATGGGACTCAAATAATATATAACAGAAATTTGACTCTACTGTATGCAAACACAAATGGGCTTTATGATAGAGGAAAGTCTCAGCCGTGAAGGGACAGTGCAGAAACACATAAAGAGCTGAGGAAAGCTGAAGATGTACAGGAAGGGTCAACACCAGCTGAGTCTCCTGCAGGTCCAGCACAAAGCAGCCTACACATTCCGTCAGAACAACTGCCCAGTTGCTCTACTGGTTTTTGGAGAACATTATTTATTTCAGTGCCAGCACCAAGACAGACTGCTCTCCACAACACAGACATCACAGGTGGAGATGCCTCCAGCAAATGCCCACTTGGACCAGCTCACTGAAGACTTATCTCCTACAGATTATCTGCATAGACAAAACCTGCTAAGTGGGAGCTGTGTTTTGTACCCTTGACATCACTCCAATAACCCACTCACCATCGGGTTAAGCTCCTATTGAACATGAGCAGAGCTCCTTACATGTTGTGCAACACAATGGAAAATTGAGACCATACCATAGATGAGGACATAGGAGTTACGTGGTTTGCCCGAGGCCACACAGTGAGTCAGCGGCTAAATTATAAACTTGGGAGTCCCTGGCTCCAAGTCACTTATTCAATCTATGCTGCCTCTAAGGCATATTACATTGGGGGTATTGTATGGAAATGACATTAACTTTAAAGAGCAGTGTGCAGTAGAAGCAAGGAAAATAAGTGGGCTTTATTGTGGGTTGATTTTAAAAAAAAAAAAAAAAAGCATGAAAAAAGTGACACGAGCAGTTTTGCAAGCATACAGTGTAAATTAATTTTGCACAATTTGATTTCGAAACCTCCCCTCTGGATTAAAAACCTAAACACCAACTTTCAGGCCATAATGGACCCTTTTTTTCCACTCTTTTTTTTTTTTTTTCCTTTTTCTGGCAATTCTGTTAACCCCTGAAAATAGTGGTTTAATATGGAAATGCTGACAGCTCCTTAAGCAGAGCATCGCATTTGCAACACTGTAATTATGCCTACTTCAAAATGCTCCAAAGAAAACAAGATTTTCCTGTTCAAACAAATCTTGAATGGTTTTAGCCCCAGAATTAAATCATTCAGACCAAAAAGGACCATGTTAAGCATTCTGAACAAGGGCTGTACCAAGGAGATGTGGAAAGAGATAAATGCAAACTGATTTTACACTATTTACATAATTAGATCCACATCTCTGCTTTTCTCTATTGAATGAGTAAAGACCAGATTAACCTTATTATTATTATGTTTATTTGATTGACTTAGGAATTCCATCTGGATAAAAGAGAGCCTGGATGTCTTTCTCCATGCGCGCCCAGCGTGAAGCCAATCAACATGCCTCTCTAAGTAACAAATTTGGTTTATGTCATCTATCAGCAAGATACTGTAATACTGCATCTAGCTTTAGTTCAATGGATGAATGCTCCTTAAAGACCATGCAGCTTAGAGGTTTCCATCCTGCATTTTTATGTCCCCACAGAAAATTGCTTGTCAGATTTTCCACTCTTGTGAAGATGGTGGTAAGGAAATGTGTGGTGCAGAACGTGTGCATGGCTCATTGAAAGGAGAAGGCAATCAATAGCTCAGCACTGCTCTCTTGGTGGGGGATGTTTGCTTGTTTTGCAAGAGTTTCTTGCACCCTGTCCTGTAGAACAAAGGCAAAGATGTGGGTAGGTACAGGATCCCTGTGCTGGTGATGAGAGTGTAAGAGAAAGGGGAAATATTTCTTCCACTGCTCATAACTTTGAATGTTTAAAGTGCTTCATGCAAATAATCCTTCCTAACAACATTTGCTGTATCTCCATTCAGCATAGATAATATTAGACCAAAAACAGAGAGCACTTTGGTGTCAGTCTCATTGCATTGTATGGGGAAAAACAATGTTTTGAGTTAATAGGAGAATTCACTGCAATTGGGTTACTTCCTTTGAAAAACTATTCTACCAGCTAATCAAAAGCCATTGTCAGGGACCTTCTGCTGGCAGGTACCCTCACCCTCCAGACAAGAAGGTGAGTCTCAGCAAGCTGAGACTGGGAGAGGTTGGATTTATTTCCTAGCTTTCCATAATGAAGACGGATCCATGCAGTTTATCTTTACCATCTCCAAACAGGACAACAAAAATATTAATTTATTTTCCATTTCATATCAGCCTTGTTTCTTTGGGTTGCCATCATTTCTGGGAAGAGCCTTCTTCTGACCACACGCAATTATAATGCCCAGTTCAGAGTGCTCAGTGCAATTCAGGGGCGTGCAACTAATCCAAAGAGATCGCAGAAGCACAGAATCACAGAATGGGTCAGGTTGGAAGGGACCACAGTGGGTCATCTGGTCTAACATCCCTTCCTAGGTAGAGTCATCCCAGAGCACATGGCACAGGATTGTGTCCAGATGGTTCTTGAGTATCTCTAGTGAGGGAGATTCCACAACCTCTATGGGCAATCTGGCCATTTGAATCAGACCAAGAATATTTCTATCATCAAAGTGGCCATTTTGTAACCCTACCTGGACGTCTTGCAAATGTTTCTATTTCATCTGAATTCCCACTTCTTGCTCTAGCAAACCTACAGGAATTTGCCATCAGGCTGCAATCGTACACAGGTTACATGAGACTCTGCGAGTTATCTCACTCGTAGGCTCCCTTTGACACACAGACTTGCTTTTGACTTCCTCCCGTGCATTATCACAACAGACTCCAACTCACACGCTCTGCTTTTCTGTTGGGAAAAGATTGTGTAACCTCCAACATTCACCCAGAAACCCTCCCCTCACAGGGAAGGAAGCCTCCAGCCAAACGAAAGCTTTGATATTAAGAGCACAGCTATGTGTAAACCCATAATAATGCGCTTGGACTGCAGCTCTCCTTAAGGAAAACAACAAACCAAAACATTCCTAATTAAGCTATTGGCTCGGAGGAGGTACCAAGTCCAAAATGATTTTGACTCCATATGGAATTTATATGGAATGCAACATGCAATAAAGCACCAGCACACCCAGATGTGGATGTTCTGCAGCTGTCTGTCTGCTCCCTTTGATGGCAAGCTACAAAGATCCTTCCTGACACAGCCATCCCCGCGGGAAGCAAGAGGTGACTCCTCTGCACTCGCATATCAAATTGAGCAGTGGAAGGGAAATTTTAGAAAGAGAAGATCTAAGTTTACAAATGTCACTGTTGTGCTCAGCTTTTATTTTCTGCGTGTTCACAACAGTAGGCTCTTAGCATCTGGTCCCTCTCAAACAGTGATGGGACACACAGTGCCAAGGGAAACTCTTGGGAAGCACAGCCTGGGTCTCCCCAGGGTTTCTGCTTGGAGCTGTGGATGCAGATGTTATTTTTCCCTGCAGCTGTTGGGGGCAGTAGACAATCAGTCCTGGGTTTCTGCAACCTGTACGACCTGGGTGTGGATCGTATACAAGCTATATACGTGCCCCGGTGGCGAACAGATCTGCAAGACACCTGGCATGTCTGGAAATATAAGGAAAATGTAAGACTTGTCTTGAGAAATGCCAGTTTTGGTGGTCCTCGAGATATGGACTACTGTGCCTCTGATCAGGGCCAAATTCTGCTATCATAAATCGTAGTATGATTTAGCAAAGGCCAACTGATTTTGGTCAGGATTTTCCCATTTTCAAGCCATGAGTATTCTTATTTTAGGTGTAGCCACTGAATTTTCAAAGAAGTTCCAGGAAATGAGTAGTTTAATCTGAGAGTCAGGGAAACAGATTTTCTTTGGAGGGAGGCAGGAGGCAGATTACAGGCAGAGCCCAGTAAGATGAAATTTGGAGGTTGTTTTTACACTCATGCTTACCAAAGATCATTTTTTTTATCCAAACAACTCACTCTACAGCCACAGGCAAGCTGGGCACTGTTACTACCACGGCATGTATTGAAGTGTATGTTGGGCTGCATGATGAAGGAAGGCCACAGCACCAGATGGAACTGGATGATCTCTAGGGTCCCTTCCAACCCAAACCATCCTGTGATTCTATGATGTTCAGCAGGAGCAAGAGGCTGGCTTCAATCCATGTACCAGCCAATAGATATTTCACATTTTAGCACATGCTAGAATTTCCTGGTCTGTGCTGATACCTGTGATACTTTCCAATTATCCAGAAAATCAAAAGCAGAAAAGCCCAGCTCAGCCTTAGACCCCAGAAAGGAAGAGCTTTGTCTCCACAATGAGCCCTCAGTAATCCATGGGGAGAGGGGGCAGCATCCTAAATGACAGCTGGACACAAAATCTGAAGGTGTCAGAAAAAGCAGCTTCTTGCTCCACTACTGGAGGACCAGGCAGTTCAATCAGACTGAAGCCCTTGGAGATAGATGGGATGAGTCCTGGGCCCTGTGACAGTGGTTTGGCCACCAGCTCAGAAAGACTTTGGAGGTGCTCATCACAGCCAAGCTGGACCTTTCTGCAGGGTGTCTGGAAGTCACTGTTACCCTCCAGTTCTCCAGTGTTAGAAAACTGCCTGACTTCTCCCTTTTCTTCCCTTCTCCATCTCTTCTTTTGTGAATAAGTGACAGGCACCCATCCATAAAACTGGCGTGGCATAGACAATTAGTGGCTTGTGGCTTGCTTAAGCACAGCTTATCGGATCTGAGTTATGTTCTCAGTCCACCTGATATCTCTGATAGTCCCTTCAGGCCCATCAGCTGCTGTCCTGAGCATTTTGCTGACTGCTGCTGTCTGTTCCCAGGTGGCCATGAAGGTCAATGGCATCTTGGCCTGTATCAAGACTAGCATGGCCAGCAGAACCAGGGAAGTGATCAATCCCATTGTACTCGGCACTGATGAGGAGGGCAACAGAGCTGAGGAAGGATCCAGAAAACACATCTTCTGAGGGATAGCTGAGGGAATTGGGTTGTTTGGTCTGGAGAAGAGGAGGCTCTGGAGGGACCACATTGTTCTCTACAACTACCTGAAAGGAGGTTGTAGCCAGGTGGGCATCTGTCTCTTTCACCAGGTCTCAAGTGAAAGAACGTGAGGAAATGGTCTTAAATTGTGCCAGGGGATGTTCAGATTAGATATTAGGGAAAAAAAATTCTCTGAAAGAGTGGTCAGGAATCAGAGTAAGTTGACCAGGGAGGTGGTGGAGTCACCATGTCTGGAAGTGTTCAAGAGACATCTGGGTGTGGCACTTGGGGATATGGTTTGGGGGTGATTGTGGTGGTGCTGGGTTGATGGTTGGACTGGATGATCTTTGAGGTCTCTTCCAACCCCGGTGATTTAGTGATTCTGTGATTCTGTTGGCAGTATTTCAGGTGCTGCTTCTGACAGCCAGTGAGCTTAATGCAGTGAGCAGTGGAGATCTGCAGTGCAGCTGTAGTGAGTCCAAGTACAGGTTTACAGCCAGTGGGGAGAAACAGGAATATTTAGGGTACTACACACCATTCCTAAAAGAAATGGGTAAAATAACTCAGGTTTTGTTAAATTTTCATGGGGTATTTTTAGAAAAGACTAATTCTGTGTGCCTCAGCCAGACCTTCTACACTCATTTCTATGCAAAAGCTCAGGGATGGGATTTTTTATTTTTATCTCTAGGTTACACTTATTTGAAAAAGTGAGGGGTTTATGGCATACTGGTCCCCCACTTTGCCATACTGGGGACCTGCCAGAACAGCCCCAGCTGCCTTTTGGGTTGGGACAGGGAGGTGGCTGGTGCACACCAGGGTCTGTCCCCATATGGGACTGCACCCTGGTCAGGTAATTGTGGATGTCTGGTACAACAGGTGCCAGAATGTTCCTTTAATAAAATCATTGCTTTTAATAAGAATAAGAATAAGGAGGAATGCCCAGTAGCTAAAAGGCTAAGCCTTGATCCTGAAAATACATGCTCACATGCATAATTATGTGCACTTAGCAGTCCTCCTACAGTGCTCTGAGAACATTGGAGCAGGCTGCTCCAGTTCCCGTGGGCTGTAGCAGGGACAGGACACCACTCATGGAGTGACTGGTGCTCCTGGGCATACTGGGATCAGACCCTCAGCCAGAGAGCTGCACCTCCCTCTTTCAGTAGGAAAAATGGTATTCTGCAGGGGGCAAATTCCAAATCAGGGTTTTATTAGTTAAGGGGACATGGTTCAAGATTTCTGTATCCTGCAGCTTCCCCGCTTCCACTGAGCTGGGTGATGCTGTGAGGATCAGCTGTTTCTCAGGAGATTTAGCAGGGATTAGTGGTTCCCATGTTGGAGCTATAAACACAGTCCTGCCAATCACTTCAACCTCCCTCTTCATGACAGGAGAATAATACAAGGTCCCGCTCACTTCCCTCTTAAATTTCACATTCTTATTTGGAATATTTTTCCTTTATGAAAAGTCATCCAGGGATAAGCAAATAGGAGATTATTTTAACAACTGGGCTCCGATACTGGACCATTTACATTGCTTGTTTCTCACTGGCTGCCTTGTTTACAACAGACTGAAATGGTTAATCAAAATTGGTAATACATGATATACCCAGGTGTTTCATACAGTGGCCATATTAATTTTTTTCCTTGTAATTATTGTGTTACTATGTCCAGCACTGAAATGGTTGAATATCTGTATCAGAGAACTTTGAGGAATAAAGAGATTTGACTGAAGGAAAATATTCTAACAAAGGTTTTCCTGTACAGGCAGTTGCCTTCTGACACTAACACAGTTCCTTATAACTTACCATTTTTAATGATGGGTTTGTGAGCAGTTATGGAAAGCTCCAGCCTGGAGAACTAATATTGCAGGGAAGCTCACAGGGTGGTTTCTCTGTTCCACCCTGGAGGTAGCTGCATTTCCACTCAGTGACTAAGCAGATGATACATACTCAGGGGTAGATGGGTTTATTTTTTACTCTTAAAATGTCAGAGTAATTCCCCAGCCTGCAGTAGAGGTACCAGAGAGTACAAGAGAGTAAGTGGCTCACAGTGGGTAAAGGACTTTTTCTTTGACTTAGTGAACACATACAATTTTTTAATATCTATGTATCTATCTATCTATCTTTATTTGTATTTGTATACATAGATATTTATTTATATATCCATCTATCTGTATTTATTTGTATATATTTATCTATTTTTATATTTTATATATTTATATATATATTGCAGCTTGGTCCATCTGTTCCTCTCCAAACAAGATACTTTCCTAATTCTTCCTCAGTCCTCAGGGTGGTCAGGGAACTGACGAGAGAGGTGAGAGCTGTTTGTAAGCTAAATGTACCCATCCTCTTATTCTCACAGCTTGTTTAATGCTTGGCATTTACAAGCAAAACCAAATAAAATTAGACAAAAATCTCTGAGACACTACAGTGTCTGAGGGGTGCTTGTAAAAGTAAAGGATTAGAGTTTACCCATCCCATTGCTCCCTCTCCTTTTGGCTGAGGTTGCTGGAGAGTTGAGAACAACCTAGATGGTCTCCAGCACAAGAAGACAACCTTTCCACAAGGAGTAATGCTGCTGGCTAAGCGTACAACCAGTTGTCCCGCTAATTGGGGGCTGGAGTAGGAATGATCATATGTTTTCATTACAAAAAGTAGGACATCCTGGCTTGTGCCATTCTCAGCTCTGCACACTGACCGAGAATTCCTCTGGAGAGGCAGCTCATAGCAATTCTTGCACACACATCTTATCCACCTTATAATCCATAACAAGAACAAGTTGCCACTTTAAATAATTTCATTCCCAGTTTCAAAGCTGCCCAGCATGAAGCCCTTCTCAGAAACAGCAGGCAGTGAGCCCTGTGCTTGCACCGTGCTTGGAATCCCAGCGAGCGTTTCCACAGCATCCCTTCCCCACTGGACTAGCAGCCCTCACTGGTGAGGGATGGTTGCCCTTTGAGTGAGTACATGTGAGACAGATTTCCAGCTTGCTTCAGCTCCCTTTCAATTTATGCCATGAAATTAACTGACACAAACATTACAGGTGTCAGAAATGGGACCTACAACTTAATTGTTTTGAATGAAAGGAATAGGGATGGTCACACTGCACATTCATTATGTTGTTTGGATTTTTGTGCATAAAAAAAAAAAAAATCAAGCCTCTGTCTCCTTACCCATTCATATAATTTTGTTGGAATTGTTCTCCTTCCCATTTTTCTGCTCTTGTCAAATTAACCAAGTGTCAAAATTACTATCAGAGAAGCTTTGGTTCACCTTCCCACCTAGGGTGTAGAATTGCTGAGAAGAGAGGACAGGAGAGCAACATGGACCAATATTGCTCCTACAACAAGGAGATTCAGGACTGGATGGTCCAGAAGGTGACATCCAGATGTGTGTTTCTGTGAAGTCAGAGTTAAAGACATTTTTCTACTTGTGGGCTGTACTCACAGGAGTGGAGGTAAGGGATCAAAGTGCTGTGGAAAGTCACACCCACAAGGAAGGACAATCCCTTTTATGAGGGCAAGATACCTCTGGATTTAGCTACAAACCAAAATTACATTTTTCCACCATTTCAAGTTGTGCAGCCATCACCTAATCACTTTTAACCATCATTATTCACTCTTTTAGAACATCAGTGTTTTTTTCAGAACTCTCGCCCTCTTATTAAATATCTGTGTTTTGGATTATTCTTCTCAGAATTATTAGTTTGCCTTTTTCCAGACAGAATCTCATTCTGTTTCCTGCTCATATTTCTAACCCCTGGTTCCATTAGTGTTATTTCTCTGTCTTCACTTGGTTTACAGTTCTTTCCAGCGCAGTGTCATGTGCAGATCTAGTTAATGTACTCGGTTACACCTCCTTCCAGACCATTAATAAAAGTATTAAATAATGTTGCTGCTAGCACAAATCCATGAAGCACCCCGCTGTTCACCTCCATCATCTTCAAGACCACAGCCATCCATCATGTGCACCATTTATCACCAGCAAACAGACTTTGCAAGCTAAATCTGTTCTGTTTGAATTACATCACTAGCTATGGGTGAGGAAAAAAGCAAAGAAGTGTCAAGTGTTAGTGGTGGAAGGAGGTGGAACAAGGGCTGATGATATCGCTCAAAGCCACTCCTTATCAAGGAATCCAAATGGACCAGTGGAGAGAAGTGCAATCCCTCTCTGCATCCTACCATGCCCTGCAGCAGAGGTTTCCCTGATGTCCTGGTCTGGCAGTGCCAGAGGCCACATACTTGAGGCAGGCACTGTATATCATCCCAAGAGCTGCTCCACCAGCCAGTGCACAACAGGAATAGCAGTCACTGGCAGGAGGGAGATACTGCTTGTTCCCACATAACTATTTCCGGTAAGGAATAATCACATATCCAGACATGAACTAAAATCAAAGAAGGAGAAGTCTGGAGCAGGCACGGTGCCACTCTGCCTGCTGCTGGGATCTGTGAGGAGGGATCAGCTGGTAAAGCTGAATATCTAAAAACCCAGGGCTGGAATGGGCAATTAACTGGGGACTTCTGTCATTTCTGGGCATCTACAATGAGAAGAAGGAGGCTGGCAGGAAGGCAGGAGAGCTTTTTTCCATTCATTCTTCCTCTTCAGGAAAGCAACATATTTCCCATGCACTTGTCTAGACATGTGGCATGTACAGGAATGTAAGGGATGCCACACCAAATTAAAGACCTGAGGTCCAGCAAGCTCAAAATCCTGCCTCAGTGAGGGTCAGCATCACGGGTCTCTGGGAGAGGAGTAGCTCTCCTGAGGTGTGTGGAGCTGGCACAACCCCCGTGAGCTGCCTCAGTGCTCCTGGTAGGGATCCAGGAGGCTTCAAAAAGGAAAGTCTATTTTAATCCCTGAAGCACGAAGTGCAATCGTTTTTCAGACTGTTTGATACGGCTGTGAGAGCTGCGGATCCACCAGGGAAACCACAGAAATGTCCCAACCTCATCTGAAGGATAACAACCCCCCAGAAGTCCTGACAGAATTGGTGGGAAATACAGGGGTTAAGCAAGTGAGAAATTCACATCCAATGATAATATATGTAAACTGGGATGGCTGCTCTGACCTGACCAGTTAGTTGATATCTGGAGTCCTGCAGATCTGTTTCTATTACAAGCAACTTTTCTGTTTCTTGAGTGTAATCCTGTTTAACTAAGAAATAGGTTTAAAAAATCCTGTTTCACTGAATGCAGTAGAAACAAAGAAAAGCAAGCATCTGTTTTGCTCTGAAACACCCAAACCTCCTGCTGTAGCAATTTGTGTGCCCCCAAACCCATTTTACTCACGATTATTTAACAAATGCAAATAAAATAAAGAAGTGTGGAATTAGGTAATGGAGTTCCACTCTGTCTGGACAGCAGGTAGCAAAAAGCACTTGAAGAGAATACCAAGTGAAAGTATCCTTGAGTGTACACACATCTCTAGCTCTAAGTTGAACATATACTGATGAATTTTAAAGGAATTGTCTCAGCAGCTTACCAAAGCACTGGGAGTTCAATTTTGAACAGCTGTGGGAAATAGAAGCTATAGACATTTGTAGGTGGAAATAGGAGGGAAAAAATATTGCAATTACTGTGTGTGTTTTAATTAAAAATAGCAGTTTGAACAACTTACACTTCACAGCTCAGATATTGTAATTATGGTTATAGTAAACAAGTCTGAACAGAAAAGCAAAAGAGCAGGGTAGGTAACAGAGCTTAAGGTTGAAAAGGGGTAATAAAAATATGAGCTATAGAGAGTATTTCAGACAAAGAATGAGAACATTTCTTCACTAAAACTTCAGAACTTCAGAATACAGAGCTACAGAGACTAGAATAAATATAATTAATTTTAGCACAACAATTTCAAACGAAATAGCTCATTTATCACAAGGTTTCCTGCAGCAGGTCAGGCTCCCGAATCCACAGAGGTACTGCTTGGACCACTCCTTGTTTATTGCCTGGTGCTCAGGTGATCTGTCTGTTTGCAGATCATGTGCTATGATCATATCGTGTCCCACAGACTGGTGTGCCACACTACCAGCACTTCACTGGAAATTCTTATTTATATATAAAAATATATAAGTTTTTATATATTTTTTATAATTTTTATGTACGAAGTGGCATTCATCCTCTGGAGCCGGAATGGAACTTCTGTGCACCCCAGAATGGTGCATCTGGTGGCTCAGTGCTGTTGGATTGGCCTTGGTGGCTTAATAACCAAATAATAATTTTTATCTTTAAATATTTTCTTTGTTTCCAAAGCTGAGCAACAATATAAAAAAATGTTTTTCTTTCATAATTTTAGATATTGAGACTGCCTGTGAGAAAAGGGCATCAAGTCTGATGTGCTGCCTGAATTCCAGCTGCATGCTTACATTTTAATTACTTTATAGTCCTGTGTCATTTAATCTCACAGGGCAATACATTTCACTTTCTGTCCTAGACTCTGTCAGTGTTGCTTTCATGTACTGAATAGCTGCTCACTCCCTGGGACTCTGGGGGATTGATCCTTCTCATCTAGGGCACACTTCATGCTGTCCCTCATGCACACCACCCTGCCAGAGAGTCAATCTCCTTGTGGTCCATCTCTCCTTCCCATTGCAACCACTCAACCCACACGTGGTAAGGACAGCCACGATGCCTGTGATGACGTTGTGGTAGGAAAACATTGAATTTGCCTGCAAGGTGAGGTTGTGACAACTAAAGAACCCTGTTTGGTGAGGGGCATCAATAGCAGCAAGCGTTTTGGAAGGTACTAAGTGTCAGCAGGGCAAACACCCCAGTGACTGCAGCTTTAAGCACATCCTCCCTGTGTAACCAAATGCGATGACAAACCTGGTGGAACCACTTGCAGTTCCTCATTTTAATTCTCATGTAAGATAGACAAGGGGGTAAAGCCATCACGAGAGAAGAATTTCCTCTTCTTTCTCTCTGTATATATAGACTTTGAGGTGCTTGTGGATGAGGTTTCTTCCCCACAACACCTCACAGCAACCCTGTACTCCAACCTGGCTGCCAAAAGAGGCTCCTCCATCTGCCTGACAACTGTTTACAACTGACTGATGATTAAAGATGCCACGATAGCAAGTCACTCAGCCCACCCTGGGATGCTGAACCATCAGGTGCCAAGAGCAGAGAGAAACCTTTTGTCTTGTTTTTTGCATAATAGGAGGTTGTGGCTACAGTACCTTGGTGCTGCTATCAGTAATGGGGACAACAACAGCCCTTCAGGAGTGAAACCGATGTGGAATTTAGATGCAAAAGTATTTGTTTGCATTAGGACAGACAACAGGGCTGGGCAGGCAGGGCAAAATGAGTAAGAGCTTCCTGTGTTTTCTGGTGTTTTTCTCTGTTTAAACAGGCCAACACACAGGTGTGACAAACAGCGGTGTTCTAGCCACTGGAAAAAGGAACCATTTCCTGCCGCCCATCTACCAGGAATCTGGTTTTCTTCCATGCAAAAGTGTTTGCAAAACATGAGCGCTTTGGGCAGGGCATCATGAATGAGTCCACTTCCAATTCAGGCCATGCAAAGTGGGATACAGATGTGTGTGAAGGGGCCTGGGCAGTTGCATGAAGAGGAGAGAAGGTAAAATAGCATTTCTTAAAGCCAGAAGAAAAACTGTGCTGTCCTCCAAAAAGTGTTGTCCTGTCCTTGTCAGGAGCAGGAAAGGCAGGGACACCCTGCTGATCCAAAATGAAAAGGTTGTTCAGGCACAAAGGTTGTGTCCTGTTCAATCAGCAGCCCAACAAGAGGAAATTGGATTTCTGTAATGCAGAAAGCTGCCTGGATCTCCTCTTAGTGTTAGGAAATGTAAGGAAGGGTGTGAAAACACAGTCTAATACAGAATTTCCTGTTCTTTTCCTCATTCACGGCTCCTTTTGGCAAAAGACAGGGTTAAGATTATAAACTGAGACACACCAAACCCCTGTGCTGTCTTTAGCGACTGCTCAGCTGCAGCTGGCTTGCACTAGTGTGCATCCAAATTCTCTTCTGCACAATTCACGTTGAATTCACTGTGACTGCTCAGGAAAACACATTAACAACCCATAAGATGTAAGATCTGGCTACTGCCTATGGTGTTTGCTCCAGCATGTTTCAGAAAGAGTTACACAAGGTTATTTACAAATACACATTATAATTTCTAATCTCAAGATACACTGTCTTTGAAGTTTCAGAAGCTGCACAGGACCAGATCCAGAATTATGTGGGCACCTAATTCCTATTTAGATCCCAACTGATATCACCGTAGCTCAATGCCCGGGTGCTACTAAGGTATGAGCCTTAACAGTAGTATTATGAATTCTATAGCACAAATCATAGAATGACAAAATCAGAGAGTCATTTAAGTTGGAAAAGCCCTCTAAGATCATCAAGTCCAACCATTTACTCAGCACTGCCAAGTCCACCAGTAAACCATGTCCCCAGGTGCCACCCTATGTGCCTTTAAAATCCCTCCGGGGATGGTGACTTAACCACTTCCCTGGGCAGCCTGTCCCAGTCTCTGACCACTCTTTCCATGAACACACTTTTCCTAATAGCTAATCTAAACCTCTCCTGGTATAATTTAAAGCTATTTTCTCTTATCCTATTGCTTGTTACTTGGGAGAAGAGACTGACCTCCATGTGGCTCCACTCTCCTTTCAGGTGGTTGTAGAGAGGAATAAGGTTTCTCCCTGAGCCTCCTTTTCTCCAGGCTGAGCCCCAACAACTCCCTCAGCTGCTCCTCATCAGACTTGTCCTCTAGACCTTTCACCAGCTCTGCTGCCCTTCTCTGGGCACTCTGGCAGTGCCATCTCACTCACAGACCGTTTTGTCAGGCAGTGGAGAGAGGCTGGCGATGCCCAATTTACCTCATCCTAAAGCAGATACCTCTCTGACCTGTCCCAGGCACGTCAGCAGCATAATTCATGTCACCTGAAAAAAACAGCAATCAATTCAACCTGCAGCCTCAGTTTCTCTTTCAGGACTGTATCAGGAGTAGCAGAGATCTAGACATCTACAGAGCATAAAGCTGGTGAGATGAGTCCCCCTGAAGTCCATTTCAGCCTTTGAATCAATATGGCTATTCTATTCATCAGTGTGTTTAAAACTTTCCCATTTCCAGGGGGATATTGTGTTCACTCCCCAACTGGGTTCACAGAGCTTTCCTCTGCTGTCTGGCAGGTTCACTTGCTTCTCCTCCAAAATCATTGGAAGCACCTGGGCCCAAGTAGATGCTGCTTTAGATAAGCCTCAACCTAACATTTCCAGTTCCATATCAACCCAAGACAGAAAAACTGGTTTTGGGGGAACAACGATGTCTTTAAATAGCTCCAAAAACAAACAAAAGGCTCCCAGAGGTATGTTTGTGTAAATGTAAGCATATGTTTCTGCATTTGCTTTCATATTAATGTTATTTTAGTATCTATTTCATTGCTAGCATTTGAAAGGACTTAACGATATACTGATAGTGCACATTACAGTCCTCCCACATGAATTGTTCCCGAACACAGCGATAATGCTCTTCCAGCACTTTATGCATCAGAAATATTTATTCATTTGCCTTCATGGGAATATAAGGCAAAGCCTATTAAATCAATAGCTGTGCAGAGGATTTTGTTTTTCCATTAAGTCTCAAAAATAAAACTGACAAACTGATTAAACGGATCACATCTTGCAGTTCCCAAAGTCTGCTTTATGGCCCAGTCCGTGGTATTAATCAAAAGCTGAGCCAGAGGAAAACATTGATCAAACTCTCATATAGAATAATAGAGTCAGACCCTTCACTGGTGAAAAAAAGAATAATTCAGTATCTCTATCTCAGTTTATACTGGCTGAATGTCCAGTCCACAGGCTTTAGGCTGACAGCTCTTTTGGAAAAAACCTGTGTATCAGACACTCTGTGTTTTCACTTTCCTATTCACGTCATAGTAAAAGATTTGGACAGCGAGTTCTTTGAGGCAAAGATTTCCCCAGCTGTCTACAACAGGCTGTGTGAATATATAACATCCAATTATTGGAGGAGAAGGAGGTTTTTCCACCCCCAGAAGGGTCATTCTTGCTGAAGACACGAGTCCCTGCACCTGTTTTCCATTGTGCTCATCGCTGACCGTAAAAATGCAACTCTGGGACTCCTCAGAGTGAAACTGTGCATCAGAGGTGCAGCCAGGGAGGAATTTCCCAGAGGTCACAGTGATGGGGCTTTTCTTCTATTCTTTTGTGGTAAGTGGCATGGTCTACTTCGAGGATCACCTGAAACTTTGCTGACCTCACTAGCTCAAAAGCACCAGTGTTCACCCAGGAGCTGTTCCCACCATCCCAGGCTGTCCCAGACCACAGGGTATTTCCCCAAAGCTTAAAATATTGAATAAAAACCACAGGTGTAATGCAACAACAGGAAGAAAATAAGAAATGAGAGGAGCCTAAATCACCTACAACAGGCAGGAACTGCTTTTTTCAGTTGTGCTTACTTTCATGCCATCTCATCGAAAAAGATATCTATGTCCCAGCTATGCCAGTTATCTATGAAACCACAATCACAGAATGGTTTGGGCTGGAAGGGACCCTAAAAATCACCCAGTTCCAACCTCCCTGCCACAGTCAAGTCCTCCTGAAGGTGATGGCTGGGACCTGACAGGAGGCAGGTCAGGGCAGCAGTGGAGCAGGGGACAGCAGCAAGATGAGAGAGCCTCCATCACCTCTCTTGGACGTTGAATTTCAGGATTGTGTGTAGCCTCATGCACTGACACAAAACAATTACTGCCTCAAAAGCGTCCTGTGAGTAGGTTTGCATAAACTTGTGCTTATTCTCTTCTTATCTCAGCACAATAGAATACATCCAGTGCAATAATTGTGAAGACAGATTCCCCTTGTAAACATTTTCTGCTCTTGTGTAGATTTTTTCCCCTGTGGGACCATTAGCAACAGACCAGTAAATCTACAAGATATATTCCCTGTATGAGCACTATTCTCTGTAGTTTGCCAGGTTACAAGAAGTATAATTAGGACTCCTTCACCTGACAGATTAATGAGTCAAACAGCAAAGGCCAGATAGCAGTAAATTAAACACCTGAACACTGATCTCCACATGCAATATAATAGTGAAATAGCACATCCTTTGTAATGGCCTTGGCCATTACAACATATAAATTCTTTATAACATATCAGTTTAATGGTACTTTTTTATTGTACATTGGTATAAATATTTATGCTTTTAGCTTGCCTTGCCAGTAAATATTTAGCATTTTGTTCTAAATGGTGACAACCTCTGGTTCATCCGCACAATATGCTGCATGGATTTGTCACGTGAAAGCATTTAATGAGCCACTGAGAATGTGTACTTGGCAATAATCACCTTTTAGAAGAACTAACAAATGCTCAACAAGCTGCCTGTTAAATCCTGCACTCCCCCAGACCCAAGAGACAGAGCTTCTGACGTGGTACAAGCAGAGACATCCATCCGAGACCAGCATAAGCAGTTAGGTCAGATTAACACCCATTTGTGGAGAAAAGAGTAAAAGACAATGAAGAAACACATCTCTCCTAAAGCCTTAAATCCTGTTTCGACAAGAAGTAGTGGGACTATGTGAATTTAGAAGAAAACAGGGTAATTTCTTAATTTTCATCATAGTGATGGTGAAAAAAACAAGTCAGAGCACGAGTTGAAAAACTGAGTTAGAGCACAAGTTGATTTCTCACGTATCCTAAAGTTCCCCAATATCTTACCATTCAGGTGTAAAATGAGATGCAAGAAGGTGGCCCAGTGGATGACCAACAGCAAAGCTGCACGGCATGGCTATTCTAATAATAATAACAATAATAATAATAATAATAATAATAATAATAAAAGACTTGCTAGCAACGCTGAGCTTTTCAGTCCTCATTTTTAAAGCTACCCAAGGAGCCCCCAGCATGGTCACGCTCCGTGCGGGCAAGCTCTCCGCAAACACGTACTCTAGCAACTCATTAGCTACCTCCATTTCCTCAGGGTGGGATTCATCTCACCTAATTAGCCATCACCACGCCAGTGGTCTGCACAGACCCCCTCTCGTGGGCTCCCCCCCCAGCCACGGGAGAGCCGCTCACCTCCCGGGAGTGATTTGTTTTGCCTGAAGACAGAGTGAATGCCCCCGAGAAGGTGCCTCCATCTCCCCGGGGTCGTTAGTGGAAGGCCGAGTGACGGGTTTAGAGCAGACACCTAGGGTTTTAGACAGCTCAAGTTAGGTGAGAGAAACCCTACCCTGTGAGTGGGAGCTGATCCCGCTTCCCCGTGCGGCCGCATTGTTCTGCTCAACAAAAGGGTCTTTCTTTGGGGTGAGGCTCAGAATGGACGTCCCAACGAAGCGAGGCCACTGGAAAGTGTTTACAGGAAAAACACCTTTTCCAGCATTTAATGGCAAAAAAGTTCCCTTCAAACTTCTCAAAAAAGCCCCCCCAAAAATCCCAAACTCAAGCACAGCCTTTAATTTCCCATCCACTCAGAGACAGGGAGCTCAGAGGCCTGACAGCCCCAAGGGCTCTGTGAGAAGAGTGTGATTTGGTGTTCCTCCACATACAAAGTTCAGTGCTTTACTAAGTTTATCGTGCATGTGGTGTCAGTGTGTGTGGAGTAGACACACAGCAAAGCAGTTCCTCTAATTCTGCTGATACTTTTACCATCGATCACTGAATTAAAATGGAGCAATTCTACTAAAAAAGCAGGGGGAATGCACTTGTGTCACACAGGTATGGTATGAGCTAACAGACCCATAGAATCACTGAATGATTGGGTTGGAAGAGACCTTTTAAAAGGTTATCTAGTCCAACCTCCCTTCCATGGGCATATCATGTTGCTTAGACTCCCATCCACATGACCTTGAACACTTCCAGGGATGGGGCATCCACAACTTCTCTGGGAAACTTATTCAACACACTCTTCTCATATCTGGTCTGGATCAACTCTTTCTCAGTTTAAAAACATTATCCCTTTTCCTATCATTACAGTCCCTGCTAAAAAGCTTGTCCATATCTTTCTTTTAATCTCCCTTTAAGTACTGAAAGGCCACAATAAGGTCTCCCTGGAGCCTTCTCTTCTCCAGGCTGAACAACTCCAACTCTCCCAGCCTGTCTCCACAGTAGAGGTGCCTCAGTCCTCTGACCATCTTCATCCATGATTTTATGTTGGGGACTCCAGAGCTGGACACAGAACTCCAAGCAGAGTCTCATCAGAGCAGAGTAGAGGAAGAGAATCCCCTCCCTTGACCTGCTGGCCACGATTCTTTTGATGCAGCCCAGGATACAACTGGCTTTCAGGGCTGTATACATGCACTGCCAACTCATCATATCATATCAATCATATCATGTCATATCACCAGGTGTTATCAGCCTATCACCTCTCTAACCCAATCTAAATCCAGGTTAACCTTAGTGTAGTGGGCAGAGAGTGTCACCCCAACATTTAAAGTGACTGAAATCAGTCACTTTAATCAGTCCCTATAAGGCTGAACTACAATCAACAGTCTTCATATCTGAATTTCCATTCAATATAGAAGTTTTGTTTCCTCTCATGGAGACTGAGTAATGTCACTAAGTACTCATCAACTTTGGCCACTTTCTGCCCCCAAGATGACCACCCCTCTAGAGCAGGAAGAAGAAATTAAACATGATTTGCAAACCTTATGAGGCACCTTAGAAAGTGTCAGGGGAAAGGAACAATTAAAGCACACGTGATGGATTTTGTGTGTGTTTTTTGCCATTTGGGGCATGAACTTCAGCAGGCAGTTCCTGCCATGTGGATGGCTCAGAGCTGAATCCTCTCTGGTTCAGGGATGAATGTGTCCCCCATTCCCCACACCCTTCCAGCTATAATTGCTACTTTGCTGAAACCCAGAATTCCACTTTTGGAGGTGCTTAAGTGCCTGCTGAGGTTGACTAGTACAGAAAACACGCGGCATCCTTTGATGCCTCTTGGGTTAGTGCTACCTCCACTAACACTGGGTTCTGAGGCCAGCCTGAGGGAAGTGGGTTCCCATTCCTGCTGCTGCGGGAAACTCACTAACCACGAGGTGAACCGTCAGCTGGAACCCTCCCAGACCCAGGAACCACCATACCACAGCCCAGAAGCTGTAAATGGAGGAGTTAAAGGGGCCCCAGAGCCATGGGAAGGGGGGGGAGAGGGGAGAAAAAGCAAAACTGAAAGCAAAATGCTGTATGTATGTGAGGGTTGGGGTTGGATAGGGGTAAGAGAACAGGTTTCCTGAGAAACCCCACAGGCAGGCAGTGCTGGTGGGATAAGGGCACCCTACAGCCTGGGGGTGTTCCTGGGGCTGTGCCCTGATGTGCCTCCTCGCAGTGGGTGGCAGTACGGACGCATCCAGAGGGACTCAAAGACTCCATGCCAGATCTAGTCACACTCCCTCAAAGACACCACCACCACCACAGAGCTCTGCTGCTCATTGGCACTGGCAACTGCTTCCTAAGTGGAGCTGTTGGAAAAGGACTGGACTGTCACAAGGAAAGGGAAGTGTGGCCACCAGACAGGACAGCATCGCTGCACCACATCCCTCAGCTGCACTCATGCCTGGCAGAGTCTGCAACGAGCATCCCCTGTGACAAAGTTCACTGGACCTTCCCTCCAAAACAAGCAGGGGTGATTTTTATTGCCACAGCTGATGTACCTAAGGCTGCCTTTAGAAACAGCCCCTTTATCCAGCTGCTGAAAGAGCAAAGGGTGACCACCAGCGTTTTCACAGTCCTGCACTACCAGGAGCAGATGGAGGGTAAGAGGCCCAGAAGATCCCGCTCTTCAGGGAGTGGGATTTATTCAGCATTTTGCTGAGTTTCTGTGAAATACAAACCACCAATCCCCGGCCAGAGTTGACAGGGGTGGCCTGGATGAGACCGGCACTGCAAAACCCCGAGCAGCCCAGGTTGTGCTTTGTCCCCTTTGCTGCTGGGTTGTTTGCAGGCTGTGGTGGCGGGGAAGGGGGACGTGTGAGACCCACGGGACCTGTTTTGGCTGCGTCCGCGTGGGCGCGGGTTTCGGTCTGTGTGAGCCCCGTCGGGCGCCGAGCCCTGCTCGCACCACGGCGGTGCTGCCGGAGCGTGGGTGGCTCACGGAGCCCGTGTGTGACAGACACTGTGGGTTTGGGGCCACGCGGCTGCGGCACGGACGGGCTCGTCTGCGAGCGTGTCCCGTAAATGCTTCTGCTGTCAAAGGGAACCATTTCATAACAACGAGGAGGCAAAAATAAAATAATAATAATAATAATAATATGCATTGTCTGTCGGGACGTGCGGCTGCAGGCGGGTACCAGGGTGCTCCCCAGCCCAGACTGTGCTGCCACAGAGGCAGAACATTCCCCAGCTATTAAGATGACCAGAACGTGCAGTCGTTCCTCCCCAAACCAAAAGCTTGTGTTTGGAAACAAGCAGTGCTTTGTTGTATCATCTTGGCTTCTGACCTCGGACAGCTTTAAAGCAAAATAGATAGTGTGCCTTTTTTTTTTTTTTTTTAAATAAAAATAACCCCATTCTCATTTCCATGAATATGAAGAACAATAAATTTCCCCATTTTTGTTGCTTTCAATTTCATGGAATCGCCAAAGTCAAGAGGGTTCCTTGGATGTGCATCAGTGTGACTGATGGGTGAAGCCAATCTCACTTCTCCTGGGCCTGGGGGCAATAGAACTTCTGTGGGATTTGCTGGGCAAGGGGGAAGAGGGAAAGGGAGGAGATTTTTCATTTCACAGTGTGCCCAGCTCTTGGAGCGGGAGTAAGATGGATAAGGAGAGGGACAACCTCTGAGCTGCAAGTAGGCAAAGCCAGCTCTTCAGGGTTGGCTTATCCCCAGTAAGCCCTCCTGATGCTGGCTCTTTTATTCATCGTAACACTGGGAAATTGAGTTAATTCATAGGAGCTAACACAGATCACTGAAACCCTGAGCACTGAAATATGCCTCATTTATCAGCCTATCTCTGTCTCCGTATGATCTACACGATAGGGGTGAATATTAACTTCCTTTGAAGAAAATAAAGCGAAGCAGCCACATGTTTTACCTGGCAAACGTATGCAGGGGTGATTCATTCCAAGAACGCTCTGAAAAATCCCCACCTCACTTTTACCTCTAGGAAATTCCCTTTTCATGGGAATGAAAATCGCAGCTCCCACGCCCACAGATTGCAGGGCTTTGGCACTTCGAAAGGCAAGAGATGCTTCTCCACAGCCTCACTCACTGAGATTGCTCTGCAACAAGCAAAGCACCAGCAACACTTCCCTCTAATCAGATCACATATATTTTTTTTTAACCAGTGCATTTTACAGTGGGCTTAAGCACCTTCCTATGCTCCTGTTGTTGCTTTTAATTTTTTTCCCGATTTCGGGTGAAGCCCCTGCAGGGGGATGAAGGGGGGAAAAAAAAAGAAAAAAGAAAAAAAGAGAGAGAATAAATAAATAATGAAGAAAATGTTTCTCTTTCCCTCTCAATGTCAGGAATGTATGGAAAGCTTTAGGCTGCAGCAGTATTTTGACACTGCGCACAGTATTGCTCCCCTCCCCTATTCCTTTGAGGTTCATCTTTCAGACCACAGCTCTGTTCCGCTGCCAACTCGTTGGAAGTGTTTAGTGACTGGAGAACTGTTGCCTGCTCTCTTCAGAACTTCACACTTCATTTTTCCAGATCCCTGCGAGCAGCAGCAAATATTTCACCAGCCTGGTTTGCTGGCTACCACCATAAATCAGACTTAGGACCCAAAAAAATATCCAGGCCTGTCAAAGCATTAAGCTTTTATTTTCAGGCTGGATCCAGTGGTAAATGAGGGCTTGTATTTTCATTTAAAACTGTAAAGGGATTTTAAGGATTGTAGTTGGACAATAGCCAGATTCAAAAGATACAATGCAGAGTGTAACTGGTTAGAGGAGATTTGAAAAAGTCTTAAGTATGAAAAATGGCTTTTCTTAAAGGTTTTTCAATGAAATGTGAAGCTGGACTTGAATTTCATAAAGGCTTTGGCATAGGCTGTTTATGAGGAAATCAATTGGGAAAGGGAAGAGGATGATGCTCCTGAGCATTTGAGCGAGTATTTATCCCAGCCTGCCCCCTCAGATTCACCAGGACGAGATCTGCTGTGGATATCACAGGCACAGCAGCTAGGAATGGTTATTTGCTTGATATTAATTGCTTTAAAATTAGATATAAAATAGGAAGCTGCATAACATTGCGGATTTGGGGACATTTGCAAGGTGAAGATGCTCAAGAAACTTGCTCTTCACTGCCCAGGCCAGATTGCAGGAGGGGTTTTTTTCATAACAGCCTCTCGAAGCAAACAACCCCAATTCCCTCAGTCTGCTCTTCATTACCCTAAACAAGCAATGAATAGGAACTAGGTGGGGAGCCGAGCAGCGGGGCTGGACTGCCAGCATTGTCATGGTCTTGCTCCACGACCTCGCTCCGCTGGGGTTCAGCAAGCTGGGAGCTGTATACAAATTGTCTTTTTTTTTAACATGATAATAACGACCAAGCTCATTTGCACAATTTAGCTTTAAAACATGCCACAAAGCTCCAGGCAGAGGCAAGGTGAACACTGGCAGAAATTGTCAGCTGAGGCACTAACACACATCCCATGCCTCAGTTTACCCCACATCTCAGAATTAAGGAGAAGATGACCCAGACAAAGTGATGATGAGTGGAAGTGTTGCTTTTCCTCACTGCTCCCATCCTGCACCACCTTCTGGCGCAGCCCTTCTGACCTGGGGAGAGCAGAGGGTTTTTCCCATCTTTTCTGCATATTCTCTGGATTATCCAAAGCAGGCTGGTTTGGTATCTCTGCCCTGCAGAGAGAGTTGTGCCATTCCCCATGGCAAGATATTTTAAGGACAAGCTGGTTGACTCTTGCTTGGTGACAAAGCCACACAAAACCGTCACTAACTCAGATCTGTTGGGTCTTCTTTTATTCCCACTGGGCAAGTATCCCTTCCCCAGCCTCAATATGAGCCTACACCATCCTACTTTGCAGCTGCTGAGATAACAGCTCTGGCTCCTCGTCTCAAATAAACTGAGGACAAGACACCAGCTTTTGCAGAACCTGTGCTTCTCTGCTTCTCTTAGTGCCTGCAGCATGGGCTAACCAAGATCACAAATATCAGCGGCTCAAATCCCAGAAATGCCTTTCCACTTGGGAACATCAGCATCCTGCCCATGGAGCAGGCAGAGAAGGTTCAAACACGTAGGGGAGTGAAGGTGGCTGAACAAATCTCCTCTCTGTCAGCTGAGCCTCCGTAACTGTCTGTGCATGTGCCCCCGGGCCACCTCGGAGGGGAATTAATGGGATTTAGCGTGTTAACCTGTATTAATGTGAATTAATTTAGTCAATTAATTCACTGGGGGTTGAGGCTGTGTCGCCTCGCCGTACAAGCCAAGGCGGATGGAAGCGCACGCAGATCATTCCTGTCCATCAGCCGGCCGTGAATGGGAAGGGTTACACTGCCAGCACTTGACTGCCTGTCTGATCCATCCTGTCTGCACAACCTGCCCAGGGGTGCACACAAACAGGCCCTGAAGAGCAGCTCCACAGAGGTATTTCAGTAACTAAGGGATTGCCATGGGGTGCCAGTCCCCAGATACTTTCAAAGAGCTGAACCTTGATATTTCAGGGCAGAACAAAGTTTTGGCATTTTACTCTGACAACAGGCATGCTCTGAGAGCTCTTTTTTCTGTGAAGATTCATAAAATGAGAGCAAAAACATTGAGGCCATAGGAGAAAAGCCCTGATGGAGCTGTACCCAGCCCTTGTTCCACTTCAACTCCAGGGGCTGACTCCCAAGCAGATGGCGTGCCTGAGATAAACTACATTATTCAAGATTTCTTTGCACAGCAAAGACGTTGCTCTCTGCACTCACAGGAGATGGTCCTTAGGGTGCTCTTTGCACATCCTGGCTTAAGGCAAGGGGCCTCTGGAGAGCCTCCACCTCCCACAGTGAGCCGAGGGCATTCCCCGCCACAGGCATTGCCAGCTCCCCCAATAAATACCAAAGCCTCCCAAGGTCCCACTGCCCTGTCTCCCATGGCTGTGTCTGATCTGAATGGTTTCCTTTTACACTTCCCCACCACTGCTCATATTCTGCTCTGCTTATTGCTCGCTACCTCTCTCGCAAAATTTCCCACCTCCTCTGACCTTGCTACTGCTGCGTCTTGGGTGTTCTGTGTCTGAGGCTGCTGCAGCAGTAGGCTCCGAGTCAATTAATTTTCCAAATCACAGCTAACTCAGCAAGGCATTCATGAGTGGCAAGGTGGGGAGGCCAGCTGTACACTGGGAAAAAAAAAAAAAAGGTTAGTTTCCCAATTTAGCCTGGCATGTAGCAGGGGTGGCCAGGAACCGGTGCTGGCTGTGAAGCGGGATAATTTTCCAGGTATGTCAAGAGCACAGGCACCACAGCCAGGGTAAAACAGAAACAAAAGCACCAGCCCTTTCCTCTGTGGCAGGATCAGACCCCCAGCAAAATTACTTCCTACACTGGGAGCTGACATAAGACTCCACACTTCCAGGCCAATAAACACCTCTTCATTTCAGTGGCTATCTGACACGGGTGGAACAGAGGGCAGGGCAAAGCTTATGGCTCCTTTGTATTTTTAATAGCTTTGAGCACAGTGCTGCTGCTTAAGAAATGTGCTCGTTAATAACTGATGAGTGTTACAGGGCAGCTCGGTGGTGGTGAAGGTGGGCAGTTCAATAGAGACCAGTCCCACCTTTGCCACAGACTCCTGGGGTGATCCGGGGGTAAGTCACTCTGTATAAACAAGTCCCCACAGGGTGAGCTATGAGGGGAGCTCCAACTGAGTCATCTTCACCATCACAAGTGTGTTCCTTCACCCCCTAATGCCCTGGGGGGAGCAGGCTGTTGCTCCAGAAAAGATGGGATGGGCACATGGCACCCAACACTGGCTGTCAGTACCTGGGTACACATGGGTACAGATGTGGAGAAGAAAGCTCATACCCTTCCTGTAGACCCTGCAGGAAGTTTTTCACGTCCTTACACTCCCAGACAAGCACTGATGTGGTCGTGGCACTGGTAGGTGCCTCCCCAACTGCTTAGCATGGGTCACACCCACAGTGAAGATGTGACACCATAGCTGTCATGAAGAAGAAGCAAGACTTGATTCAAGAAACCTGCATATACTACATTTTCGAGGTCGATGCTACATCCTTACAATATTTAACCTCGCTCATTTTGCTGCAGCCGGTTTGGTCTGACCGTGCTGCTGTGTGTTGGTGTGTAGACACTTTCATCCACCTCCGTTCCTCTCCCTTCAATAAGGTTAATAGCTCTCTCCTCCCTGCCAGATGAGTTGCAGAGATAAATACATCACCTATTGGGAAGCAGACACACTGATGATAGGGTGCAGCTAAATGCTTTGGAAAGATAAAATTAATACACTTGGCCACATTAAAACAAGAAAAAGGGCCAGGGCCCATTCTTTGGACAGAAGGCCAACAGGCATGGCTTGGCCATGTCCACAGTATTCAATTTAGCCTCCACATCAGGGTGATCATATCCAAACTGCCCACTGGGAAAAGTCCCTGGCTCCTGAGCTGTGCCAGGCATTTTACTGGGAGAGCCCCAGCCAAAAGCTTGCCCAGGCCTCTCCTGACAATTCTGTTAGGGCAAGTCCATGCTTATAGCAACAATCAATGTGTCCATTGAACTGTTTAATTTATGAGTATAAATGTCCCCTTTCAGACTGGCTTTCACTATTGAAATTCCTTTTTTTTTTTTGGATAACCATCTTCATTGTCATATTTTCATTGCCCATCATGGCTCTCTGCTGTGGACATTTGCAAGGAAATTCAACTTTGTGCTCATATGGCATCAATTATTTCTTGTAATCTCTGCCTTGTCTCCCAGATGGACCACATCTTTTCCCTTCTCCCCATCTCCTTCCTAATCTAAGGAAAAGAAGAATGATTTTTGTTAGAGGATCTGAAAGCCTTCTGTCTCTGTGCATGAGTTCACCCTTCATCCACCTGATCATGGCGGGGTGGGTGTATAACCAGAATAATTGAGGTCTGCTTTGAGGGAATGGCAAAACTCCATGCCACAGTGTCCCTAGGCTGTGGTGATGAGCTTCGACTCTCCCCATCCGATTCTGGGAGCCCCAGCACTGAGCCAGCTCACAGCCCAGACCCAGAGCCAGCCAGATCCTTCACAACTGCCTATCCACACCATTCTCACAAACCCCAGATGCACAAGTGGCTTGGGGAGGGACAAGGCAAATCTGAACCTGGTTTGCTCCAATTTTCATGAAATTGCAGGGCGGGTAAATGAGGTTGGGATGCTGAGCAAGCAGAGGGAGCATCGACCACTGAGTAGGTTGCCTTGTCCCAATGTCCACCTGCCCCTTTCATACGAATTTATGTCTTTATACAGCTCTTCCCTCTCTCCCTGCAAGCTGTTTACTTTTTTTTTTCTTTTTTAATATTCCTATGCACAAATATAAACAACCCCTTTTGACAATCTGAGTTCGGAGTTGTTTGGATAGGATTTTCCAAAAGATCCTATCCCATTCCATCCTAGACTTTACTCCCTAAGGTGGCAATGGCAACATATTCATCTTCAGGGTCTGTTTCAAGTCCCATCCTCCAGCTGGAAAGTCAAATTCACAGATGTTTGAGGTGGGCCCAACTGTCTTGAGGCAGATCATCCATGAGTAGGACATTTCAATCTTCTTATCTCTTTCCTGCTCAAGTCCCATCACCTGCTGAGCCCTTTTGCTGCCTTTTCTGCTCCTATGCTGCCTCTCCTTACAGTCAAGACCCAGCCTGCCTCCTAAATTCTGCATCTCCAATGGTAGCACTGGCTTATCCTGCCTTCCCAGCTTTCAGCAACGCAACCCAGTAGCGCACCCAAGTAACATGCCCATGACAAGCCTCTCATGAGGCCAGAAACCAGTGCAGGTTGTTAACAGGGGTGTGATAAGGAGGAGGAGGAGCAGATGCGTCCCCATAGCAGGTTGTAACACCAATACACATAAATTGAGTAGTTATAAGGGGGGGGCAAGTTCTGATCAGACTTTCTGCTGCTTATTTCAGACTCTCTGGTATAAATGTTGGGTTTGGAAGCATTTTCAGTTGATTTCTGGGATGGGGCAGTGTTGGTCAGCAGTTTTGTCATAGTAGCAGGATGCCCTAAGGCAGAAGCAGAGCTAGAATTGGAAAAAAAATCCCATGCAAATGGCTTCCTACCAGAAACTGTGAGTCAAAGAGCTTTGACTTTTCTCCCTGACAAGGCTTTGATGAAAAAAGACACTTTACTGAAACAAAAGAATTTCTATCAGAAAAACTCTTTCAGAAGGGGAAAAAAAAAAGTGTCACACTACAACTGCTCTTTTCTTTATAATGTATTTGGATAACTCTGATTTCCTAATGTCTCAGTAGTAGCGTAAATATAACACAGCAGAGAGATGAAGTCATTTGATACTGTGGCAAGATGTTGAATAAGACCTGATAGAAGTAGATGAAATAGCCTATTTATTTACTGTACATCATTTCATTAAAAAAAAAAGAAAAAACATTAAAAGCAGCTGTTAGCACAGACAGCAGAGCTTATCTTATTCCTTAAATCAAACTCAACCCTTTTGGTGATATCATAAAGCAGTTTGACTCTGACACGTCTTACTGGCATTTCCTGCTAAATGGAAATCATAGGAGCGTGGGTTTTACTGAGCACTTCCTCCACACATACGTAGACACGTGTTTCTCCTCCTACCTCCCCACTGTCTGTAATCACTGCTCTGATGAAGTGTGACCAATCCACAAGAAAAATATGATGTGGGATGGTGGAATCACTGGAAAATCATAATTTATTTTCCACCCAGCAAAATGCTTTCTGTCACTGCTCTTTGATAAACCATGGTTTGTGTTCTTCTCGGAAGCCTCAACAATGGTAGACTGTGCCTTTTCATCACTCCAGCGCTTTTGCTTTCGGTCGCTTGGCTATAAATAGGGAAGTCTTTGTTCTGGCCCTTTTGGATCACAGCTACAAACACAACCCAGGGAGGACACTCCAGCCTTTCCATGCTTCTCGGTTGTTCTCCCGTGAAAACGCAGCCACACAAACAAACAGGCTGCTCTGTTTGGACTTTCTCTGGAGTCGCAATTTCTTCCACTAAATGTTTACGCATTCCAAAGTTGAGTGACTTGCCTTGCATCTTGGGAACCCAGCACTGGGGATCTGTGTTACTTTCAGGAAGATTTGGAGATGTGTATTTAATAGGTTTAGCTAACAAGTTAATTAGCATGGTTTTTTTTTTTGTCTCGAAGCTAAACTTTTGCTAAAAATCAAAACACAACCAGCATTTATTTTGGTGTTAATGAGAACATTTTCATAAACTCCAGATTTTGAGCCGGTAGAAGGATCCTGACTTGGCACAATTTCAGAAGAAAAGTCAGGGGAGTTTTTCCCTCTCAGCAAGTTTGGAGTCAGCTGCTCAATTTAGGTGTAAACTGTAGAAGAGAGGGCAACCTCTCACTTAGGGTGCCCAGTGTCCTCAAGTGTGATCTTGAGGGTCTGTCTCTAGGATTCAAAGATAATGTTAATGGTCCCTTCAGTCCCCCTCATCCCAGCACTGGATGGTGTGCTGGGCATGAGCGACAGGCTGAGAGCAGAAGGAGCTCCTGGGAATCCTGATGGCTGGTCATGGCTGGCTTGGCCCAATATTGAACCACAGAGCAAGAGGCAAGTAAATTGTTCTTCACATGTGTCTTCCCTGCCTGGCTAGCCTCCTCAGTTACTCGTCAGTGAAGCTTCTCCCTGCCTTGCTTTTATTTCTCTTTCAGCTTAGCCTTTTTCTCTCTTTTTTTTTTTTTTTTTTTAAGTACAAATGAACTAAATTCTCCAAACTCTTTTGCATTGCTATCAGGCATTGTTTTCTTAAAAAAACTTGGCATCATTTCTGAAGTTTCCCTATGTACACTTTCCTGTTCATGTATTTCCGTCATCCAGGTATCATCACTCAATAACCATACTGTGGCTGTAATGCTTTTCACATGGAAGGAATTGTGTTTTATTGATGGCAAATGTTGTAATGCACTTTCATGTCAAGATGAAAATCTGAAAAAGAAACTTTTAATAGTGTATGCTACATGAAACCTCTACACTGAACAAGGCTGGAGAGAGAATATGTTCCAGTACACATATGCTGTGACTATATATAGTATATTAAACAGTCCTGGCATGCAGGAATGGGCACAAGATCATATTCATGCTGCAAAAGTTTTAGCATGGGCACAGTCAAGTAGCACTCTCCCAAGCCATTTCCAGGCACAGACCACATGTCAGCAAAGCCAAGGGACGCTGAACAGTCACTTTGGATGTGGCTGTTCCCTTCTAGGGGCTAAGGGTATTATGGATCTAATGAAAACCAAAAGCCAAGTGGCTTCAGGACCAGAGTCTGAGCCCAGGCACTGTTTGGTTGGTGCACTCACAGTGATCAAGCCTCCCACAGCCATGGGCAAAGACATCTCGGGGATATCATTTTTCCTACCTTCCACCTGATTTCTGTGATCACAATGGGAACCAAACTCTGTGTGGGTCACTTTGATGATGGTTTTATTTGTCAAAGGGTGCCAGGAGAAGCCCCAGCACCTCCCAGTGAGGGGGCTGGAGCAACCTGCTCTTCAGGGGCCACTCTGCTTCCACAGAGGGGACAACTGCTCAGCGTGCAATGGGCGAGGACAGCCAGAGCTCTGTGTCTACTGCTGGGTTCTTAGCCCAGAGAGAAATCAGGACAACACTACTAAAAAATAAATAAAATCCTGTGAGCAAACTAAGCAATTTTTTTGCTGAAGGCTGTGGGGAACAGTGTCTGCAGCATTTGGAGGTTGGAGCAAATGCCAGGTCAGCCTGAATGCAGAACCAGCTGTGAGGGTTCCGCAAAATCAGAGTTTCCCCTTCCAGCATCTCCATCAGCACTGCCCCAGCTCATTGCTGAGCACGGATGGAGAAGAAGCTTTCTGTGGGAGGAACTTGCACTGCCTTGGATGGTGGGGACCCAAGTGTGTGGCACAGGGGGCAAATACAGATCCCTGCTTGGCATCAAGGAGCCAACTACACAACACAGCTGGGGACAGCAGTGCCTGTGGGCAGTCATTACCCACATCCAGCTGACTCTTTGTGCAGGTGGTTAATGTCCTTCCCCCCAGTGTTTACAGAAACATGCAGCCCAGCCAGAGCCCCTGGTGGTGTGCCACCTGCACCCAAGCCATGGTTCTTGGTATTGCCAGCACATTTCTCTCGTTAATTTTTAGGTTCTCTCACTCTGTGAATGATGTGGCTGAAATGCAGAAGGCCCATCCTCAGCCTGTTTTTGTCTCAGTTCAAACCCTGCTGCCACCTGCCACTGAATCCCCTCCAACAGCCCCAACATGAGTGAGGATCAAAATCCTGGAGGGATCTTAGCCCATGGGAGCAGGAAGGTTTGAACATGGACAGCTCTTCAAAAAAGCTTGCTGTGTGGTTTCCTTGGGAAAGTTTCCAAGAGTATGACTGCTTGCCTGAAGAAGCCTAGAAGCTTTTTCAAAGCTGGCTTTTCTCCCCAGATCAGTCACCATTAGTCCAGTGATATTAATGAATTTGTACCTGATTTATGAACCAGAGAAACAAGACTACCACCCATCCCAAACACAGGAGAAATGGCCTTCTCCTTCCTTCTCATTTGATTCTTGGAGCATTTTTCCGTTTGCCACTGAGAGGAAAACTAGGATACTCAACCTAAAGCCCAGCAGCTAATGGGTCAGGTCTCAGGTCTTGCTCACTCCTGTCAGTCACCAATTCAAAGGCTTTCACTATTAATAATGAGATTAACTTCTGTGACAGTGTGTGGCACTAAGAAGTTTTTGCAAAAACCCACTATTCTCTAAAAAAATACAGCTGTCTCACTATTTTTTAGGACAGCCATCAATTTAAAGAACTCAAAAATAATTGTGACATCAACACTGAAAGTTACTTTCAAGATAGAAGGTATATGAGATCTGCTGGCAGACTAGCCCCAGGGCCACAGTCTTTTGCACCTCTCCATGACCCAGATCCCAGGGCAAATGCTTCTGGGCTTCCTTTGCAGTCAGGAAGGAGAAATATGCTTTTAAAGTACCTCATCCTGAAGTGGGCAACTAAACTGGTTCAGATCAAAGCACTGCTTTCCCTCTCTTGACTATAAAGGGAGTGAACACAGGGTAGCTCACCCATATGTGGAAGTCTCTCCTGGTTTAGGTGAGGCAATCCCTATCCTGCCACTTTGGGCTGCAGCGCTGGTCCATTTGCAGCTGTTCTTCCCAAACAGCTGATCCCCACCTTGGCCTGGGGTTTGGGGGCGATGGCTGTGATGTGTAAGTATGAATTAGTCAGGTCCTGCAAATATTCACACCTGGCAAATCCAAGATGGAAACACACTCCTGCCCTCCTGCCTCCTCCCAGGGGCGCATCACTGTTGGCACACCTGCTCTCTTTCCACTCTATTTTCTTCCAGGCTTCATAAATTTTGCTCCTTTCTGCAGCCCAGTGTCAGGAGGTGTGAATGCTCCTATTTGCTCACGCAGAAGGGAAAAACCAGATTCCCACAAGCTCAGCCTTGCTAAGGCAAATGAACTCTGTGTGCTAGGAGGTCAGTGCCACAGGGTGAGGGTGTAGGTAGAAGTCAGAAGTCCAAACGACAGGTCAGAAGAAGCCCAAAGTGTACAAAAAAAAAAAAAAAAAAGGGGAAAAGTCTTCTGCAAACAATCAGCAGAGGCAGGAGAAAAGATCTGCTCTCACTCACTATTATTTTCCTATCTAGGAGTCTGGGCTACAGCAAAACCCTTTAGAAAATAGCAAAACCTATGTTACACTCAGTTGCTTTTCATGGATGGAAAGAGAGAGCTCTTTTCTCTGAAAACACCCCACCTGAGGTTCCTGGAAGAGGCTGAAGTCTCTGGTTTCCACGGTGGCTGCCACTTACTAAGGGCTCAGGCTGGTGTATGACTCCAGCTTTAGCTCCAGCCCGCAGAAGATGTGAGGAACAACCCCAGGATTAGGGCAGGATGTACAACATGACAGTCACTGGTCCAGGAGCATCACATTCCCAAGGATATGGAAAGTGAGAACTCAATTTTTTTTTTAATGGAGCTTCAGTACTGCTGGGACTTCTCTCTTAAAATCTCAATTCTCTCCTTTTCTGGTTTCTAGAGCTTGAGTGAGGGGAGTCATCCTCTCCTTTTTTTTTTAGATGTTTATGTTCAACATCCTGAGTTTATTCATAGAGCAACAAGCCTGCCTTTAAAAATCAAGGCCAAATCTAGGTCAAATCTGATAAACATTTAATCCTTTGCTCTGCAGACCCAGAGGGCTCAGGCACATGGTTGTGTCACTGCAGCTCAATGAGTGACAACACATCAGCTTCACCACATCACAACGAGCCATGAGCACCGAGCCCCAGAGGTGAGGCCAAACACATCAGCTTGAAACCTCTTTCATTGCACTTTCTGCAAATGTGTTTTACCTCACATTTGCCAACAGTCACCACTCAAGTCGCAGTATTTCAGTGTTTGTGGGACCAAAGCCTCATCACAAGCGCTTAAGTTTTCTACACAAGAATATTTGTAGAAGTATTTAGAAGCATGTCTTGATTGTCCTATTTGCTGCACAATAAAGGTGGCATCCAAACCTGTGCTTGGACAGAAACACCTCTGCTATCCGGGGAGACAGGAGTTCTGAAAATACTGAGCTTCACTGACTGACCACAGGACTGAACAGCCACAGGCAGAGGGACAGACAGACCCTGCCCTTGTGCCACACACAGCACAGTCCCACCAATCCTGTCTCGTTCCAAACGGGGCTGAAAATTAAATGCCTCCAAAAGCCTGTTACATCTTTAAACTGAAAGAAAGACACTCTTACAAAACCTCTCACTTTGTCTACCCTGGGTTCGTGTTCACTGAACTCCCTTATTCATGGAACAGCAGCTATTTGCTTCTAAGTGAGTCAAACAAAGCAGTCACAGGGTCATAGAACTGTAGAATCATTAAGGTTGGAAAAGGCCTCCAAGATCATTGAGTCCAACCACTGACTCAGCACTGCCAAGTCCACCAGTAAACCATGTCCCCAGGTGCCATATCTACATGCCTTTTAAATTCCTCCAGGGATAGTGACTCAACCACTTCTCTGGGCAGTCTTTCACATCCTTTACTGTGAAGAACATTTTCCTAATATCCAATCTAAACTTTCTCTGACACAAAGACTTTTCTTTTTGTCCTGTTGTTTGTTACTTGGGAGAAGAGACCAACACCCACCTGGCTACAATCTCTTTTCAGGTGGTTGTAGAGAGCGAGAAGGTTCCTCCTGAACCTCCTCTCCAGGCTGAGCCCCCCCAGCTCCCTCAGCTGCTCCTCATCAGATTTGTGCTGCAGAGCTTTCCCCACCTCTCTTGTCCTTCTCTGGACCCACTCCAGCCCCTCAATATCTTTCTTGTCATGAAGGGCCCGAAACTGGAACAAAGATTTGAGGTGTGGTCTCACCAGTGCCCAGCACAGGGGGACAGACACTGCCCTGGTCCTGCTGGTCACACTGTTGCTGACACAGCCCAGGATGCCACACTGGCCTTCTTGGCCACCTGGGCACGCTGCAGTCAGGATGCAACAGCCCAGACAATGTCAGAGCAAATAAAACACAAATAATGAAACTAGTTTCATGCGGTTCAGCCCTTTTCCTCTGCCATCTTCAGCACCTTTGCAACACCGCAGCGATGGCTGATAAGAAAACAGAGGGTCAAAGTGTCAAGAAAACAGTGGTTGCTTTCTTTGCATTAATATGGAAAGAAACATCTTCCAGCTTTCTCATGACTTAGCCCAACCCAGAGAGTGGCACAACTTTGCTCAGGTGTGCCTGAGAGGAGCTGGCTGCACAACAGCTGTACGGTGATGTCTCACACCCATTAGGATGCTTCAGAGCTTGGAACACCTCATTTCTCCTGCATGCTCTGCTCTTCTCCCTTGAGCAAAAGCTTGGGTACCATTTCTTTCACTTGAGGGGAAAAAAAAACCCCACACAAGACAAAACTAAAACCAAACGTCTTGTCCATAATGATCAATGCACCAGTTATGTCCTTGTAAGAAGATCAGTGTAAGATGAATCTGAGAACTGAAACTCATAATTGTACTACATAGCTATCATTATGGATACAATAGAAATACTGCTTTTATGGCACTTAATCTTTTCCCTCATCCCTCCCACTGCAAGGTCCCACTCTGCTCCACTATCCCTCAGATAATTTATAAGATTACAGTAAACTTGGAGCAATTTTCCCCAGTTTCTCCAGTTTCTTTTCTTTATTTCTGGTCTTAAAAATTACTTGGCCAAGAACTTGTCATTTTTTCCAGCTGTGCTGGATGGTCTAGCAAAGATATTGCTTTGTCTCACTTATATCCAGTGAACTGATCCCCAACACCAGCAGTACCAGGCATTGGAGCTCACAGAGGGGCAGTGGGATATGTTACAGTTTGAGTGAACAAACCACTGACCAAAGGAGGAGATGCTTTGCCTCAACTTCTGAAGTCTCCAAAACTATATGGAAACCTCCAATCCCATCACACACACAATTTTGGGGCCAGAGAGTATGGTCTAGCTGGGTTCTGCACACAGGGGTATCCCACAGCACTGCAGCAACAAAGAGTAATATTCACAACTGTTGGCATTGCCACGGCTTCAAATGGATAACCTTCAAATCCACGTATCTAGAGGCCAAAATTCTTGGTTTTCCTAGGAAACAGCAATCCTTTCTGCACAGAGAATGGGTTTTCCCATGCAAAAGCAGGGGCAAATCCCAATTTTTCATCAGCATTCTCTCACCTTCTGTTTTTCCTGGGAGGGACAATTTGCCTTGGTCACACATAAATGTCCACAAACAGTCCCAGGTACAAGATGTCAATCCACTCATATGCACAGAAAACAAAAACCCCCAAAGCCTAAAGGTGCATTTTAGGGTGCTTGTCCCTGAAAGGAAGCTGGAATTTTCTTATGTTCCATTTTAAAATATTTGAGCATTGAGTAAGTAGCACAATAGTGCATAAATACATACATGGGGAAAAAACCCTTCAATAAACTACTGGCCCTAATCTTTAAGTCTCAGGAAACTAGCTCTCAACTTAGGAAGATCACCTTTGAGGACATCTTTGTCCAAATTCTTTTCCCTTGGTCATCTGCATGATGAAGGACATCCAGCTTCAGTTTCTGATTTAACAGTCTGTGTAACACTTCTTATATAGTCTGTGAAACCTTTTTGTGGCAATTTAGAAGTTTCTGCTTTAGGAATGAGTTAATTGTTGTCCCCAGTCTTTAGCTCCCTGGGAGCTCTGAGGGGTCATCAGGTGAGAAGTCAGAGCCAGGAGTCAGTGGCAGCCAAGGCTCAGCTTCCCAGTTACCTTTGCCTAAAACATTCAGATGGTGTTCATGGCTACAAAAGGAAAACCAGGAGGATTCAATTCTACCATTTATCACCCAAAAAAAGTAATTCCTTTGTATATCTTGCTAATAATGTTTTCAAATCCTTATTGTGAACCCAAAGAGGGCAAAGTAGAGTGAATAACTATAGCAGCTGTGGCAGAAAGGAATTCTCAAATTGAAACCTTCCTTTTCTTTTTGATTGGGATTGAGATTGACTTGTTAAGGAGAAATGTGTTCACTGACACGGTACTGGCTTTTTCCAGAGAAATGCCATCACAGCCTTTGAATTCTCTGAAATTTTCCTCATCACAAATATTAACAAATGGGTACATATTTTATGAAGAAATGCTGATTTCTTAACAGCTGTAAAGCAGCCAAAAACCCTTGGAAGAAAAACAGCAACTGCATTTTAAACTAAAAGAGGAAACTAAATAAACCAGAAATGGCAGGATGCATAGTAAGATCAACTCCCCTGTTCCATATATAATTTTACCCATTTCTGATAATATTTCTTAATGAATAATATTGATTAGCAGGTGGTAAATACAGATGCCAATTCATATTCATATTTGCATTCATATCCCATAGTTTCACCAGTGTCTATCTAAAGCATTACACAACTTTTATTAAGTACCCATCTGTTCTGGACACTTGAGAAGAGAGCAAGTTTAAGAAAACATTCTCAGAAGTGAACTCCTTCTCATTCTGGGACGCAGCTGCAAATTTGGTTGCCCCCTTTCTCGTACTGCATGTGGGTGTGGGTGTATTTCTGAGCTTCACGTCTTCCGTCTTTGAGGGCTGGTTTTTTTTAATTTGCAGTTGTTGTGGCAAAGAAGCACTGAAGAAATGACTTTGACACTTCATCTGCATGGCCTGAGCTCTGTGGTCATTCTCATCTCTAGCATGGGACCTTTGCAAATTCAGTATTATCCTTTTCTCTGTTGGCTGCACATTTTCACGTCTCAAGGAACAAGGGGCACTAGGCAGGTTGCTACAGTTTTCCCTCATTTTTGGTCCACGACACCAGCATGGGGCTGAAAGGACACAAGGGGATGGGAGAAACCCTGCATGTACCAGTGATTAGCTCAGTTATACACCCGGGGAAGGGATGGATCAGCTCTCCTGGGTCAGGAAAGGTTTCAGTTTATAATTAAAATACTTTAACACAACAGTAATTGAAATGCCAAAGGCCAATAGTGACATTAAACCTGGCAGCGACTTCAGCAAGTCTACACTTCCTCAAAGCACAAACCGGTCTGATTTAAGCTTTGCTTTCTGACAGAAAGAGTCAGATGTAAGACCTGAACGCTGACTGTCTGTGTTCAACACCTTCTGGGGGAGCTGGGAAAGGGGGTGCCTTCAGGGCTCTATGACTTCCAGTGGAAAGCCAGGATCTGAGCCTGGAGATTTGCCTCGGAGAGGACTTTTGTTTATGGTGTGCATTCATTTATCCATCCTCACCAGTGAGACGGGCACAAGTCCCCAGGGCCTTCACCTGAACAGCCTCGGGGAGGTGCCATCTCCTGCGAGCCACGGTCTGCTCAGTGCCAGCAGTTTGTGTTTTCCTGTCTCTGGGTTGTCACACTGCAGGTGACCTAAATTATCTCTCTGTTTTTCTTTTCTCCAGATGGTGAGACCTGATACAGGCAGGTGTCTCTGAGCAGCCCATTGCATGGAGAACATGCCACGAGCAGGGATCCTGTTTCCATCCTTCATCATGGGACACATGGTGGGCACAGGGTCTGTCCCTCTGTGCCACACACACCTGGGTCTGTAATTCCGTGATAACCAGGTAATGCTGCACTTCAGCAGCACGTTATCTGTTGGTATTTTCTGTCATGGAGGAGCTGGGGAGCTGCTCCAAGGCAGATGCCCAAAATAAACAAAATGCCAGTCTTAACATGACCATCCCCCAAAAAGTATCCTTTTTAAACAAATGCAGTGCACGGAAAAAAAAAATAGGTCCTTGTGCCCTGCTAAATGGAGCAACCAAAATGAGTTCCTAGTCGTAAACTTATGAAAAGAGCAACTGAGGGGATCCTCCTGGTCAGGCAGAGACAGGGAGGTTTGAAACAGCACGTACCAAACCTTCTCTCTCTGGCAAGGAAAGGGGTTGCACAAGTTCTCCATAAACATCTTTATCTGCAGTCATTAGCCAGCAATCCTAAACATTGGATGAGTTCTCCCTCTCGTTTCACAATGGGTTTTTTTCTGGTTTCTAGGAACTGTTTTCGAGGACTGCCATTCAGCATATGAGAAAAATGTGTGGCCATGATACACAGTTCTTTTTATTTTTGAGCGTTGCCACATTACAGAAATACAAAATATCACATGACTGTGTACCCTACTTTTCTCTAACACTTTCCATCCAATACCTATAAGCACACTACAAACATGAGTGATTTTACTGTGATTTCAAAGATCCCTGCCCTGAGGGAAACACAGTTTCTGGGCCGAACATAAGGAAAAGATGATTGAAGAAGTAGTGTGAGGAGAGGCAGAGGTATTTTCCTTAATGCCCAATACAATGCCTTATAAAGCCCCAATCCTGTGTTTATCTAGTATTTTGAATTACTTTCTTCCAGATAAATAAAAATGACTGAGAACAAAAAAAAGGCAGAGGGGAAAGTAAAAGCAAAAAAAAAAAAATGGAACAAAAATGCCATTTTAAACCACTGGCCCCAACTCAGCATGGAGCCATTTTCTATGGCAAGGAACAAGACAAGCAGATTCCTGGTCGACTGGTACTTTCTGCAGCTCCACAAAAGCTGTGACTTCTGCAGCTCTTTAAAGCAGAGGGGGAAATCCCTGCCAGCCCTGCCCCAGACCCCCGGGTGGTGCAGGAATTGCTGCTCCACACACGGTGACCGATCAGGGAAGGGACAGAAGCACTGGCTGGATCTGCAGTCCCGACTTTGAGATCCCCCTGCCAAGCGGCGTTGCAAAGACAGACCTCTGGAGGTTTCTGATACTTTTTTTTTGGCTTATCCTCCTGCTGTATTCATCTTAACAGAAATCAGCTGTTCTTCTCACTTATACAGTATTTGCAGGAGAGACTTTAGCATCTGGCCTGGCTATTATTAAAAGATGAGAACATCTTGCTCTTTAAGGAGAACACCACTACTGGTAATAAACGGACAAAGATCCTTGGCATCCAGGTTTCCTGAGATCTGTCTGGATTATTTGGGGTTTTTTATCCCTTCTGCTGCAGCCTTTCCTTCCTATTCCCTCACGTTTGCTAACCAGCCTTGCACACCCTGGAGCAGGAATAAAAATTGTGTTTTCCTGGGAGAAGCTGTCTCACAGGATTTGGAAGTAACAGCATCATTTTCAGCTACCAAGGACTTCTTTTCCCAACTGCGGAAATCAAAAAGTAAACAAGCTGGGGTTGGGGGGGGGATACGGGTGGAGAGGGGAGGGGGTTAAGGAACTGCCTTGGTCTTTAGGCTTTGATTTTATTTTTAATAGTACTCCAAAGTCACAGCCTGAAGGAATAGTCACTGCCTTCCAGTACCTAAAGGGGCTACAGGAGGGCTGGAGAGGACTTTTGACAAGGGCCTGGAGGCACAGGACAAGGGGGAATGGCTTTAAATTCAAAGAGGGCGGAGTTAGATTAGATAAGAGGAAGAAGTTCTTCCCTGTGGGAGTGGTGAGGCGCTGGCACAGGTTGCCCAGAGAATCTGTGGCTGCCCCAACCCTGGAAGTGTCCAAGACCAGGCTGGATGAGGGTCTGAGCAGCCTGGGACAGTGGAAGGTGTCCCTGCCCATGGCAGGGGTTTGGAATGAGATGGCCTTTAAAGTCTCTTCCTACCTGAACCATTCCTTGATTCTATGAGTACAGATGAAGGGGAAAGGAGAGGTCACAAAGCACTGGAGTGAGATGTGCACTGTAAGATCTGCAACAAGGTTTTAAACCCTTACTGACCTTGTGTGCCCAAAGCCAGGGACAAACCCAAACCCTCACCCAGAGGCTGGGGAAAAAAAGTCATGAACTGCACTTTGGCAGGTTGGGGGTGGACACTGGGAGAAGCCTGGGGATGCTGAAGTCCTGGCTCCATCTCCACACTTAGAAGATACCAAGACTTGCTGGGCACAGCCTCGCTGAGAGGCTCTGGTGGCAGTGGTCTTTTACTGAGCCTCCACTGAACCAGGAGACCAATGGAGACTCCTTCCCACCAGCCCTTCAGCGAGCCTTCAGTGATAACACCCACACTTACGGGTAGGAAGATGCTGGCGTCCAAAACCGCGGGGCTATTAATAGAGGGACTTCAGCTGATCTCCACTGGCGTAATCACCAGCTGAATTTGGCCTCGTGGTAGACATTAATCACTGGCAAGTTGCTGCGGCATATCAACTTTAACATGGGTTGTTTGCTTTTCTCTAAGTGTTGGGACATCCCACAAAGCTCCAGCTGCTCGTCCCGACCGAGCTGCCGGGAGGGAGTGGCCAAGGGCTCCACGCATTGCAGCGGCCTCTGCTTTTCTTCCTGCCCCACCACAAATCCCGAGCAAATCTGTTGAGACAGCACAACTTGGCCTTAACTCCGCATTGTTATTTGACCAGATCAGCAGTCTGGAAACTGGGTCAATTTTTCTAAACATGTGGTTTAGAAATGTGCTGTTTCAAAGGACACTATCCAATGGTGTGAGACCAAACATTGGATTTGTAGTAAAAAAAGCTAAACAACAACAACAACAACAAAAATCCAATGCTCTCTGTAAACACGGAGTCCATGGGACAACCTTACAAAGTAGGGAAATAATAAATTCCCTGTTCTATACTTAGGGAAACTGAGGCATGAAAAGAGGAGTCCCAAGCTGCCTGGAGAATCACAGGTGATGCTGAAATTTCCCAGCTACAGAAGTAAAACTAATTTGTCTCAACTGTACAAGTTCCTACAAATATACCTATAGGGATTTTTTTATTCTCTCACACATCTGCAGTAGGGAAATTCAAGTCTGCTGGTTATTTAGGTAATACAGTTGACACTAGAAATGCAGGTTGCATTTACCCTTAGTAAAATATGCAATAAATGTGCATAGGAGTAGCAGGGCAGGCCTGAGAACTTCAATTTTAAATTATGTTGTAGGTCCCAAGTTACTGCATCAGATCACCAGAAGCATTTTGAAGTTTGGGCTTTGCTCTCTTTGTATCTCACAGCCTTATCTGTTACTGGGGCCAACAGTTTACTATTCCCAGAGGGGTAAATGTTGAGGTCCCCCCCTCCAAAGACATACAAATATCACAAACAGTCCTCATGGGAACAGCTCCACCCACCCCAGACTGACATTGCACCAGAAGATCTACAGGGAAAAGATAATCACAGAAGGCTCAAGCTAAATATTTATTTCTTTTGCTTGAAGCTTGTGCTGAAACCTTCTTCAAGATGTTGAGCAGAAATGCTTAACCTGCTCCCAGTATTTTGACTCCCCCAGTCATCCCCATCACCTGCCGAGGGATTATGGCTTTCTAGTGGATTTCCTTATAATTTTTAACCCATCCAACAAATGTTTCTGAGGAATAACACTCTTGGGCTGTCCTTGCAAGCATTCAGCCAAGTGGTGAGTGCCTGAGCCTGGATACCCTCACTGCACCCCTACCCAAACACATGACCTAGTGTGACCCCCACGTGCTGCAGAGCTGCTGTGACAGGCAGAGCATTGCCCATCCATGAGCAGCCATGCACGGGAGGCATTTCACCCCAAAGTATCGATTCATTTCTTCCTGACCAGCCAGGAGGTAACTAGACAGGTCCTATGAATCCTTGGATACATAACTGAAGTTATTTCCTCCTTTTCCCCAGTAAACAGCTTGATGAATTTTTTAATTGGTGCCAGCACAGGGCTTGGCCAGACCCTGCTCCTTCTCACCCCCACCTCTCCCCAAGAGCTTGCTTTAGGCACCAAAAAGGCTGATTTTGGCCTGTGGCTGCTCTGAGCCCCTCTGGTGTCGCTCACAACCACAGGAAATTAGAAAGTTAAAACCAGGGCCAAAGGGGAGAGGCAGTGCAGGACTGAGAGGCACCTGGACTGGCAAGGCCTGACTCCAGAGATCCAGAGCTGATGTTCAACCCTCACAACCCAAACCCAAAAAGCTATTTACTGACTCCAAAAAGATGGAGAAGACAACAGTCACCAGTCCTTGCAGGAAATGTCTCTAAATCCTGTCTCCTAAAGTACTTTATCTCCCCCCACTACTCCACATGTCTCTGTATGGGGCTGTCCTCCACACTGGCCAGTGGTGGTCATTTTGCCTCGAGTGGTTGGTTTCTGGCTAAGGCAAGAGAGTCACCTTCTCAAGCTGCAGAAGGGTAAATGAAGCAAAAAATCAAAAGCAACATCCCCAGCATGATATTTGACTGGAACTGCTGTAATATATCAGTGATGGTTTGGCTCTTCCAGCCCTTGTTCTGACCATGATTCCTGTAAATATCGCAGAGAAATGTGCCAGAAACCAACAAAAAGGATCTTTGAGGTCCCTTTCAACCCAAACCATTCTGTAATTCTATGATAAGACAGAGGGATCACTGGAACTCCTCAATAACCTGCCTACATACAAATTTAATCCTGTCCAACCTCTTTATTCAGATTGCATCTATCTGAATACGTGCTCTCCATACAGTCATGCAAACAGTTTTTATCTCAGACAACAACCTGTAGCAGGCAGCTCCCAGCCTGCCTCACAGGGCCATGGGATAATTTGGAAGGAACTGTGGGAGGTCTCCAGCCCAACCTCCTGCTCGAGCAGCCTCAGCTCCCGGGGTCAGACCAGGTTGCTCCATGCAGGACGCAGTTGGGTCCTGTAAACCTCCAAGGCCAGAAGTGCCACAGTCTCCCGAGGCTCCTGTTCCACCACTCCACCATACAAAATGAAGAAAAATTGTTTATTTGCATGGATAAGAATCTGGATTAAGTGACCA
This sequence comes from Anabacerthia variegaticeps, assembly GCA_035583185.1. Taxonomy (NCBI): domain Eukaryota; kingdom Metazoa; phylum Chordata; class Aves; order Passeriformes; family Furnariidae; genus Anabacerthia; species Anabacerthia variegaticeps. Next base: position 110,035,749 of record JAWWEW010000112.1, read on the forward strand.
CAAAAGGAAGAATATAATGAGGGTCCCTCTGGCTCCGACTGTCTGAGTTAATGTGTGTGCCAGAGGGCAGCAGAAAATCTTACCACTAATGTTTGTAGTCCCCCCAAAAAATGTAAGTCCCCTCAAACCAATGTATATAGTAACTACACCACAGAGCGTTGATTGGCTTGCTTGGTTCCTCACTCTTGGATCAAGCTACCCTAAAATCAGGACTCAGGTTATGAACAAGAATTAAAGTGCTCTTGAAAACCCCCAAATATTATCTCAAGCTTGAACCACCACACAAGAGATGTGCAGGTCCATGGTGAAGTCAAGAGAGCTCCAAAAATCACTATCACTGACATTTAAACTTCAGAGTTGAAGGTTTCTTGAAATGATCAGAGCCTCACACCTCTCGCTGCTACTAATTCTCTTTTGCAGACTCAAGAACTAGCTAAGAAGGATAAGAACTTACTACGAAACCAGGCACAACCTTGCAAACAACTCCTGCCCTCTCCTCCTGCAGACAGCCTCGGATGAACTTAACCTCACCTTCATTAGCTGCATCTCCTCCTACCCCTGCCACTAAGCTGGAGGAAAAATAGCCTCCTCCCTCAGTCCCCTCCCAATCCATATATTTTTTGCTACTTGAAAACTATTCTTGCCTCAGGCCATGCAAATCACAAGATTATCTGTAACTGCATTCCTCAGGCCTGACCAGGAAGAGGTGGGGATAGCTCAACCCCCATCCTGGAGAAGTGTCATAAATCCCAAACCCTCTCTCCCAGTTTAGAAACCCTGGTTTTCCCTGCACTTCAAACTCTGCCCACAGTGTCTTAGCAGGAGAATGTCCCAGCTAATGTCAGCTGTCGGGTTTCAGAGCTAAGGAACTAGCAGGATGAACAGAGCAGTTTGCACTCCTCCAAGAGACACGGGTTTGGATAGTTTGCAGACTCAGGAAAAGAAGGAACATTTAAGATCAGATTTAGAAGGTGTTTTTTACTACCCCAAGGCCTTGGTTTTTATATTTAAGTGATGGGGTCACGATGGACAGGCCGGTACCGTGTCCTACTGTGTGTTTGCTTTACCCTGCCTGATGCCGAGAGGAGACAAGGAAGAAAAAGAAGCGCAGAAGAACATTAACAAAAAAAAAAGCCATTTTATTGAAAATGAAATTAAAACTTCAAATTAATATTACAATCATGAGAAAATGCCAAACAATTCAATTTACAGTTGCAACATACAATACAAATAGTCCCTTTGAAGTTGAAGTAAACTGATCCACAATCATCGTCTGTGGCATAAAGCAGAGTGTGTTTGTACAATATGTGCATGAAAAGCAAATCTCGGGTGACAGCATTTGAAAAAATAAAAAATTAAAGCTTGTATTTACACAAAATGCTACAAATATTTTGTTCCAGCAGAAATTCAAGATTGGTAAAGCATATTTAACAACAACAACAAAAAATTGGAATGTCACTCATATTACCTAAAGTTACTGTAAAAGTATGGTTTTGGCTGATATACTTAAAAGTACTGCATTAAAAAAAAAGCAAAGAGTTATCTGTAAACATGGAAGTAAACAAACATCTAAAAAAGTTCTCAGAAAATGTTAAACTGAAATGCATTCTATTTAAAAACAACAAGAAATTCAGGGGGGCAGAGAATGGGGCTTTCTTTGAGCTCATGGCTGATCCAGGTTTAATTATTGCTTTTGCTCATGGCTTGCTGGCGCTGCAGCCTCACGAGGGGCTGAGCCTCGCTTTGCTCAGGGTGAAAGTGCAAAATGCTCCCCACTCCAGATGGCACCTGTGGAAACTGGTCAATCTTTGCTCAGGGGACTGCTGGCAAGAAAAAAAGTTCAATGCTAAGAAAGACACAGCAGCTGGTCTTTCAAAGGAAATGATAAACGCCACACGAGTGATGCTGTGGGGTGAATAATTTGCTTTACTCATCCGTCCCGACCCGCTGCCCCCGATCTGGTTACCCTTAGGAGGAGGGAGAGGAGGATTTAATCCTCCGTTCGGCAAAAGGGACATCGTGCCTGTTGTGCTGGAAGTAAATCTTTGGTAGGATAAGAGAGCTGAGAGCTAACAAAAGGCCATTTTTTAATCTTGAAATCTATGCCAAAGATTGCCACTGCCCGGAGGGAAGGGCTGTCGTACCTTTGAGAAAACTCCTTTCTGCGATGCCAAGCACCTTGCAAAGCTCTAATAAACTGATAGGACTCACTACATAGCACCGGTTGTTTGGGGTTGTTTGGTCTGAAATCCTGATTCAAGAGCATTTCCAAAATCCTGATTCAAAAGCATTTTCTGAAAGCTTTGATGAGCATCTCTGCCTCGGCTCGTACAACTCCCTCCGTGACCAGCCTGATGTACTGGGAGAGATTTTCCAAGGGCACCAGGAGGGTTCAGGAGCACGGGGGTCTACTGGAAGTCAAGGGGCTGGTGCTCCTCTGTCCGCAGGTACTTAGAAAATCCTTTCCTTCCTATCTCAAGCAGGCAGAGCCAGGTGAGCCGAGGGCACGGATCGACTGGATCAGGCACGCGTGCCTCGACTGGATGGAGAAAACGTTTTCAATGTCTGTCCCTAAAGGTCCAGTTGAAAAACCGTGGGGACACAGAGTCCTGTTGGTATTGGGCAAAACAAAAATCTGGTCTGTGCTGGATTTATCCAGAAACAAAAACCAAGTGCTTGAATTTTACAACAAAGTCTTAAAAAAAAAAAAAGAAAAAAAGAAAATCTGGGTTGCTGCCTGCAGCCACTCTTAACAACATTTCAACACAAAAGCACCCTAAAAATTACTTAATATGCATACAGTAAACCTTAAAAAGCCCTTCTCAGCAATAACAAATAATGTACAAATATAGTACCTTTTATTAAATAGGAAACAGCTTGCACTGGCAGTACATCTCTTTTTCTCTTGCTTACTAAACAAAAAACAAAACTGAAATGTGTAACCAGACACTGGCTTTTTAAGTGCTGCTGAGACTAACAAACGTTACTTTACAGTTACAAATAAATGGACAGTGGTATGCTTCAAGCTACCACAAACCAACAATAAATAGAATCAATTACAGCTTCCATCTTTGAAGGAAAACTAAGTATTAGAAGAAAAACAAAGTGTCTTACTTATACTTTAAGCATACTTGGTATACAACCTTTAGAAGGCAAAGACTTTATTAATTTATTATTTTTAAGAGCACGTCATCACGCGGATTGGAGGGATGTACCATGCTAATGGCAGCTCGTTGAACAGCTTCGCTATTAACGAGCGGCGGGGGTGGCGTCCGGCTCCGTCATGGCTGTGCCCACCGTGGAGTTATTGCAACACTTTGGAGGGAGCCAAAGAACACCCAGGGAGCAGCCTGGGGGCCTCCAGCCCCTGAGGGGCCTGCAGACAGCGGTGACTAAGGGAACAGGAGGAGGGAGCACCAGCCAAGCCCACCAGCACATGGCCAAACATCCCTCTAGACCAGGCTTGGCATCACCTGTTCGGGGGGAGCGTGGGGAGGGCGGTTCAGCTCCCACCACACCCAGCCCACGCCACGTCACCTCCCTGTTTGTCACAGCAGGGCTGGGCTGGGCGAAATTCAGGCCCCTCTGCGGGATGGGTTGGCGGCAGACGGGTTGGCCAAGGGGGTTGGGTGCAATCCTGAATCACACCTGGGAGCCCCAGGGTGGCTTTGGAGGTGAGCTTAGGTTTTCAGCGTCTGCAAAGGTGAGTATTGGTGCCCTCGGGGTTGTCCCTCTAACACGGCAACAGCCGCATGAGCTTCAGAGCCACCACAGCATCCGTACGGCTCCCGCATTTAATGCTAAGGGGAGGTGACTCGCTACCAGGCAGCTTTTGTCTCAAGTCTGAAACCTTTATATTCCACCGAGTGGGCTGAAATTGCAAGGGGAGGGGAAAATGTCTCACCATTTTTCCCTTAATCTCATTTCTGAGATATTTAACAATTCATTATTTGCAAAAATACGGGCTTTGAAACGTTTTTTTTCTTTGGGGGAAAAAAAAAGCAACAAAAAACCAACCCTGTCGAAATCCGAATTACACTGTCAAAATAGACCATTTTAAATATGAAACTTTTCAAATTTTGAAGTTCTGAGAAAAATCCTGGGAGAAGAAGAAATTAGGGGAAGGGTGGAAAATGTTTCATCCTTCCTACCATTTTTTCCAGTGTCTCCACAACTACTGATTAAAAGGCAAGACTGTGTTGAAGGCAACCAGACAGCTAATAAAAATATTTCAAACACAATATTTCCTTCATAAGTTATATAAAAAGAACGTACATCCAAAACCATTTGATGTGGATGCATTTGGGTTGGGTTTGTCATTTTTACGTCACATTGTAAACTGGTTCACACTGGAACTGCTTTTCAGAGTTGGGTAAAGGTTTGAGGTTTACACCATTACAGAAATGTAATAAGTAAAAAAAACCACCCAAAAAACACTTTTAGAGACCGAAGTCAATATATCATTACATTAAGAAACGTTTAAAGGGTCCAAATGTCATTAAATAATTATAAATATTCTTTTAAAGTTATATGCTGATTCATGTTAGCAAACAACCTCAAATTTTACACATTTATAATTTAAAAAAAAAAAAAGAACATAGCCGAACACAGATACTATGTATACCATTTTGGCTCTAATAATATATATTGCCATTCTCATAATTTGCATAAGTAATAACATTTTGTTTTTTTGTTTTTCAAGGTTTTGGTTGTTATTTTTGGTTTTTGGCTAATCAAAGGCAAAATGAGGGGACACAAAAAGCAAAAAAAGGAAACCCTGGGGTTGGCTCGCCTAACTTGAAAACTCATTCTCTTTAAGTACCCAAAAACAAACCAAAAAAGCAATGAACACGGAGAAGTTCCAACCATTGTCCGCAGCCAGGCTCGGACAGACTTTTTTTGGGACAGCTGTTCTCGTCTGAATGGATCATGGCAAAATGGAAGCAACTCGCTCTTTGCTTTCCTTTTTATGTGCACCGATACAAGCCAGGTGAATTGCACTACGGGTGTGGAGAGGAGGGTCCCATACGTTGTATGATTGCAACTGTATCTGGAGTTCATGGTTAGTTTTGGTTTTGTATTAAAATAAAAGGGAATGCAGCCTTTGCCTTGCATCACCATGTTTCTCCTGATAGCCGGGGAGTCCGTTCTCTCCTCGTTGGCAAAAGTACTCACTAGTTATTACAAAACTCTTGGGGACTGGGGGGAAAGGAAGAAAAAAAAAAAGAAAAAAAAAAAAGAGGGGACAATTTTGTGTGTGGAGAAAGTACATTTTAAATATAAAACAAGGTAAAATGGTTCCAAGGGAAGAAAAAAAAAAAAAAGAAAATATGTGCTTTGATTCGCATGATCTGAAACATGGGTTTGGTGTGGTGGTAACTCTTGTGTTATTTATGGCCATTATCATCCCGTCTACACCGTTGCACATATTGGTAAAATTTTTTTTTTTAAAAAAAAAAAACAAGAACAAAACCAGGCACTTCGTAGTTAAGTCGACCGTTTGGTGTTTTGGTATTTTTTTGGGGTTTTTTTTGGCTTGCGGAGGTCGGGCCGGCTACGGAAGAAATCTCAGTACGGCCTCCAAACGGACTCATCCATCCTGCCACTAGAATTCAAGACGGTTGGGGAGCTGCTGTGGCTGCCATCCGCCTCCACCCCGTCACTCTGGGTGGGCAAGTTAGGGTTTAGCAGCGTGCTGCCGTTGGACGTGGTGGTGCACGGCGGGAGCATCCTGGAAGGGGAGCGGTCCCCTCCCGGCACCATGGGGAACTGGTATGATCCTGACGAAGTGCCATAGTAGAGATATGGAGTGCTGCTGGTCTGGAAAGGTCCACTTTGGTTTTGGGAAGAGCCGGGGTAGGGTGGTGGTAGGTAGGTGTGGTAGTGAGTGGTTGCGGACATACCCAGTGACATGCCTGAGGTGACTGGCGGTGTATAGGTAAAGGTGGCTGGATAGTGCATTCGTGGGTTGGAGAAGCGGCTCTCAGTGAGGGATGAAATGCTTGTGAACTGCCTGGGATCTGAAAATGGGCCCAGCTCTGAAGCACCTAAAAAATTATAACAAAAGACGGGGGAAAACAATTCTGTAAATACCATTTTTTGTATCACGTGATGATAGAATTTTATTTTTCTAAGATAACCCACTTCTTCTGGCCCCCAAGAGAACAGCAGATCACATCAAGCAATACATTGCATGGAACAGAGTCATACATCTGTCTTCTATAAGCGCTGGGCCAAACTCATGCCTGGTTTAACTCCACTGATGCCAATGGAGGGAGCAGCATTGCCAGCCTGAAGTGTTCAAAGGACACGAGTCAGGCTGGGAAAAAAAAATCTCTAAAATCAAGAGACTGAAAAAGAGCCAGAAAAAGAAAGGGGGGAAAAAAACCAGTCTCTAAAATCAAGATACTGAAAAAGAGCCAAAAACAGAAAGGTGGATTTGGAGTTGATTTGCCTTCTGGTTTCAGAGCTTTGAGGGTTACATGTCTCTGTTTTTTTGCAAGAGCCTCTCAAGAAACTCAGGTCTGGTTGCACACGAAAGCTGAGATTCCCACCTCAGCACAGGCTGTTGGGAGCTGGGATTTCCAGAAAAGCAGAAATTACCATGGAACTTGTAATAATGCCACAAAAGCTGGCAACACCAAGTTAACTGCACCACTGACACCAGCGGAGTTACACCGGGGGTGACTAAGACCCACTTCTTGCCTTAAACCAATGTATTTAGGTGAGAATCTGCTCAGCTGCTTCCTTTGGCTGAAAAACACTGTTTGCTGCATCCGAAGGATGGGCAAGGCCTCTGAGCTGATAGGAAAAATGCAGATCTTACTTTTCAGAGCACTCGATGGAAAATTACAAGCCCAACACTCTTTTTGCCATCGCAAAAAAAAAAAAAAAAAAAAAAAAAATTTTTTTTTATGTAGTCACTGCAGTCTGGTTGAAAACAAACAAACAAAAAAAAGACCACACAGTTTATGGCTACTGTGCACGTCTGGATGGTAACGCTGTGAATCGGAGTCTAACGCAAAACAGGGATGGGTAAACTCATTTTGCCTAATTTCTAATCCCACATCAAACACCCACAGCTTCGGAGCAGAACTGGAAAGCAAACGTTAGTAGCTGGGTGATGTGCTTAGGAGACCGTGGGATGGACAGGAGCAGAAGAAAAAGATGGTGAAAGCTCGTACTGAGAGCCAGAAAAGTGAAAAACAAAGAGGGTGTGGGAAAAGGGACAGGGGGAAAGAGGGAACGCCTCATGAAAAGTACAGAGCAGGAGGAGGCAAATGCATCGGCCAGTATGCAGCACACACGTATTTATAGAGAGATGGAAAGAGCAGGGTATAAATAAAAGGGGAAAATTATGAAATCAAATGGATCCTCCCTGCACTGCCCACCTGACCCTTCTACAGCTTTACGGTCCTCCAGATCCAAGGGTTTGCTCACCTCTTTTGCAATCTACCACACCTGATTTAACTGAAAGGAAAATACAGCATCTTCTAGAAGCCAAAATGATGTGCTAAACAGTGGAACACTCTGTGTATCCTCAATTTAAGATGAAGCAATTCTTTTCCTTGTGGATAGGCTTCAGATCTGACCTGATGACACTGATGGGTAGAAAGAAAGTCCCTCCAGCCCTTTTGCCCTTGGTCCCCTATAGCACCCACAATGGTGGTTGCTACTGTAAGCCACAGACTCAACAGCCCCTGCCACCTTGCTTGGCACATTTTGGGATTTACATACTATTCTCTCCTGTTCTCCCAGCTCATTGAACCCATGCCTACAACGATATCTAAAAGCAGCAGCAGGGCAAAGCTCAGGCACAGTTTGGGTTTAGGCTGGAGGACCCAGGCCACAACCAGCTAAGCATCCAATCACCCTGAAACCTGGGAATTATAATCTGCTGTCTCAAAAGATATCCAGCACAGAGCTTTCAATGGGCAGTAAAAACCCATTCTAAACTCTGATGACGATGCGATTACTATTATCTTTATCAGGGACTGAATCAGTGACCTAAGGGTGAATGGGTCTGTCTCCATCATCAACCCCTCCAACCACAGCGCCCTGGAATGTAATATAACTTGTACCTTTACAGCAAACACTCTACTACTTGATGCAACGTCTTTGGTTCCCAACTGCAAACAATAGCCAGAGGCAATACCACCCAGATTCAAAGCTGTAATTTTGGAACACTATCCTTTATATTGTGAACAGGTCTGATATGTATCTGGATGTATAAGGTTAGAACATAATTTCCCCAGCTGCTCAAAATACCGAGTTTCAATCTGCTACTGCTTATACTGCCTCTTTTTTTTTTTTTTATTGTTATTGCAACTCTCCCAACATGAACAGAATTGCTCTTAGTTTACCCTGATAGAAGCTAAACAAGTCTTTTACAATCAAAGGTGGAATTGGTATGAGAGTAAGGGCGTAGAAGAACATTGGTATTTTTGGATTCTTCGCAACCAATATTTTTTTTTAATTTTTAATTAATAACAAACTCTCCACACAGTTTTACACACTAAAAGGCAATCTCCCTCTCAGGGCTAGATGCAAATATTATCTGTATGGGTGCTGCCAAGAGATCATGTCTGTGTCGAATGACTGGGAATGTGCACACTACATGTTCGCATTTTGCATGTGGGGCTGCAGACCTCCCTACATACCCTGGTAAATGCACACTTGCTTGTTTTTACTGTTGCTTGTAAAGCACAATCCTATTTACCCAAAGGGCAAATAACCATAACCCTGTCTTATCTCACTCCTGGCTGTGTCTGCACAGCTCCTGCACACTCACTTCTCCAATTCCCCTCTTGCCCAACTGCCTTTTGCTGTCTCCTTAACTCCCTGCAAAAGGCTGTGATTTGTTCCCAGCCTTACATATCTCCATCAGGTAAAGATATTTTCAGAGATCAGGGAAAGTTCTCTGAGATGCCTGTTCTAAAGTCTTATTACTAAGTGAAACTTCCTAAGAAGTCAGCTCTAAGCTGCAACTTCTTGACATCCTCACTGCTGTGCAATCTCACTGCTGCATTTTCACCTTCCTCCCCCTTTCTCTGTGCTACCTCTGTATGTTAAGGTTGATTTTTGTTATAACTTGAAAACCCCAGATGACTATTCCTTTATATATGTTTAGCTCTATGCTGGACTGGGATGATAAATAGTTCTACTGGGAATGGCACACATCTCTGTATCTAGTTGTGCACAAACAGTGATGTTGATCAGCAATACGGTAACATGACAGTGCAAGTATATAACTCATAATATAATAATTATAATATTATAATAACTTATTTATTCCTCTCCCCAGCAGGATTAAAGATTTATGCTAATTTTTCCTTCGTCAGAGCAAGAAAACCATTTGCATCTGTGAATTCCCACTCTCGTGATAGCTCTTGCATTAAATAGGTGAAATGCAGACCCTCTGCCCTACATCGTGGCCACAACACGGTGAAACCACACTTGTGTAAAGAGAAGAGACTTTATTTTGTGCCTCCAGAAAGAGAGACACGGTAACAAGCACAGCGAGTGATCTTTTCCTATACAGTGTCTTCAGCTGACTGTGCTTCATTAAAAAAAAAAAAAAAAAAAAGGCATATTTTTTTTGGGGAAAAAACAACAACAACAAAAAAAAAAAACAAAAAAATTTACATCTGAACGAGTCCAGGTTAAACTATTTTTAAATCTTCCAAGCTGATTCTTCCCTAATGTAACTTGGCACTCTGGTTTTCTGAGAGCTATACATTTAGAACAGAAAAGTGGTCATGTTAATATGCCAATATGTATGCTAAAATCCCAGATTCAAGAATACTGCTCCAGTGTGTTTCATATTTAGAATAAGAACAATTAAGATTCCATGTGGTTTCACTTATTTTGATGCAGAAGCCTCATTAAAATCCCTAGACATGGGCATTTGCCAGCAGCCAACTCAAATGGTTTTGCATTCGCGCTTAAAACACAATTTTACCTGTTGCAGCTTTGCAGCTCCACCATTCAGAGCTGCATGCGTGCCATGGTCATTGCTCTTTTGCAGTTTACAGATGCCAGCTAATGCCAATTAATGCTCAGGTCTCAATTAATAAGCTGTGCTTGTGGTTGGCAGAAAGTCAGGCAACAAATTTCTGTCAGGTTTACAGCACTTTGGCCAATCGCTTCCAATTATTAAAGATCATAATGTCCTGTGGACAGATTAACTCCTTGTGGGTACAGCAAGCTGACATCTACTTTAAAGGGCTACGGGGTAATTTTATAAATTACAAATATTGCAATTTGCTTTGTCATTTAATGCTGCAAGGTCACTACCAAAATAAAGACCCGCTGGCTTACTGCATGTTTCATAGGGAAATTTCTAGCCCATAAAGTCAATGCAGAGTCACTGGATGCATGTAAACAGAGTGGTGCTGTGTTCGAGAGTCGCTGAACAGGAAATTCAGCTACATTTAGTTAAATACATTTACCAGCAGCTAAATGTGGTTTGGGGAGCTTCAGTGTTAATATGTTCACTGAAGCCGATATGAGATTTTGTGGGTTTTTCTGTTCAATAGTTCGATTCAGGCTGGGGCATTGTCCTAATGGGCCCACCAAAATTGTTTTTTCCTTCCCTAACATCTACGTCTATGAATTATATGTGCAGCCTGGATTGCCTACAGCTGATAATACCGCCTCAGATGGAGCATGCCACACACTTCACATGATGAGACCATTTTCAGTCTCTTACAGCTTTGCCAAACTTTAAATGTTCTGGCTGAAATTGTCCATGCTGGGCGTCTGTCTCGGTCTAAATTGTGATTTATGCATTTATTTGTTTTTAAAATTTCAGCTGAAACTCTTCTGCTGGGAAAAATATATTGTTTTACTAATCTTAAACTCTGAGGAGCCTTCCTTTGAAAAGCTGTACCAGTTCCATGCTTTGAAGTAAGGACTTGAACTTTGGAATAGGAGTGGCTTTTGTGTGAGAGATGTTGCCACGAAAATCCAGCCAAATATGAACAAATCATAAGCATTCTGACTAAAAATGGGCAGAAGAGTCTGTGCCCCTACAAAGACAGTCTAGAGACTGGAATGAAATATCGGAGTCCCAAATCCCAGCCTTTTTTTCTGCAAATATTGCTGAAACACAGGGTCATTGCCACCCAGCCCCATGCCAGCCTCGTGAAGGATTGGTCCATTGATGGCTCCACTCATTGTGATGGCAAAGTCTGAGGGAAAGGAGTCCGTGTGGGTGTTTGCACGGTATTGCAAAGAAACATTTGGGGAGGCAGGGTTATTTGGGGTTTGCTTTTTTTAGAAATCTGAGAAACTACAAACACAACTAGAGACAAACAAAAGGATGTTATTGAGGTTACCATGTGAAGAGTGAGGAAGACAGGAAACACCAGAATTGAGGTTACTACTCCATATGCACGGCACAGCATTCAACTACACAAGATGCTATTCCTTTTCCATGAACCCTTCCAAGCTGACCACCTTTGGAGATGTATCTGAATGGAGGAATAGAGCAGACCATTGTCTATATATCCCCCATGTCCACTGCTCCAAGAAATCAGAAGGGGTGACGTGAACAAGGCGAGAGAGACCCAATTATTTCCTGAGTTAACTGGATTTTATGTATTTCTGCCACATGGCTCCTATATGACTCAGTTGAAACCTCTCCAAATCCCATTTTCACTTCTCTCATTTTCTGCGTGCAGCAAAGATGTTGGCTTCTGATTTGCACGTGCGCTAAATATTCCCAGCTGCAGCTGAAGCCAGTGGGTTCACAGGTCTGAGCATAAGGCTACAGACAGAACACAAATTGTGCTGTAGGTGACACAGAGAAGGTGCACTGAACGACACAAGAATCTCAGTTCTCTTTCTAAAGCAGGTTCTTTCTTTCTTTCTTGGGATTATTGTGCTGCAGCAAACTGTATACAAATGCTATGGCAGAAATATTAGAGCAAAGCCCAGTAAGAAATTAAGGATTTCTTCTTCAGAGCAGTATTTAATGCTCTGCAATAAGCAAGGCCTGAGGAAATGCAAAGAACAAGAAAACAAAGTATTGAAGAGCTGCTCATTAAGTTAGCACTGTCCATCCTGTGCACTGAATGAGACAGGAATCCCGTGGGAAAAGTATCATGTGATCCTGTAATTAAAATCTGTAATATAATGCATAAGCAGAATGAGGCTGATTTAAAATTGCACAGTCAACGTATGTACTGAGATTTCCCAATTTCTGAACACTTCATTTTGCAATCTTAAACATTCTTTGCAGTGTCTTTAGATGGGGGAGCGATTATTTCCTACCTGGATCTTTTTGGGGTTTCCCCAAGCATCCTTCTGTATCAGGGGGACAGTGTTATTCGGCTCTTCATTTTGTTAAACTCTTGCTCCCTCCTTTTGCTAACAAGTGTTCAGTAAATCACACACAGCATGATCTTTCTGTCCCGTTCAGGCAAGCCTTTGGCCCTCCAAAGCTGCTGTAGCCCCTTCCCTCCGGATGCCACTGTAGGAGGGAGCCTGACACTGCAATTCTCAGGGACCCCAAACCACCTGGCACTGCAATTCCCAGGGACCCCAAACCACCTACTCCTCGCTGAAGCTCTTCGGTCCTGACCCCACACACCTATGCTGGTGCTCAGCTTCCTGCCCAAGCTCAGGGACATTCCTCCCACACATTTGCCACCGAAGGTGTGTCTACACGCTGTGAGGGTGAGGTCCAAGAAGCCTCCGGTTCACTTTTGGGATGAGTATGTGTCATCTGGATATTTGGAACCATTTATCATACGAAATGGTGTGTTTCCGAATGCCCCTTCCCCCCCCCCCCCCTTTAATTCAGGAGGAAAAAAAAAGCAAAAAAAGCATTTTGTATTTTTTTCCCCTCATTTTTTTCCTTCGGGGTCACCCCAAGCAGGTCTCCTGGCAAACAATAGCTGCAGAAAAGGTGTGAACTGGCCCCCCCTCCTCTTTTCTTCACCTCAACAAGGTGTTAACTTCAAGGCCTAGTTGGGACCATTTAAACTGCAACATTATTAAGCTCAGCAGTCTCACAAAAGTCAGAGGGAGGAAGGAACACTTTAACCCCTTCAGAGCCTCACACACAACAGGCGAGACCCTAATTCCAGAGCATCCCTTCTCGTTGTCCCTCAGTACCCCAGTACACAATAAACTGCACGTTTGTGCCTCCTGGTATTTAGGAAACAGGACTTTGGCACCTCGAATACCACGGATTAATTTGCAGATAGATGTTTTCACTGAATTTATGGCGCTGTACCTAAACCCTTTGCTGGGAGAAACACCCCATAAATAACAGTTAGCAGCGACCATTAAAGTACCACTCCTGCAAATAAAGGAGAGTGTTTCCCAAGCGGAGATGTTATATGGCTTAAGAGCAAAATAGAAGTCTCTTTGCACTTCTTCAGCCTGGGCTTGTTAATTAACTGTCCTGTTCCCTCAATAGGAATTTTCTGCTGGATGAGGCTGATTTCCTTCAGGCATCCAAGTCTTGTTGGGAGACACTGCACACCGAAACACAGGTGGCTTCTCACTGCACCCCCGGGGTCAGCTCATCTAAAATTTAGGCTACGTCAATAGGTAGAAAAATGCAACAAGCACCCCTTATAGAGGGACTGCTGGGAGCAGAAATGAAGCTATGGAAGCATCGGTCATCCCCGCCTCATTTATAGATGCTGCCTCACTTACACGGGACTCATAAACCTTCCTAATGAGAACCACAGGAGGGGGACAAATGGCCACATTACAGAAACAGGTCCTTGGCTGATGGTTGTGACTTGCCACCCATGGCTGCCTGTTGGCCTGGTGTGATGGGGAAGCCTCTGAACTCCTCAGCCTTTGCCATCTCATCTCAGTGACTCCAGTCTGGAGCTGTCAGGGGTGACCCAGGTGGAAAGGAACTGGTAGTATATCAAAAGCCTCCTGCTTGTTTAAAGTCTCAGGCCATCTATACACTATGTTGGAACCAAAAAGTAAATAATGCTTCCTGGAAATAAGTCTAGGAGCTCTGCAACACCGCGTGGCACAAACACGCACAGGGGCGCAGGGCGCTCTCCGTTCAGTTTTCCCCAATTCTTCCTGCCTGAATTTCAGCCGCTGCTGTTTTTCTCCAGCCAAAAGGCATCAGCAGGAACACTTGAGGCTTTTCTTGGAGAGCAACCTCCGTGTGTTGTATACAGCAAGGGGGTGAAACCGCAGGGCTGAGCGCTGCGGTGCAGGCATGGCAAAGGCGAGTGTCAGGGACAGCAATCCTGAATAAACCCAGTGAATGGGAAGATAATATACATCATGGCTCACAGGCTACTTTATTCCTTCCTTTTTTTTTCCTTCTTTTCAGAAAAATGTGCCTTAACTATCCAGTATAAATATTTGTTTCCAATGTTGTCATGAATTGTACTTTTCCACTGCATGCTACTAACTCAGAAATACCATCTGATCCTCAGGCAGACACAAAGGAACTATGTTTTGCAGGGACAGGGAGGGTGGGGGGAAGCCCTTGGCATTGCTCTGTTATTTCACCCTTTAAGCCCCTCATTTTCCCTCCCCATCCAAATTTTCCTTTCCAATCTCGTTCAGCTAATATGCATCTCTCCTGATGACAGAGGATTCCTTGCTGGTTCTTGATTAAGAGTTTTTAAGAAGCTGGGAAGGAAGATGTTCTTTGAAACTGGATCTACTGTAGGATGGGAGCCAGCACACAGGACACCGTGTCTTTCAGAGAGGGCCACACACAGTGCCACTCCAGTCATATGACTTCTCTGTCACATCCTGAAGCCATTTCCAGCTCGTGTGCAAGTTTGTACTCCCATTTAGAAAAGGATGGGATATATTGGGAACACACATATGGAAACACTTTCAGGGAATCAGTTTCCATGAAATCCATAATAAGCCAAGTGGCTTCAGATGTGGCAGTGTGCCTCAGATTAGCCAAAAAAAAAAAAAAAAGAAGAAAAAAAGAGGGGAAAAAAAGAGGGATAAAAAAGGAGAGAAATAGAAAAAGGACAAATCTACCCTTTCAGCCCTTTTTTCAGTTTCAAGGGGAAAAAAAGAAAAAAAAATTAAAACCCACTACTGACTTATGCCTACTAAAACAGGGAGCCACAAAAAAATACAACTAAGAAGAGCACTCCTCCTCCCCCAAATAAGGACACTGCTATCAGCATTCCTGCAGCTCCCAGAAAGCTCTCCTGGCGCGTGCCAATCTCTCATGGGGTCGGCAGAGCCGTGGCCTTGCCTGCACCAGTATGCGTGGCTTGGGCAGGTGCCCACTGTCTGGTAACCTGTGCAGGCAATTTTTCCTCCCCTTACAAATTTTCCTTCTTTTCCTTTCCTTCCTGCCCTTTCAAAAACTGCAGCTGGGAGATAAACTGTCCTTTAAGTAAAGCTCCAGAGAAAGGACGGGTTCAGGAGGGGACATCCCTTGGCTGAGCGTGGGCCATACTAAAAGCAGGGTTTGTGGTGGGATGATGTGTTTGGTTTCAGGCACCAGTGCCAGGCAGGGGGTGGATGTCACCTGCGTGGTGTGTTTGGACATGAAGATCAGGAGCAAGCCCCAGGTACCAGTGAGCAGGAGCCAGGAGCGCACAGCCCAAGCCCTGCTGATCCTAAATGGCACAGAAGAGGGCTGGGGGCCATGGCAGTGCTGGGCAGGAGGGAAGCATTGGGCTCATCCGAACGAGTGTGGTGCCAGAATCACTTTAGCATGACTGAGGAAGCGGGAAGAGGCACAGAACAAGTGGCAGGAGTTCAAATGGGAACCGGAGAGATGCTACGTGCATCTCTGTGACAGCTACCCGCCCTTTTATCACGAGAAAATAACCAGGAATTTGGCTGCTAATTGGGGCCGTATCCTACAAACCCTACTTTTCCTGACAAACAAATAGTCCCTCTGTTTCCAATAGGGTTATTTGCGGTAGGAGGGACCACCCAACACGAGAGGATCAGGCCCTGCTTTCCCTCTCTCTGCCGCTCACTTCAACCTTCCACAGCCAAATCCCAACGCAAAAAAATACCCACGAACTGCAAAGGCTTTTCCTTGCTGCTGCTGGAAAAGCCCTGGACTAGAACGGCTGTGGAAAGGTCTCGTGTGCTATTAATATGATGCTCTCCCTTGGCTTCCGCCACCCAAATGGGGATTTGCCATTTGTTTCTCAGGCTGGTTCTTTCCACTCAAGCCCCGGCACAGTAACTAACTGAAAACTTCTGCATCAAGGAGAAGGTCTCTTTTAAAGTTTGGCTTGGCTTTGCTTTCAAAGAGTTGTCTGTATATTTTAGAATATGTAGAACTTGCCTTTGATTTAAACCTCGCTCTTAACAATAGACAAGAGACGATTTCTCTACTGAGCAATTTAAACAAAAACAAACATATTTTGGTTACTCGGCCTTGTTCTCAAAACGCTCTGTTTTTTTGTTGTTTTTTTTTTTCCAGAGAAAAATCAAGCCCTACAAAACGTTACGCTTCTGGCCAAGAAAACTTAAATTCACAAATGTAGATAGTCCATTATTTTTTCCCCTGAACAATATCACACACAGAGGAAGAAAAGCACCTCCCTAGCCCTCAGACATCCATAAAACACGACCCCCCCCTCATCTAAACAATTAAACCCACACTTTTCTCCTCCAAAAGAACTTCTCCTTTCAAAGGACATTTTCAGCCTCGGTCCCTGTCCACATGCAGGGCCATGATGTTGATTTTCAGTCCCGCTCGGCAGGAAAGTCCCGTGTCCCCAGAGGGCAAAGAGCCGCACCTCCGCCTGCGGGGCAGCTGAAAGCGGCTGCCTGTGCTCGGAGCCGGGGCTGTGCGGGATCCCGCAGGAGCATCTGCTCCGAGGGCGTGAGGGGACTTAGCCCACGGAGCTTCTGGCTACCAGAGAAAGCCACGGGGAGATACCAGGGAGGCATTTCCATCTTAGGTTAAGGATTTTAGCAGCAGGCACAATAACGCTGTTGGAGTGAAAACAGTGGAAAATAACTCACCCAGCGACGGCCAGAGTTTTTTCCCTTGCAGTGAGAACACATTTCCCCCAAGTAACACAAACAGCGGTAACATTGGGCCCTGTGATAAAACTGTCAAACACGCCAGCATGACTCAAGGCCCACTGTCCAAAGGAATTTTGGGAGGCTCAGGGTGCGAAGGAGCCCTGTGGGGAGATGTGTGGGTGAACACGGAGCTGAATCGCCGCTCCCATCTCACAGAGCAGAGCGAGAGCAGCTCGGGGATGTCACAACCCTTGGCACAGCAGGAGCAAAGTGGTGGCTCTCAAACCACAGAGCAGGGCTCGCCACCATCACCACGAGCTTCGGGGAGATGGAGGAAAACTCTGCATGAAACCACTGGGCTGTTCTCACTGGAGCTTCTGCTCCCAGAGCTAAGAGTCAAAAATCCTGAGCAGTGCAAAGACCGACAGAGGTTTCAGTCCAGGGATTTGGGCACTCAGTGCCTGTTTAGATACCAGACTGCCACAATTCAGCAGGACACAGACAGCTAAACACAGCTGTAGAGCAGGACTAGAGGCACTGTCTTCCTTCTCGTATTCACTTTAACAATACATGATTTTCAACCCCATTTAATAAAGGCTGTGTAAATACTACTGTATATTTTTTTCATTCCTTTCAGACCTAACTGAATTTCTTACTAAATTAAGGCAAACTACTGTAAGCAAAGTTTCAATCCATTATAAGCTTTTCCACACAGCATCCCCATTCATCAGCCAAGCTGAAGCTTAAACCAGCTTAACTCTGAACACCTCTAAATAAATGCTTCTTCTTCATAGTGTAAAGCCTGAATATGGGTTTTATCCTCCCAGGAAGCTGGTGATGAGAAAGAGAAACAGAGATTGGTCTGTAATAGCTCACATCATAAACATGCTTTAGGCTGTTTGATGTACAACACCTTAGGCTATATACTAGGAGCTCTTTAGATTATCAACAGGGATTTATTTGAGACACGGTATCTTGGATTTTCAGTTCAGACCATCAAAATAGAAAGAGAAAGCCCACTTATCCATTAAAGCTGTTACAAGGGGAAATGTGATGCATTGCTTTCTGGCTCTTGCTACTGATTTGTTTTGTGAATTAGAGCATATAATTTGATTTTCCTGGGCAAATTTTGCTTACTATAGGATGAATACTTTAATACTTCTTATTAGCCAAGTGACAAAGGTCAGTTGTACAGTTTGAAAAATCCTATGAAATCTTTTGTTGGGAAACATTGTAAAATTACGAAGACTAAAGGCAAAACCCAACAGAAATATTTTTAAGCTCCTCAACGGGTGAAGACACTGAAAAAGTGGAAACCAGACAGAGCAAAGAGAAAACTTGACTTAAAGTAATCTTTCATACGCGATCCCAATTTCTGAAATAAAAAAAGACGCGTACAAAGCCAGCCCGAATTATCGCCTTCGGTTGTCCTCGTGTGCTTGAGAAAGCAGCAGCTCAAGTTGCTTTAAACCAAACTTGCAGCGCATCTGCGGCGCAGACCGGTGGGAGCAGGAGCTGGCCCGGCTGAGCACCAGGCGCCGGGCTCCAGCTCCACTGCGGCTCCAGCAGCTTCCTCCACGGGCAAGCAGCCTGTCCTCAAAACAGCTCCAAACCAGTCTGGCCCACCTACGTGGGCCAGGCCAAACGAGGAACTGGTTGGGTTTGGACTACCCTTAAACCCAGCTTCCTATCTAATTTTGGAATCTAATACGGTGGCTCCCAATTCGGCTCCGGTGGTGCTTAGATCCTCCCCTGCGCTCCTTTTCACCCATAAAAAAGAAAACAACATGGGTTGGCTTTTAGCAGGAATCAAAATGAAAACAAAAACAAACAAAAAAATCCCTTTAGAGGGAGATATTTGAGAGAGGAAGAGGGAAGAAAGGGGAAAGAGAGGTGCCTTTTTCCCACTGCCAGGATTCCTCTGTGGCTCCTCTGGCCATGCCAGCATCCACATCACAGTTCCCGGGGACTTCCTCTGAGCAGCTTCTGTGAGACACCTCTTCCAATAAGCCATTTCATCTTGGGTTTATGTTGCAGAGATTTCAGGTCAGCAGCCCTCCTGGTGTTTTTGAGGCACTTGCTTCCCTTCCTATTTGGCAAGCCAGTCACCTTTGCAGAAGGTCTGTTTTTCAGTCTTCAGTCCCTAGTCCAGATCCCAGCCCTTGCAATCTGTACCCTCAAGGACATCTAAATGTTTATGCTCTTTCTCACCAACGTCTCTATACCTTCCCTCTGTCAAGGCTGACCAACACTGCAGCTCTAGTCTTTTAACTGCACTTAAATTATCTATTTCAACTTCAATGAAGTTTTTTTGGCTGGGATTCCTTCTTTGGGACATAGTTTTATTTTTGTTTTCAGTGGCAACAACACACATAACTAGCTGGCTCCACTCAGCAGGAATGATCTGCAGATGTTTGATCCTATTTCTGCATAGAGGGGCACAGATCATATGATCTCATGAGGTCCCCACCAGTCCTACATGACTATGACATTACAGACCTATAGGAAATAGAAGAATTAACCCAGCAGATGCTCTGGGACTACTCCCACCTACCCAGGGGTAAGCAGACTCACAGATCTCTATTAATAGCTCCTAAATACAGTGATGCAGGCAGAAACCTCCAGCTTTGGCAACCCCTACAGCTTGAGAATATATAAATACTCTGATCTTGCACTCTATGATGGGGAAGTGACATGTCCTGAATGGACCTTGGTCAAACCTGGTGTGGCTGATCTTCTGCCCCACTCATCTGTTTCAGTGACAGACACAACTTGCCTCTCATTACAGGATGTAACAAGCAGCTTTCTCCTTTCTTTCCTGCTAGCCCTAAATTCTGGGGTGAGTATCCTCCTTCACACATCATCCTTGCACTCCCTTCTGACCCACACTCACCACCACTCAGCTCTAGTAGGTTGCAGACACTGCTACCACGTCTTTTGCTCTTTTTGTGTTACAGTCCCCTCTTGTATTCCACTGTACATCTTGTAACCAGCTGTACTGTATTTAAGGGTGCAGATTCATAGGGGACAGGCTGCTCTCTCTTTTTTTCCTCTTCCTCCTCTTTAACTGCACAGCCCTTAGCACAAGGGGATCAGACCTCCAGGCACTGCCACAATACAAACACCATTAGCAGCCGCGTGGCTGGCGGTGATTCCAGCAAAGGTCCATTAGCTATTCACAAATACAACTATTACTTTGATCACTGAACTGCACCGCCTGCAGGAGCCAAATCTGGGTGCCCCAGCTAAAGCCAAAACCTCAGCTGATGCCTTGACAAGGGGACTGATCTCCAGTTTGTGGAAATCTTTCAATCCCACATTCAGCTTTCAACACAACACGGAACACCATTTCAGCACAAAATTAAATATGGCAAGCTGTGTTTTCACAGACATCTATCCAATAAAAATGATGTGCCTTGCAGATTTCATCCTGTACCTGTGCTACAAACTGGTTTTCCAAACAAATCCATTGTGCAGCCTCACTATATAAACCAAGCCAATGCGGACATACCTTTAACTGCTGGCTTTATAATATTCTGCCAATTCTAGACATTGCTTGTTTAACAGAAAAGGGCATTAAAAAGCAGTGATGCCCACGGATCAGATAGAGATAGCCAGTTAAACATTAAAAGTAACGAGTGGAAACCACAAATGTGGCATCGCTAGAGGTTGTGTAGGGACTTTTCATCTCAGCTAAATGAAAGACGCTTTGTGGGTACTGCTGCTAATTCGAGCATACCACCTTCCACTGCTCTCTGCCAGAGAAATGTGATGTTAGGAGGCCGTGAGATGCCCTACCCCTCCATTTTGCTCTCAGAATTGATCCCTGTTTAAAATCCTCTGGGCTGTTTTCTCTGTTGGTGCCTCCTTCTCTCAGCACGGGTGCTCCTCTTTCTCACACAAGCCCAAGGAGGCTTCCTCCAGCTGCCTAGCCCAGCACTTCTTAATTACAAAATAACAGATTGCAGCAAACACTCATGGCTACCACAGGATAAAAAGTCAAATGGGTGGTTGGAGAGACCTTTGGGAACAAGAACCAGGAAATTTGGAGGTGACACGGCCCAGTTGGGGCTGAATATGCAGCACACGGACTCCTCTCGTCCTCCAAAATCCCCTGCAGTAAGTGTATGGTACCTCTTTTGCCAGAACAAACTTCTTCACACAATGAGAGCACTGCATGGTCCAAGTAATCCCAAGGGTTTAACACAACTCTCCATTCACAAATTTGCCTGTGGAATAACTAGGGTTGTGCAGAGCATGGAGGCTGCTCTGGCTGGGTATTTGCTCCCCAGTGGGGCCACAGCCTCAGCTCTGACCTTTGTTTTTGTCAGTGCAAATGCTAAGTAAACCTGGAGGAAAAAGCCCCTATGACTAGTTGTGTTTCTTAAAATAAAAGGTTAAATGGTGTGTGAAAACCAAGGGAGAAAGCATATCATGTTGCCCTACTTCTGTATCTCCATCTAGGGTAGTGGGTGAGGAAATAAATTCATTTTGTTAGAAAAGAAGGAAGGGACTTTACAACTAGGCAAATACAAAGGTAAAAAGATTGCTAAAGGAATTGCAGAAGCCCATGAAGTCAATGAAAAATGTTTTCTCAGTGCGTTTTTTCAGGTGGGTTCGGAAAGTAGAGTGCCACTAGTAATTCAACCAAAAATAACACCTTGTCAGTGAATACTGTAGGAGTTTGCCTGATTAGGGAAGGGAACTTCCACTATTTGATAGATTATAGTGAAACCACAGCAAACTAAAATGCCCAGAATGTTTTAGCACGGTGCCCCTCCAGCCTCCTCACAAGCTAAACCAGTTCTGTGTCCAGCACTGGTCGGTTCTCTGTGACTTCTGCCACCTCACTGAGACCCACCACAGTCACTACCTGTCCTACCCATCTCCTTCTTGTATCTGTCACTGCCACAAGCACCCATGTGAACCTCAGAAATAAAAATTGGTGCTGCAACCCGGCAGACAAAGTTATAGCAAAGTTATAGCATGTTCAAATGAGTGGAAACTAAAGTTAGACAAATTCAGACTAGTAATAAGACCCACATTTCAAAGTGAGCTTAATTAGTGTCTGTAACCAAAGGTTGTGGTGGATTTTGCTTCCCTGGAAATTTTTAAATGAAGACCAACTGAGCTTTTGGGTTTGCTTTTTTTCTCTCAAAAGTTATCCTCGAGTTCAAATGAGAGCTAATTTGGGGAAATTTTACTCCTGGGTTTAAAGCAGATGTTCACATGGGTTTCACTGTACTAATAACCTATGAATCTATAGATCCGTGGAGAGTTCCTCATGTGAAATTATTCTTCCCACAGCTTTTAGATGAAGCTTCATCATTGCTAAAACTCCTCACACTGCACAAAACCTCCTTGGACACAGAAGCACCATCGAGCACCATGTGGCCATGGGGTTGGGTTCCCCCCAAGGGGACAGTTCCACTGCCCACACACCACTCCTGTGGACATGGGGAAACTGTCCCAAGCTCAGGAAGGCATCTTCTGCTTTGATCCCTTCCCTCACTCTCTTTTGAGTCAGTCTGAAAGCAAATATTAAGAGATTTTCAGATTAGTGTCCCCAAATAGCCTCCCTTCATGCATATGAAATAGTTGCTTCTCCCTTAATAACACCCCTCATGAGCCACGTGAAGGTGCGTCCCCTCCTTTTATCTCAGCCATCTTCCTCTCCTTCACTGCCTGCGTTGTTTGCATTTGTACAACCACAGAAAACCTGAACCACTTGCATGGCTCTGGCCTTCTGTTTTGGTCACCAGCACCAGCCCACTATCACCAGTATCAATGCTCTTTGAAATCTGACGGCCAAGCTGGCAGGACACCAGGTTCTTTCTCTGCTGAAACATCCACCAAGAAGGGAGGAGATTTGGTCAGGTGTAAAATGGGGCCAACAACCATTGCTAAAGCACTTCAAAAAGGTATTACAAAGCTCTGCTGGACTCTAACACTCCCTTGCTGACCAAATTCAGTGTCGTCAAATTCTGCACAGCCAGAAATGAGAGGCAATTTCACCAAAAACCAAAGCAGCTCCAGCTACTTCTACTAGCAGCAGATTTTGCCTCTTGAACTGTATTTTTTAGTATAAGTTTTGCAGAATTGGGCTTTTTAAACCATCCAGTCCCTGAAAGGCACCTCCTCTACCTGTCTCCTACCAAACACAGTTACAGTCCGAGAAGGTCCAAATTCTCCTGCATTTCATAAATCTCATAAATTCATGTTGCGCAATTAATCAAACCAAATTCAGTGCAACAAAACGCAAGGCCACAGAGACTTAAGGGCAAAATCATAGAATCACAGAATGTTTTGGGTTGGAAAGGACTTTTTAAAGGTCATCTAGTCCAACCTTTCTGTCATGGGCACTGACATCTTCAACTAGATCGGGTTGCTCAGAGTCCCGTTCAACCTGGCCTCGAATGTTTCCAGGGACAGGTCATCCACCACCTCTCTGGGCAACCTCTGCCAGTATTTCACCACTCACAGTGACAATTTCTTCAAATCCAATCTAAATCAACTCTCTGTTTAAAACTCCTGGTTCTATTACTCCCTGCTCTTGTCAGAAGTCCCTCTCCAGCTTTCTTGTAGTCCCCTTAGGGGAGTAGAGTAAAATAAGTGAATCTGATGTACCAAAGACCTTCATATATGGAGAATGATTCCCTCTTTGTGTGAGGACACACATGGTCCTTCATCAGCCACCACTGCTGGCTCATTGTAGGTAGAAAATTAACAGCAATTCCACAAAGGGAATGGAGAAATCATCAAACGCCTTTGCACAAGGATGAAACAAAGAGCTCCATCCCACAGCCTTCCTGCTAGGAGCTTATTGACTTTATTGGGAACACACATCTAGGTAATGGCTCAGGATCTGGCCCTTTGGAAGTCTGGAATTGAGGGCCCGGTTGCCCCATTAACAATTAGCATTCTGTTTACAAAACCCAGCAGAGTCAGTAAGAATAATCATTACAAAACATGCTCAGACTGTGATTCCGGTTTAAGTTAATATAATTTTAATGAGTTCTTCTGAACAAGCCTGGCACTTATGGAAAATTTCCTTAATTAATATCAGACCCTAAATTAGTAATAAAAAAAAGCCCTGAATATCATTTGGTCTCAAGCTGGAACTAAAGTATGTTTTGGCATCATTACTAACTGTTAGCAGCAAGTTCTGGAAACAGATGCAAATCTTGATATGTGTCCTAAATATAAAACACATTGCAAAAAAAGCTCAGATAAAAATATATCTATACATCCACATATATTTGAGTGTGCTATTTCCTGCCTGTATCAGCAACAAATTTATTCCATTTCAAAACATTCCACTTGTTTCTTTTTGGTATTTTTTTTTTAAATCCCTTATTTAAGGAATAAAACTCCATTTCTCTGCCTTCATTTTTCCTGTTTATTTCCTCCCCCAACAGCCGTTTTAAGTAAATGAAAAGAGCTTAAATACAGGCATTATAATGTTCAAACATCTGAAAATCAGCCCGCTTGTTTTACCACCTAAATATGGGCATAGGTGCCTAATTTGAGGCCACCCACGCTAGAAAAATTTGAGGTAGGGATCATGCAATGCATCTCCTGGACAATTGCTCCAATGAAAGACTCAACCCAGTGGAGAGGCTGCTACTGAAAGCCCACAGATGAGTGCCAAGGTGCTGAGATTCCCAGGTGGCACCAAGTGGGCAGGAGACTAAAAATGGAAACCCTGTGGCAAGCAAAATAAATAGAACCACTGACAAATAATGAAAAAAAAAAAAAAAAAGGAAGGCAAGTTACAAGTTTAGTGAAGGCAGCAAAATGAGCGGGTTGTTTCTGAAGACCTGAGCTCTCCCAAGTTCTTTACTTTGCCTTGACTCAGTGTCACCTCGCAGGGAAAGCGCTGAACATTAGTGAGGAGAAATGGAGACAGAAACAACCTTGAGTCTTTCGGCTTCCATTTAATTAATTTAAAAAAGAAAAAAAATAAAGAAGACAGAGTGAAAACTGTTATAGTCACCAAGAAAAACATCACAGCATAGCGAGCACACCAGAAACCGAGTTGGCTTCCTGGGTTTGCCAAGAGCCTGAGACAATATTGCTGAAGCGTGAACTGCTCATTCATTTCAGGGGCTGCTAACACCACGGCCATGCTGGCAATAGCCACGGTATTAACTGTTTTTCTGCTTTCCAGAGCACACAAAGAAGAAAAGAATTGTATTCTGGAGACAGCATTAACGCCTTCTCTTATTAAGAATCCCGTCCTGAAATGTGCTTATTGCCCACAACATTTAATCAAGTTAACAGGAATTAAGGGATGCAAGAATAGCTACTTCCACAGCCAGAGTTTTTACTTAGTCACTGTAAAGTTTTCTGAGCAACTTAGAAGAAGATAAACATCTCTTTCAAAGTTAGTACATTTCAAAGACCAAATTCTTCCCAAAACGGAAAATCCTTGTTAAAAAGATCATGGGAGTACCTGACATTAGCAAAATCCAAGGTAATTCACATTCAGGGTTAGAAACTCAAGATGACAACCAGTTCAGGATGGCAAGAAAAAACAGCCCATCCCCATCAGTCACTTTCCCATTAACACACAAACACTAAATCCAGAGGTTCAGCTGGAGCTGCTTCCATTATATGTGGGCTTTTTTATTATAAAATTTTTAGACTTACAAAAATGAAAATGAAATTGTTTAAAGGAACAGTATTGTCACTGATCAGGGCATGGCTGGCATTGCATTTATACCTGCCAGCCCTCACTGAGCTGGGAGAAAAGGAATGTTTCTTAAATTCAAGTTCTGATGAGGGCCCAGGATGGCCCAAAACGTTGCGGTGATATCTACAGAGGGAGATGAATTAATGGGGAAGCTTGGCTAAACTTGTACTAGCAAACAGCCCAAAGTTGGGCACATTCCCTGGCTCTAAATCCAGTCAGGATGGTCTGGCCACAGCTGTAATACTAAATCCTGAATGCACAATGGGGTGGCTGCCTCTGAGCTGCCCACAGGAACAGGTTTGGGACTCTGCTCATTTCCAAACCACAGCTGGGACCTGTTTGTAACCATTCTGGTCAACCCAGCTCAAAACCAAGCTCGCTGACAATTTAACAGTACCGGTATTTTACAGCCCAGCCCTACCACTGTGTAATTTATTGGTAAAGATACCACTTTCTGGCCATTTTAATTCAGAGGGATGGGTCTGCAGCCTTCCTTTGTCTAGAGGCTAAGCCCAGTCTTCCTCATCTATATCAGTGTATCCCTACTCAATGACATGGTAAATATAAAGACAGCACATGGGACATCAGATTATGGACATGGTGGCGCATCCCCATCTGACAAATATCTAGACAGAGTGCAAGCCCAAAGCTGGAAAAGGTAGGTTTGCTGATTTGTCCTGCTGTTTGGATTCAGTTTTAATTTTCTCCTTTGTCATATGACATTTGTCAAATACAGGACAGGCTCTTCCACAACCAGCACTGAATGTGTTTGTGGTGCATTTGCAGGGCAGGTCCTCCAGCATCTTAAGATCTTGACCCTGCAAGAGCCTCTCAAAGGTGAATCAAAAAGCAAGAGACTAGTGTGTAGGCAGAAGGGTGAGGAGGTGCAGGAAAAGTGTAGTGGAAGACGAAGTCCCCCCACCTTCCACTACTCAGGATTCTCAATAAAATTAAAATCAAGCTCAAATCCTGCAACAGCAGAGCAGGTCGAGGTCAGGGAGAGGCAGGGTTAAACCAGGACTAGAGTGTAACAAGGCTACGATATGGGTTTGTTTATGGGACAGTTAAATTGTCTCTTCAATCACCTCACCAAAGGCACACTATCAGATCAGACATGCCTGTACCTGAACTCCTCGGCAAGGCTCGCTTCACAGCCCACGGAGAAACAAGCTCTTCCCAGGCACTGCCAGGGACCAGCTCAGCTGCAGATTGGTCAAGTCCTGCAAATGCCAGTCTGTCCCCCTGACTCAAAAGGGAGCTGAGGTGAGTGTTTCAGAGGTGGATGTCTGCCCTGAGGACATCTATACCCTTCCCTCCTCCCCCTGCCCGGGAGCAGCCCTCTTGTGACTGGGGAACAATCCGACCTGTACTCCCTGCTCTGAACCCTCCATGTGCAGAGGACTAGCTGGATCAGCCCCAAAGCGTTATGTAAAATGGCTGTGATGTGTATATTTATATGAATCATATACATTAATTACATAATAGACACCCATGCTCCTCAACCCCCATGTACTTTGGTTATGCATAGGACACAAAGACTGAGTGCATTCGCTATGAATCATGCAATAAGACTACATCCCTCAGGCAAACTCTCTCTAAAATGACCATTTTCATATATTCCCATGGTTTCCACTACAATATTATTTAATTAAGAATATTAATCTGCTGGGCCACCAACTTTCACTGTCTTCTGGGGAATCCTGAGCAGACAGACATTTTAATAAAATATGGGAGATCCTGCTCTTTTTATGACTGAGTTGGTACAATAAGGTAAGGTAATTTTATGGCCTCATGAGCTTCTTTTTTGTATTTGTTCTTGATATGAACATGAGACTGAACCAGAGAGACCACTGATTCAGAAGTTGCATGAGTGCTGCCATATAATTTTTTTTTTGCTTTGCTTTTCAAGTAGTGCTGTTGAAAGCCCCTAATACATGGGATACATCATTAATAGTTGTAGGACAGTGCAAACAGGGCACTACTGATCCCCATTTGGAAAATAAAAGATGAAGACTTTCAGTTTGACAGCATGGGCACACACTTGCACGTGACTGCAGCGTGCATGCAAACACGTCAGTTGTGCAGAGAAATCAGTCTAGACACTGACACGACCAGTTCAGCCACTTTACAGCAGCCTGCCTGAATAACTCCTGCCCAAATAACTCCCCGGGGCCGCAGCCTGCTGCCCTTTTCGCCTCTCCCGTGCGACGTGGAACTGCATGCATTGCTTTGGCAGCCCCCTGTTACCTCCTGTTCTACAGCCCCAAACTCCTGATGCTCAGCCTAATCTGGGATTCTTGGTGACCACATCACCAAGAATCATGGAGTTATGGCTAGAAAAGACCACTGAGTCCAGCTGTTAACCCAGCACCACCACGCTCACCACTAAACCATGTCCCCAAGTGCCTCACCCACATGCCTTTTGAACACTTCCAGGGATGGTGACTCCACCACTGGGCAGCCTGTTCCACTGCCTGACAGACATTTCAGTGAAGATATTTTTCCTAACAAATCTAAACCTCCTCTGGTGCAACCTAAGGCCATTTCCTCTTGTCCTGAACTTGTTGCCTTAGAGAACAGACTGACCCCCACCTGGCTATACCCTCCTGTCAGGGAGTTGTAGAAAACAGTAGGTGTCCCCTGAGCCTGCTTTTCTCCAGGCTGAGCCCCCTCAGCTCCCTCAGCTGTTTCTCATCAGACTTGTGCTTCAGACCCTTCCCCAGCCCTGTTGCCCTTCTCTGGACTCACTCAAGCACCTCAGTGTCTTTCTTGTCATGAGGGGCCCAGAACTGGACACAGGATTCGAGATGTGGCCTCACCAATGCCCAGTACAAGGGGACAGTCACTGCCCTGGTCCTGCTGGACAAACTGTTCCTGATACAGGCCAGGTGCCATCGGCCTTCTTGGCCACCTGGAGACACTGCCAGCTCATGTATCCAGTCCCAGGATGGGGAGGAACACCACTGCTTTGGCCATGGGATGGGTGTGTTTCTGGTCAAGGGAGAACCATCAAAAGTAGCTCTTGAGGGCTGCCACTGACAATAAAACCAGGAGCTATGCTTCTGGAGGACATTACTGCTTTATTGGATGGAATATTTTCAACATGTGGGTGAACACAACTTCAGCACTTGTCCAGGCAGAGCCATGGAGGCTCATGGAAAGGCTGGGTGATGTGAAATTGTGGCAGATAGGAAGTTCTGTGCCTGTAGGTGTGACAGCCAAAGCCTAAGGGGGAAGTTTTATCCGTTCTTCCTCCTGCATGATGTTAAGCAACAGGCAGTAAATATGGCATTCATTAAAATGACCTTGTATACTTTTAACAGCCTCGATAATCAGATTTCTGCCACTGTATCGGAAAGCAACGTTTGTTTTTACTCAAGGCCTTGTAAAACTCTAATTTCTCCCTCATGCATTAGAGATGCCTGAAGTTTTCTAAGGATTTTAGTGTTTCTTAGCAGTCATTTTCTATCCCTCTTCTGAAAGATGCATCAGGTAACTTGCCTCCTTGCATCCCAAGCACCCAAGCTGGTCCTCCAGCCTGGAATGACGTTCTCTAGTTCTGAACAGAGAATTTCTGTTCTGAATTTCTATTTCCATCAGCAAACACTGTAGACAACCTCTGGCACTTGTGGAAGACCAAAGTCCCCTTTTTTAATCTTGAATCTAACTGGGTGCAAGACCCCCATGCTGGGGAAAGGTAAGGGCACTGCAGAGGCCTTGGTTGAGCCCTGGAAAGGTGAAGGACAAGAAGCATGAAGGCAACTGGCTGCAGAGTACGGCAGGAAAGTTCAGTCCGCGGCCACGCGACGTACACAGCCAGGTCTTTTAGTCATTCTGCCTGTGCCCACATGCCAGGCACTCACGTCTGAATACACACAGACAAGCAAGGGCTGCAGGGCAAGCATGCGGCGTACAGCTGCCAGGTCCCAGCCGAGCCTCTCCTGCAGGTATTGCTGCGGGCACAATTGCAAAAATAACCCATTCGACAACACAGACCATCAGGAGGCTCTGACTCAAAGGGAACCTGTTTCGGGCCAAACAAAGCATTCCCTCAGCATCAAGCTGATCGAGTTTTTTGACCCAAGTCAGCGCGTTGCATGGAGAGCCCGCAGGAACCTGCTCCACCACCTCCAGCCCTTGGCCCACACGGAGATCTTTGGCATCTCTGCGAAGGCAGAGCGCGCTGGGGCTGCAGAGGGTTTTGGAGCTGTTTGTTTGAGAAACAAAGCTTCCCTCCTCCAAGATGAAAGAAATCAAGGAGTCTACACTAATCAAACCATACACGCCTGCCGGCTGCAGTTCAGCTTGTCAGGGATGCAGCTCAGTGGAGTGATCAACATTTCCAGCGCTATGAGCTTGGTGGAAAGGGAAAACACGACAGCAAGAAATTCACCTGGCTCAGAGTCAAACAGGTGTATGGCAGCAGCATCCAAGATTATAATAATATCTTGCAAACATGCAAAAAATAGATGTAATAAGACTGATACTTTGGTTTTCATTAATGAATCATAAAGGCTTTCTTTACATTACACATGCTTTTTTGGCATACGCTGCTAATATTTCCACACTTGCAAGGTTGGATTTTTAATACTGAGCCTCCCTCCCCTAAGGTTCCCCAGTTTTGGCAAGATGTACAAGGTGACTGTGTGCCATGACAGGCTCTCTCTTACTTTGGGGCAATCAGATTACTTTACACAGATGTTTTATCACGGAGACCATTAGAGACGAATTGAACACTATGTAAATGTGCATTTGTTTGATTAAAAAAAAGAGGCCTCAGTTCCTCACTGCTGTCTTGTCTATGTTCCTAAATGTATTTCCTCTCTCCTGCATCATTCCAAAGCACAATTCGTCCAATATTTACCTTAAAGTGACTCAGCTTGTTTCCGATAGACATCTTAAGTACACATTAACTAAGGGAACAGGCTTTCTTGAGCTACTGGATTGAACTGCAGGAGAATGAACCTCAGCCTTAACTACTGAAGAAATACAGGCATCTATCTGTCAGGATGCCTAACATCACACACTCCACAAAAGTAAAGCACAAAAAAATAGAGAATATCACAATTATTTTAAAACATAGAATCGTAGAATGGTTTGGGTTGAAAGGGACCTTAAAGATCATCTCATTCCAACCCCCCTGCCATGGGCAGGGACACTTTCCACTAGACCACGTTGCTCAAAGCCCCATCCAACCTGGCCTTGAACACTTTCAGAGATGGGGCATCCACAGCTTTTCTGGGCAACCTGTGCCAGTGCATAATTACATGCAAATAAACATTCTCCTGTAGGGGAAATAAAAAAAAAAATAAAAAGAGATAATTTGTTCATAGAATCACGTTCACGAATTAAAAGTAGCCTGGCCTGAAATGGACCTGGAGTCATTCAAGTGACACATGCTCAGAGCCACACAGCAGCTCTTACACGTCAAAAAAAAAGGGACTCCGAGCCCTGCCTGCCATGCAGAAATCCTGACATCACCACTGAGCTTTGCTCTCCTTGTTAAGCTTGGTCTGAGGCCACGGAGGCACCGCTGCCAGTCCTGCTCCTCTGCATGTAATTGTTTTAGGCAAAACACAGTCTTTACCTGAGAGGCGTCTGGGCACATCGGTAATGGCTGGAAGTCCTGTGCCTCGAGTGGAGGACAGGGGAGTTGTGGAGTGAATGGACGGTGAAGTCATCTGGCTCAGGTAGGATGAGTAAGACTGGTCATAGGACCATGGCGGGGATGACTGCGCCTGCCTGGGGTCTGGGGAAAAACAACAAAACAAAAAAAAAAGAAAAAAAGAAAAAAAAAGAAACGTTTTTTAAAAGGAAGAAAAATTTTAGGGTATCAACAGCCTGACTGGAAGAAGTGGGGTTACTGAACATACACACATCAGTGCTACGAGGAAGGAGAATGTAACGACACACAACTTGCTCCTCTGTGACACAACCCTTTCAAGACTCGGTCTGTGCTTTTCCCTCCCCAGAACAATTTCTGAGGGAAAGGAACAGAGCAGAGAGCAGAGTTTTTAAAAGATCCAGCAGCTGTGCTGTGTCTCTCTTCCAACAGTGTTGTACCAAGAGCAGTCAGTCCTCAAGGATTCACACAGAAGCAGACAGCAAGGATGAGCTCCAGGTCTGAGCTTAGGAAATGGACTTCATACAATCACAGAATCATTCAGTTTGGAAAAGACCTCTAAGATCATCGAGTCCAACCATTAACCCAGCACTGCCAGGTCCACCACTTGTCTCCAACCACCACATCTACAAGTTTTTTAAGCTTTCAGGGACGGTGACTCCACCACTTCCCTGGGCAGCCTGTTCCAATGCCTGAACACCCTCTCAGTGAAGCAAATTTTCCTAATATCCAATCTAAATCTCCTCTGGCACAACCTACGACTGTTTCCTTCAGAGGCAGGGAGGCTCTACAGACACTTGGCATGCCTGTCAAGCTGTTATCCCGTTCAAACACCACACAGTAGTGTTTTCAGTGCTGAAAATACTAGGCAAGAGGCAAAATGTGATTTATCTTATCAGCATCTGTTCAAAAATGTCACATTTGGATGCTGGCCCAATTACTTACAGTCCCCTCAATTACAAAATATGAAACCATATGGTTTGGAATAACTATTGGAAGCTAATGATGCCTTCTGATGTACTTGTGACAGCCCTCTATGGAGGAAATGATTTTAAGGATAAATGCAGTTTAATTTTTGCTGAAGCACCGGTGGATTGCACCAAGAGAGAGAGAGGGAAACCTACTTTCACTCACTGGTATTTGGATTTATAAACCATTTGCTCTCAGTTAATATCTGGTGATAAAGATACCACTGAATAACTCATAAATTATGATTTTTATTTCTTTACATTAATAAAAACAAAGCACTTTCAACCCTAAAGTTTGTTTTGGGCACTGGACAATAAACAGAAAACAATCTCTGAACCAGCTCATAGAAATCGTAACACATCCCTCCAAATCCTGCCCAGTGTTTTCAGGGAAGCACAGCAAGCCCATTCAGTTTGGAGAACCTGTTCTGTCAGAGCACTGTGCTGAAGCCCTGCTTTGCAGACAGCAATGTGACAGCCACATGGCATAAGCAGAGGCACTTCTGCAGGAAATTCAACTTTTTTATTTTCTTTTTTTAACTCCTTTCCCTGCTCTTCCACACAGCAAAACCTTGTCATTTCAGCTATTCCTTGTTTATTATTTCTGTTCAGACATGATTTGTTTAAAGAGATGTCTGGAAAGCAGATACTTCCTCGAAGCAAAATAACTATATAGATATATATAGATATACATATAAAAAACAACCTTCCAATTTAATTTTAAGAGGATTTTCCTGGAGTTTGCCATTTATATTAGAGCTGAGTAATATAAATGGTTAACATAAACTCCTCAGAAATCTGAAGGACACTTGATCATTAAATGTAATGAACTTCTTTGTTTTAAAAATTTCAAGGCCAGGGTTTGTATAGATTGGCACAGGTTCAAATCTGACTGACTGCTCATTGTTATATCTGATATCGACATATTTCTCTGCCTCATTCCACCACGATAATTCTCCATGCTGTCAATGGTAAATGATCTTCAACTGGGAACAGAAAGCCTAGGTTTCCTGGGAAACCAATCTTAAAATTAATGATGTGTTAGGAGCACAATCTCAAATCCAAGATCCTACAAACTCCAAGAACTTTTCAATCTCTGCTTCTGAATCCAAAAGAGAGTCCCTTAAAGTTTTGGGTTTAGGTTAGCTCCAGTGCTGGAAGGAAATAATATAACAGGTAAAGGCTGCAGGGAAAAACATCACAGCAGAGGATGTTTTTACATCATTTTGGTCTAACACTGTGAAAACCTCAGGAAAGAAACTGCCTTCTGAAAGTCCATGCCACTCCTGGTAGTGTAATCCTCATGCCACAAGAAGCTCTTGAGCATTTCTAGGACTCTCATTACTCTGAATACCCATGTTAGACTTGGTTTTATGCTTAACATCCTTAATCCAACATCTGTGAATGTCTGTGTGGACACAAGAGTGATGAATGGCAAAAGGTGGTCTTTCAAAGGCTCATGTGGTATTTCAAAACAGTATCTCACACTGTGCTGTCAGAGGGAGGATATGGGGCTGGATGGAACATCAGTTGATCCCAAAACATATCATATATTCTTACGACATCTACCTTAAATAGATCAGCCTTCTCAGAGAATAGGAAATAATGAAGAGGAAAATCCTCAATCAAATTGAACATGAGAATGATGTATCAGAGCTCAGTGACTGAGGAGAAGGTCACAGCACCCCAGGCTAGAGGGTTACTACGATTCCTCCACACCGAGGCACGGCTGAGGTCATGGTCGAGGCAAGGTAGAGAATTTTGTCCTGGGGCTGACTGGCTCAAGAGTTATCTTTGGGCCGCCAAGAAACTGGAAAGTGAAGATACAAGTTTCACCAGATCTCAGAGTAAATGCCCTAAAGCCAACCTCTGCTGACTGATGGCGGTCAAGGTTTGCACGGACATGAGAGCAGAGAGCGGTGAAACACCTCTGCCAAGTCAAAGGTGACCTGTCAGCCCACAGGGCAAACGTCACTGCTCAGCAGCATTGCCCAATTCCCAGTGAAAAATGCCATGAGGCAGAGCCCAAGGCTGCCCTGCCTGGCCTCTGAAGGTGGACACACAGCTGCATCTCACATGGCACCCTCTGGCCCCACCAGCAGATGGTCCCGGCAATGATGTGACTTTGGCCCCTGAGGCCCAGACAGCCCATCTCTTCTGGTCCCACGTGCCACCAAACCTCCTGGGGGAAGGAGAGTGATGGGAACGTCACAGGGATGTGCCAACTGCCATAGCAGCACTTCCAGGGCAGATCCACACAGATGCTTCTGAGGGAATCACAACAAAGTCTTGGAGGAAGGTCACCTCCTTCTCACTTGGGCACAGAAGGGGTGGGATGGCTATTTAGCACGTATCATTGGGGAAGAAGCTATGAGTGGCTCTGTGAGAGATTTTCCTTGGCCTCCTACACCGCAGACCAGCTTCCCCACTCACTGTGGCTAGTGGGCTCCACATGTCTGCAAGGTCCCCATGGGCCAAGGACTTTGCAATATCATCCAAAGCACCACGTGCTCTGCAGGCACAGCACATCTTCCCAAGCACAAAAAGCCCAGAACAGATGAGAAACTTTAAAGCTCTGAGGCAGAGCGAATGTGGATTCCTCCCTAAAGGAATCCCTCCAAAACAATGGAAAGCACTAATATAAAAGTAAAATTAACAGCTCAGGAGAAGGGCTCCCCACCGTCCCGTATGGCAGCCACAGGGAAGGGCTAGCACAGCATTCAGCAACAGTGAAGGAGGCAGAGGGCCACTCTGAGCTGGCATTTACACTTGAAAACTTTGGAGTGATTACTGAGAGCAGTCCTCCTTTTGTAAACATTTCTGTTATGCCTGCGTGGGTGTGAAGGGAAGTGCGGCTCTCAGCGTATTCCTTCGCAGCAGGGCATATCGTGGGTAGCTGGGCACATTTCAGCTGAAACAAATCAGCAGGGCGAGGTCTAAACTAATGCACAAACAGCTCCATCCTGTTTGCACTTCCAGGTTAACATTGACAAAGCAGGAAATATCGAGTATTGCATACGGTCTTGTGTCTGGGTTTTACTGTCACACTTCTAGTCATGGGAGATATGCAGATGTTTCTTGAGCTCTGTGACTGACTGCATCAAACAGACTGTGGACATTGATGTTTAATGGAAACTAACTGTCTTTAAAAATTTAAAAGTTCAAGATTGGATGCAATGTATAAAACTAAAATTGAAAAGGAAAGAATGAAAAAAAACCTTCTAGTGACCCTTCTCCTGCCAATAACATTGGCTCTCCAGCACCACAACTTTTCTTTCAGTGGAAATCATCACAGAATCATGCATTTTGGGTTGGAAGGGACCTTAAAGACCATCAAGTTCCAACCCACCTGCCATGGGTAGGGACACCTTCCATCTTACGAAGTGTCAATGGAGAGAAGAAAAAACCTGCACATATCCCTGAAGAACAAATCTTTCCACTACTTTGGCACTGGATTATGAAGAATAATGATTTACTACAGGAAAAAAAATCAATTCCCCATTTCCCAAACTGAGTTACATGACCAGAGCATGATCACAGGCTGGCAACTCCTAGATGTACCCTCTGTAAAACCCAGACATCACATGTGTCACACTCTCATTTAAACCCAGCTCTAGCACTGGCTGCTGCTGGTTGTAACAGTGCTACTGCCAATAGCAAAAGACAAGCTGTCTGGAGCTATCTTTGGTAAACACTCAGAGCAAATATCCTCACTTCTGATCCTAACAAAAGCAAGATGACTTTCTGCATGAGTAACCCAACCATTGTTGTAACACCAACCCCCCCCAGCAAAACAACAACAACAAATTGCAACCTCCTTCTCTTCTCTGACTATTTCTTAGGCATCTTTAAAAGCCCAGGGCTTCATCTGAATTGCCCAGTTCAATCAATGAAGTCAAATCCAATGGAGTTACACCCCACTGTACAGAAGAGGAATTGGGACCAGATTTTGGCCTGAAGAACCTCTAAACCCATTCCTTCCCCCACTCTTCCAAGAGTCATATTTCTAAAAGGAAAAAAAAAAAAGATAAATTGAACAAATCATGCCAGTAGGACAACTAAATTGTAGAAAGGGGGGGAATAAAATTAAAAGAATACTTTAAAAGGAAGGACACAAGCTTTACCAAATGGAGGTCCATAATGGCAGCTCTCCAGTTGCCTGAAGATGCAATCAATTTGCATAAAATACAACAGACTGCAGCCACCTTTGTGTCCATGGCACTGGCAATCCCAGCTGAGGGTATAATTCACCATATAAGCCCATTTCTTGGGCTATTTCTAAATTATCTGTTCCAATCAACTGAGTACTTTGTCCAACATGCTGCCAGGCAGATGTGCACCAGCTACAAGTGGTGGGTGCTTCAGAGCGTGGCTGGTCCCAGGTAGAACACAGCCAACCCCTGGCAGGGCACTTGCACCGTGCTGGTCTAATAACAGCTACACAAATTCTGTTTCAAACCTGTCCTGTAGCTGATGACAGACCCCCGGTGTCTGAGGCAGATGCCGCAGAGCTCCATATCCAGAGCCCAGGACAGCGTTGTGGTGAGCAGAGCTTTCTGCCTTCTCCCTGACTCTGCAAAAGGGCAGTGCCTGCAAGCCCTGAATTAAGGAGGGCCCAGCTGGTACCATCCTCCTCCTCTGAGAGTCAAAGGTGCTTTCTGCTCATGGTCCTCCCAGCAGACTCCTAGTTAACACTATGCCTGTCAGCGGAGATGGGTCCCCTCACTACCATCCAGGTAAGTCAGCCCTGAAGCCTTTAAATCTGATTCCTCCAACCTTAAAAATTATGAGAAACAAAAGCATAACATCCCTGAAGTGAATGGGGAGCGGAAGGACAAAAAGGGGAAAAAATGATTTCACAGGACCTGCCTTCAAGGGCTGTTATTTCAGGGATGAAAGTCACGGGTTGCCTACAGATCAGCTGGTGCCACAGTGGTGATGGAGCCTGAAACCTCACTTCACTCCCACTTTGCTGTCCCTCAGCCCAGCTGATGGTGTCCTCACACCAACACATTCCTGCCTTACACCCGTGGCTTTTCTTGGCCTATGGAAGCTAAACCAGTTGTGTTTTAGAAAAAAAACCCCAAACAACAGTTTTCCTGATTTCGTACTGGAACACTGATGCAACAGCTCCGTGTCTGACCGAGAATGTAACTGGATACACGAGCAAGTTGTGTGAGCACCGTTAGGGAAAGGGAAAAAAATAAAAAAGCGAATATACCAGTATCCAAATGTGAACAGACAGGACTCCTGATTTACGGGCAGCAAGCAAAGTTCAAATTGGATCTGCACTGCCTCAGCAAAGGCTTCTGCTTATTGGACCATTTGTTTTTTAATCACCCTTCGATGTAGCTTTTGCTGAATCCTAGTTAAAATGCCATGTTGAATAAGGGCAACTCTGTGCCTTGTCCTGCCACAGCCCCGTCCTGTGGTAGGTTAAGGACTGTGCTGTGACTTGTACAACCTGTTCTCTGATACCCCAGGAAAATAAACACAACCAGAGAAAAGAAATACACGAGTGACCCCCAAAAGTGCTGAGATCTTTCATGCTCAGGTGTGGGCCAGCCAGGCTTTAAATATTATTTCTGTTTAATCATGCAATAGCTACGCAAGACCTCAAGTGGAACGAAACAAGAACAGTTTATGTGCTTACTAGCAATAATATGGATTTTGTCATAGGAAACCAGTATTTACTGTTCAAGTTATTAGGAATTAATTATTTCCCCTAAATTACTAGGTAAAAAGATTATGAAACAAAGGTATCTCTAAAGGAGTGCTTGGTTAATTCCAATAAAGGTAATTAAAAGATCCCTGTTTTTTAGAGAAGGGTCTACTCCCCTTTTAATACATACCCAAGGCAGTGCCCATGTTAAGAAGCCAGTGGTATTCCAACTGCATATCCCACCACAGCAAGGAAACTGGTGCTGGACAGCCCAAACACCTCACTCCCCACCATCACCACACCAAACAGGCAGGTGTTCAGCAGTTTCCCACAAAATAACACCCGATCAAGTGGTGTCTTGTCCGCGGCATCACCTTTGCCCCTCATTGGCACTGTTTGTGTAGCAAAGATCATCCATTCATCCCAGAAGAACTGAGGGACTCTGCAAAAAGCATCCCAGCACTTTGGTGGAACACCAAGGCATGTAGAGCTTTACAGATTACAATCAAGGTCCTGATGAGCCCCAAAAAGCTTTGTGGGGATTCAGTGCAACTCACAGAGCTGGCATCCCTATAACATGCTCACACTGACTGCTTCATTAAATGGGAGGGCTATCAAAGAGCTAATGAGGAGCCCTTGAGAGGTGGGGTTTTCACTCTTCTGAGGAGGAGAATAACATAAGGGTGCGGAATATCACAGCATATACTGTATCAGACCACTTATTCACTACAAACTGAGTCCTCAGCATTTGGGGGGAAATGAGAGCAATTTGGGACTCCAATGTATCCCATGACTGTGAGTTTATCCAACAACACAAGCACATAATCCACAATGGATGGGAATGCCAGCCTGCCTCCCTTGGCTCAGCTCACTTCCCTCTGCCCTCCCAGCACCGTGTCTTCCCTCTCTCGATGGACTCTCAGCTGGTGCTTTGAACTGCTGACTTAAAATTCACAGAGAAGGCAGTGAATGCCACACAGCTTTGTTTCCAGTCAGGCTTATTTAAAGCTCATCTGAAGTTTTCACCTCCCGGATCTGTAAATGCTGCTGCTGCTTCATAACAAGGCAGAGAAGTAGTCTATTAATCAAAGCCAGCAGAACATTTTCTACAGGAGGCATTTATGTGAAGGAGAGCAGCATATGAGGTTACACTTAGTTAGGAAGAAAATTACAAGGGGATCTCAGTTCTCGTGCTTCAGGGCATAAGCTGATCACCAGATGGGGTCAGGAAGAATTCCACCCTCTTTCGTTGCTAGATATAGTGTTGCACAATAGGTAAACTATGGAGGCACGAGGAAGAATGAGAAAAGCTGCTTATAGCCTGGATTTCCCCCCTGCTTTCTTGGGAACTGAGTCCACAAACACTGCCAGACAGAAGACCGTCAGTTAGAAAAAATATTTGGCTTTAGTTTGGCAGTTCTTACCCAGAAAACGATATGCACAAGAGCCCTGACTTCCCATGTCCACGGAACAAAACACTAGGCTTGGCCAAAAAAGCCTGTCCTGAGAAGCTGGAGGGCATCAAGTACCATGTAATGGGTACAACCAACATATATAATATATTATAAATATTTTACACTAGTTAAAGTTAGACTTCTAGATCTGGGAGAACTTTGCCACAGCTCATGGGAACAATTATTTGTTGCAATTCCTTGAGTGCTTTGGGTTCAAATTAACTTGCTTACTTCTCTTTCTTACTGCAAATTAATAAACTGGTTGAACTTTAAAAAAAAAAAAAAAAAAAAAAAAAAAGAAGGAAAAGAAAGAATAATAAAGCCACAACACTTTGTTAAAACCGCTAAGTTTCAGCTGGTATCACGTCAAAACCACTTGAAACATGAAACTAGAAATCTTCCTAGGTTGACTCAAAGACTATGTCTCTACTAGGAGTGCTTCACCAGGAAAGGAATACTGGTGCATAACGCTGGCAAAGGACTCCTGGTGTAGATGCAACTCCAGCAACAGATCTAATAATATTAAATGGGTCTAGGAAACCGAGCCAAGAGTTTTGCTGACAAGACTTGCATCCAGGTGAAGCTCTCCAAGAGTTCTAGCAATTGGTCAGGGGTAACACCTCTTCACACCCTGCACACACAAATTTCAAGTCTAGAAACGCCCCAAATTAGGTAGAGGTTGTTTTGAAACTCTTTTGAAAAATACAACCAGCTCTGAGTTTAGAAAAATTACAACATCGGTTTATTTTGTAGACTTCACAGTTTTGCTGCAAACTTCTGGCATGGCTGCAGTTAAACAACTCGTTTCAGTTTTCTAATCTGCGACACATGGTGGGTGCTTTATGATTTCTCTCAGCACAATGAAATCTGTCTCTCAGCATGCAATCATAAATGTTGCATACAACCCCCACAAGCAACCTTTGGAGATTTCTCCATAACCCAGTTCGTTTCTTGTAACCGTGGTCAGAACTGGGGCTGGAAGGAAACTGCCATGTGAGAAGATTGTATCATTATTCTGATAGAAAGGCCATTAAGTGTTGGCTGCTCCCCTCAACATGAGTGCAAAATAACAAGGCTGAATAAAAATGTTCATTCTATAATATGCTA
This sequence comes from Anabacerthia variegaticeps, assembly GCA_035583185.1. Classification (NCBI taxonomy): domain Eukaryota; kingdom Metazoa; phylum Chordata; class Aves; order Passeriformes; family Furnariidae; genus Anabacerthia; species Anabacerthia variegaticeps. The sequence goes on from JAWWEW010000112.1 coordinate 110,076,220, forward strand.
ATATGTACTGATGCAACACGGAGAAGGCAGAGCAACGTGGCAGTTAGAATTTCACCAGATTCCTACTCGGTTTACCTGGATTGACTATTTTAGATTTATGGCAAAAAGATATTAAAAGAAAGACATTTTCAGCTTCAAGCACTACTGGAAAAATCCACTTCCCACCTAGCTTTGCTTGGAAAACATCTCTCACCCTGTAACAGCCTCTTTGACTGCAGTTGAGACACAAATATCCATATGCAATTACTACCGTTGCCTGTGCAAGTCAAACCTATGGTTCTGTCTCTTACCTGTAATCTGACTCTGTCCTTGTGGATTAAAAGGACTTGGTGCAGAGTTCAGAGAGGGCCGTGGGCTCTGGGTCGGGACCCCTACTCTCATACTGGGATGAGGAATGCGCCCTAAATCACTGAGGCGTTCAGAGAACAAACTAGGTTTAGAGTCATCAAGCTTCTGTCTGTGCCCTGGAAACAGCAAATCATAAAATAAAAGCGTTAATAACAAGATTTAGTAATTTAACACACCCCAAAAAAAACCCCAAAATGGCCTCTAAGGACCTGTTATTAGATTTAATGGATTTACAGGTATCTCAGCTACCCCCAGTAACACAGAAACATTGTTGGGGGGTTGTGTTTTAGACATGGTTGTGCTGCTGAAAGCCTTATTGAGCACAACTGTGCCCATTCACATGTGGAACAGGTTGCAATTTGGATCAAAATAAGCACTTATCAGGACACCCACACAAGGTCTTTTTTTTCTTCTGTTTTGTTGGGGTTTTTTTGCTGCTTTAACTACACAAGGTAGTTAAAGGGGCAAACTTTCCCTTCCAAAAACAAGCCTCATAAGTACATAAAAGTTATCAAGTGGGACAATTATTCCATGCCTGGTTTATAATGTTGTGGATTTTTGCTAAGAAAATGCAAGATTTTCTTCTCCCCGCATGTTTTTTTTCTTTAACTCTGTCACAGTCAGTCATTAACTTTCACTCCGCTGGGATACTTTCCAGGAAGTCAATAGTCCCTGTCAGGTGAGAAGAGCAGTACCCAAGGAAAACCTTCAAACCTGCTGGCCAAGATGGGTCCTGCACACCCTGGCATGGTCAGCCTTCTTCATTGCTCCTATTGCTCTCCCCCAAAACAGGCCAATTGCCCCTGGCCATATTTGGAACGCTCATTTAGGGATGTTTTGGTATCAAAATGTAAAGGGAGAAAATGGCAAAAGCACCAGGATGCCATGAGTGGTACCACTCATGTTGTCATTGAGATGTTCCAAGGGTAAAGAATTTACTTCTCTAATGGTTTTATATTTGCTCCTAGGTTTAATTTCTTTCCAAAGGAGTTTTTTATGCTCCTTGCCCAACAGTGCCTTTGAATGTGAGGCACAGAAGGTGTTATTTCTATTATTTAACACACAGAGAAACAGGCATGCATAAAGATTAAGGACAGGACTAATTTTACTTAACTTCAGCCATTCATAAATCAGGCATCTAGTCTAAACTCTTCTAATGTAGACTTCCTCTTTGGTTAATGGAAAGAAATAGCTACTTCCAAAGGGCAATTCATCTCATTTGTCTCTGACACCCGTCTTAAAACAGCATGATTCACCTTCTGAATTTGCTTTCTCTTCCTTCTCTGATCAGAGAGGGAGCACACATGACTGGTTTAATTAGACACCCTCACCATTAGTCAACATTAAATGGAATGAAGCTTACCCTAAGTCACTAACCAAGGTCACACAAAAAGACTCTGACAGGGCTCAAACGGGGGGCCCAGACCCCCTGACTGAGACCCAGAACCACATCTGTCTCCATCCTGTGAGCAGTGCTGGGGCACAGGCACAGGCAAAAACTGGGTGTGGTATCTTAATGCTTTTAACAGTACGAAGGGTCTCTGGAAGGGTTTGGGCTTGAACCCTTCCAGGTGATCTGCAATGGTTTGAGATAATCCACGTTGTCCCTCAGCAGTGTGGACACAGCCATTTGTCTGGAGGCTGCAAGAGTCCAGCTTTGCTGACATGGGCAGATTGTCCCATCAGCCTCTGGGCCAGAGAACCACTTCCAGCAGTGGTTAATTTATTTTAGAAGCAGAAATTATGCCACTTAATCTTGAGACTGAACTATCAGACTACCACTGCTAAAAAACCAGATGACTTTTAATGGTAACTCTCACCATGGTACTGAGTACATGGGGTCACATCTTCTAACTCGGACCATGGTGCCCGTATGACATATAGGCAAAGTCATATCCAAACTAGATAAATCTGAACTGGATTCAGGGAAATCACCATTCTAGATGGAGGATTCAGGTTGCAAGATGAGGAGAAACTTGGTGGAATTTAACTTGGGAGAAATTTCTCCAGCAGTTAAAAAAAAAATAATTAGTTGACCCATTATTTGGTACTTTGAAGTATGATTTCTGTCCCCCAGGATGACTCAGTCTAAAAGCACCTTCTCCTGAAGGAGAAGGTACTGCTTCATATAAGAGCTGACATGGGTGGCTACTTCTCTCATCTGAAGGGATCAGTCACTTTAAAAGTGGAACAATTTTTAGTGGGCTTCTAAAACCTCCATAATGGCAGCTTAATTAACAAGATAACATCTAATCTATGGTCTTTAGCATTATATTCTCAGTCTGTTTAAATTACAACTTGTACAAGTTGGGTGCTGCTATATCTGAAGAAATGACTATCATATCTTCATGCAGTCAGTATTCTCTTGGGATTTCTCCATCTTCTTTTCCTCCACAACTTTTATGTATTTGCTTTTCCCCTTGCCAGTCATATTTTCCACTCTTGTTTTATCAAGGCATCCTCTTCCCTTCCTCTTTTGTCTTCTGCTGATCCCTAACCATGATTTGGCAAATTGAGCAACCCGGTCTAGTGGAAAGTGGACCCTGCCCATAGCAAAGGGTTTGGAACATGTTGATCTTTAAGGTTCCTTCCAGCCCAACCCATTCCATGATTCTATGAAATACAAGAGGGCTCAAAACAAGGTTGACATGATCAGCCCATCTCTGGTCTCACACACCAGGGCTGACTTTAGCTGGAAATTAATCCACCCTCAAAGTGAATTTTATTTTGTATTTTTGTAGAAAAATCCCACGCTATGTTCATACGGTGCCCTTTTCACTAAAGAAAGTCACTAAAGTCACTAAGAAAATGATGCACAAGCTGTTTTAACCATCTTCAGGTAACTTAATGGACACTACTACATAGGTCACCACCACACCTGCACCAACCCGTGACAGATAACCCCCAGCCTTGTTTCCATCATGCTCTGTTTGGCCATGCACAGCTTGGCCACAAAAGGGTTTATCTTTAAGTATGTGTATCATTTTTATAATGAACTAGGACTGTCACTGAAAGACAAATCTCAGCAGGATAGCAATACACTTTAGGGTAGGCAGGAGAAAAAAAAGGGGGGGGGGGGAAAGGAGAGGGGAAAAAAGAAATAAGAAGAAAGATCCCCACATCTGGTTGAACTGAAATGATCTAGAGATGTGTGGGTTTGGGTGTTGCCACCCTCCCCCCCCCAAAAAAAAAAAAAGTAGGGAAAAGAGAGCTCTGTGCACATCTGGAAGACCCCAGGCATCAATGGAACTGCAAGTCCCCAGAAAGCAGCAAGGGGCCGAAGGCAGACTTGCCTTCCCCTTCTGGACATTTAAAATTGAGGGTTGTAACACGGAGTCATGTTGTGACAAAGAGATCCACAGAAGGAGCCACAGTCCCCCAGTGAAATGTCCCAGGGAGACGAGATGACATTACAGCTTCGCACATCATGGGTTACTCTGCTTTGATAAAAGCTGAGACGTGCTCACACTGCAAGTAAGCAGGAAACTCAACAAAACCTTCATATTCAGGAGGTGCTCACAAAGGCGTGTGGGCAGCTTAAATATCCTGCCTTGATTCCTGTGCAGGGAAAAAAAAATCCTATTAAGTATGGAGGAGCCATGAGGTATCGGCTGAAAACACCCTACAAAGACCTTCTGAGTAGCACATAAGCAGCAGCAATGAAATATGTGATACATGTTTAAAACTCATTCCACAAGCTGCTTTTCATCTCTCATTGATATATGTGCCGTTGACAGAGAAATTCCTAATCCCAGGGGAGTGTGCTAAGAAAAGCTGTATTCCTCAGTCTGAGTGCTGAGGCGTAATTTTATTTCAGGAAAAAAGATTAGGGTAGCAAGTGTGGATAGCTGAGGGAGAATCCATGATCTGCTGCAGCAGCGGGTACATTAAAAAGCAATATAAACGCTGTGTGAAGAGTAGAATAAAATAATGCTGCAGTTACCCCAATGTCTGCAACACTGCATTTAGTGCCTGTTGCTCTGTTACAAAGATTAATTTGTAGAATGGATTTGGGGAAAAAAGGGACATAGGGAGCCTTGGATATGAAGTGTGGTCAAAAGATGGAGGCTGTCCCATGAGACTCTGAAAAAGGTTGGGACACAGTGGCCATGGGAACAGACCAGGTCACAGGCAAGGAGATGGGAAAGGGATAAAAAAAAATTGAGAGTTCATAGGCGAAAGCTAAACAAACTGTTGTGAGTTGTCTGCTGGCACAGTACAAAACGCTGGATATCAGAAATCCATTATTCACTCCAAAATGACATGACATATTCCAATCTTTCGCCACTGCTCAGATATTTCAAGCCAAACACTAACCTAAGCATTAGTTTCCTGAGACAGAAGCATTGTCATTAATCCCCTCCAGTGCTGATTTTGGCCATTTTACATGAATCAAACCAGAAAACTGTTCTGAGAGAGTGCCATAAGGTCAGTGCAAACTGCAGCCAGCCAGACAGTGCCTGTGCTGCACCTTCTGCTCGCCAGCCCAGGACGGCCTCAGAGCATGTTCACATGGCCCATGGAAGCTGATGTTCAATTATCACATCCCAGGCATGGCAGAAGATGTGAGGAGGTTCCTTCTCCAGCTTAATCATTTCAGTTTAAACTAAGCGAAGGAATGTCTCCCAGATCAAAGCAAGGCAATCTCGAGTCTGCTGGATGTGGTAACTGGAGAGGGACGTGAGCTCGTCTCTCATCCCTGAACTTCCACTGCTCTGCTGGAGAAGGCAAGATGTGAGTCGGGCCACGGAAGAGGCTGACTTGCAGAATGTAAATGTGGTGTTGATGCTTGAAGATTTTTACCTCCTCGGGGAGGAGGGGTGTGCGTTTTTGTCTTTCAACTTGTGGGTGTGGAACTGAAAACTAATCAGATTATGCTACACGTGGCCTTGCCAGATGCTGACACTCAGGGACTCCCTTTCTTTGTACCCTGTACACCACCCACCAGCTTTTTTGTGTGGGTTTCTTTTTTTTTTTTTTTTTCTGGTACCAAGGAGATCTGGTTACCAGATTTTCAGCAGATGCTTTTATCACTCTCCAGTGGGTTAGCTATTTTCAGTCATCACCCAGTTCTAACTTTTTTTTGCTTTTGCCTTAACAAGGAGAAGTGTCATGGGAGTCAGGTGTCTTCATAAGAGAGTCAAGGGAAGGCAGAAAGGTCATGAAAGTAAAAACCTGCTGGAGACACGTTTTCTGGGACATGCCAAACAGAATGGGGGGTGATGTCCCAACGTAAAATACCACCATGGCTTCTGTTTGCTCTGTGTCACGAGCGCGCTCTGCACCATGGAGTGACTAGGAAAGGGCAAATAAAAATTCTTTGGACTCTAGGGCCAGTAACCAAGGCTTTCTATGGCTGTGGATTCAGTGGAACCCAATGGAAAAGGGACATTCCTTCAGACTAAAGGATGGCAGGAGGAAGAAGAATCACTTAGTTCATGACCTATGAATTTGTAGCCTGTACACCCCAGCCTTTCCTTGACCTCAAGAGAAGCACAACAGAGACCAAGAAGCCAAGTTTTGATTATTCCCAATGTTCACTAAAGGTGACATGCTTTAGAAAGGTAAAGAATGGGTACATGTTTTCCTACTAACATTACATGTCCTTGAGACAAGCACTCTGATTGTGTCTCTTCTAACACTGGCACAATAGTGACATACTTCTGTGTACACATTGTAGAAGACAATTTCACACCACAAAAAAAGATAAGCTATATGTTCTCTGGATTCCATCACAAATTCTCCTTAAATTTTCTTTGGATGTCTGCCTGCGTTTCACCCTATTTGGTCCAATGTAACTGGAAGGTGCCAATATAGGCTTGACTGAATTCAGCTACAGGCTGGTAAAGCTGAAGTCAAGGGACCCACATTTCTGCCACAGGAAAGGAGCTGAGACCTGAGCCTAAGGCTTCCTAACAGCTGTTGTGCAGGGACTGAATAATGCTGAGCATTCAGCATGAAGCAAAAATACTCATTGTTCTGTTACAAATTTTAGACAGTACTTCACCGCAGCAAGATGTCACTCCAAAGCAGTGTCAATCTAGGCACTGAAGGTAAAAATAAGAGAGCCATAAACCAGAAGACTCACATCAGCTCTTTGCAAGGGAAAAAACCTCTGAAGCAAGTCACGAGGGTCCCTGTTGTGCCCCTTGTCTTGTGACAAGTTGTCATCCAGGGCTGGCTTCTCCCCACCCAGTCCTACCGACTGCACCCAATCCAAAGTTCATGGAAAAAAACCCAAAACACAAGAGCCAAAAATTTTTACCCAGGAAAAGGGAAAGCTTGGAACCCTTCCAGTCTCTTGGGTAAAGACACAATTATGAGAAGAAAAATATAATCCACCCAAGAGACATAATTACATAATTAGGCCATAGGCTGTGCATAGGAAAGGTTCTTATAGTTCATAAAACAAGGAGCTACATAGGTGCAGTAACTGCAGTTAATTCACTCAATGAAAAAAAAACGAGAAAAAAAAGTTTGTTTTTTTAAGTAGCTGAGGGCACCAGTTTGCATTAGACGGGGGAGCTTATTCTGTACACAGAGCCCTGTTAGTGCCACCAGGAGTCATTCAGGCGCAGGCAGAAAACAAGCCCCTGTCTCTTTTTGTTCTTAAAAAAGACTGGGTTTTTTTTTACCCAAAGCAGCTAAGCCCTGCACCTGAAACTATTGCAGAAACATAAATACAGAGAGGGGGAATGTACACTGTGGAAGTGCTCCACTCCTGTAAAACAGATCTAAGGTGAATCCATTTGCCAAAATCCCACTGAGTTCCTCCTCCCTAGCCCCTGCTCTCCTGAAGGTCTGAAGAGCTCCAAAAGGGTCAGATCCAGCTCCCACGGAGCACCTCTGGTGTTGAGGGTCATCCCCACATGGACTTTCTGGGAGCAAAGGAAATGTCATCTCGGCTCACCTCCTGCCCAGCACAGGACCAAAAGCTTCCAGAAGGTCCAAGGGAGGAAGGGGCAGGAAGGGTGAGAAGAAATGATCCCATGGGGGTGTAACTTGTGTCCCTTCATGCCCTGCGTCCCTTCATGCCCGTGGGAATGACTCTAAAGCTTTTGAGGATATAAAGTGCTATCAGTGCTTTTCAAAATTCATCCGGGGGCTGTGAAGAGCACACGTCCAGCTTAAAGACAGACTCAGAGGTCGGGGTTTTTCAGCAATCTGCAACAGCTGCAAAGCAGCCTCTTGCTCCCAAGACTTCTCTAAGTAGAGGTGAAAAATGCCTCCTTGGAGAGGGCTCCAGGCTGCTCCTCCAGCAGCCAAGGCACGGATGGGGGTGTGGCAGGGGCTGAGCTGGCCAGGAACTCTGCGCGAGGAAAGGTGTGTGTTAAAGCAGGAAAAGTGGAAGAGGTAGCGAATGAAACCAAAACGCTGCTTTGAGAAAAAGGACAATCAGAGCAGGAAGGAGATCGAGTGGGACTGCTTTTACACTGGCTCCCTCACACCCTTCAACTCATCTCAGAGTTGCAGGATTCACGCTGCCCTCCTCTCTGCCCCTCTGCTCCAGGTGAATCAACCAGGTCTCCCCGTGCTGCAGTGATGGGGTTTTTTATGTCTCTTTTCTTTTTGAAAAACTTTTGAATTCTGACTTGGATTTTGAAGCTTGTTCTGCAAAGCTGAGCAACACCCCATAGGAAGATCAGCCCAAACCAGATGGATTTGAGAGGGACCAGGTGGGACCCCTTTGCTCAATGATGCTCTGCCTTCACCTTTGTCCATCCTTCATGAACATAAAGGAATCTGTGTTCACGTGTGCCAGGAAACCAGCTAAACATTGCGGGCTTCGCGGCTTGGAGACATTAAAGACAACTCACATAAACAGAGACTGTCACGCAAGTCTCGGTCCCTGCCTTAATTCCCTTTGCATGCCGGTATCTGTTACACTCACTCCCTTCTCCCCCTGCTTTTTTTAGCAGAAGGGGGAAGAGCGAGAGCAAGGGCTGTCCCGAAAAGTCCCAGAGCTCTTCATTCTGATTTATCATCCCCATGAACCCAGAGACATCTTTGAGGAATAAGTTTTTATCCAAAAAAAAAAAAAAACCAACCCAAAAAAGGTGGCTATCCCATGAAGATCCCGCCAAATTCTGCGACCGGCTGCAAAGATCACAGTGATGAAGGGGGTAAGAAGGGGGGGAGAGAGAAGAAACTCTCCTTGCCCTGGCTTCCCTCCAGCTGGCAGCAGGGGATGGTTTTCTTACCGCTTGCGAAACCTGATTACTTTAAAAGAATGAGAAAGGGAGGGGGGGATGATGTAAACACAGCCATTAAACCAGACTTAAGGCGCTCAGTTTAAATCTAGAGTAGAGCTCTCAGATGCTGCGCTGCTCTCTGGACATCAATAGGTGCATTCTCATTTTTGGTTTTGTTTTACACCCCCAAACCCAGGAGCGCATTGCCGGCTGAACGCTGCGGTTACAAGGGGAATTCAGGCATGGAAGACACAACAGTGAAGCAATAATAGATGGATGTGTGCATGTTTGCACTCTATCTTTCAACAGATTGTTTTGCTGCGTTGGAAGACTACTGTGTTTATATCCATGCAGCAGGTTTTAAGCAGACTGTTTAAACTTGAATAAAGCGGGACGTTTCTAAAATAACCTTCCTAATACAATTCAGATGCCTAAAGAAACCTGAAAACGTGGGTAAAAAAAATAAAAAAGATGCCATTTCAATCTACACTGGCGGGGTAACATGATCTAAACTCTGAGAGAAAACAGTCTTTACAAGTTCAGCTTGAAGGATTATCTTGTGTATCAGCACCCTCTGTGGCAGAGAAGCATTTATCCACGTATCCACCCATGTTAATGCTGTTGCACAATTTACTACAGCCGTGATAGACAGATAATTGCTTTATCCACCCAAGTGTAATAAACGGAGTCTACAATGTTAATCCTTGTATTCTTACTGCCGGTGAATGCCAAGTAAGGCAGAGACACACACTGAAAACCCTGCCTTCTCCTTCCAAAACTACTGCAGTTTGCTCACCCTCGGACCTGCTAAAGTGTTCTTATTGCATTCCACTCCCCTGCTTGCAGCGCCAAGTATTTTGAGTAGTATCAAGTTATTGTTATATAAAGGGCACCTACACTCAGGCTATATGGAGGCAGAAGCCAGGATGTAGCAGCCTTTAGGAAAAAATCCCAAAAAAAACCCCCAAAACAGCCACCCTCAAACATCTTTTCCTACTCAATAAGTAAAACAAGCCAAGTATTTTCTGTTCCTGGGCATAGCACAGAAAGTAATTACCTGTCCTTCTAAAACTGGACATCTATTCAGTTTGTGTGGAGTCTGTCTGACTGTTGAAAAATGTCATTTAGCTGCTGGCCCATCAGTGTTTTCCACAAAAATCTATAAAGATTTTTTATTTTGAATGTCAAAAACAGGCGTATGCTTTAAAAGGTTTACAAATTCCTGGCGGCTCCATGAGCTTAGGTTTGTGGCATCAGATTTGTAATGACAGTTTGATGGATGTTTCCCTTTCTTCCTCCTGAAAGGTATAAAGAATCGGTGGTTTCCCAGTAAAAATTACATTTAACACTATTCTCTGCTCCTAGTTTACACTCAAGTGTGTAAAAAGTCTGGTGCTGCTGGCAACGAGCAGGTTTTTGGGGCAACTTTCACAGTGCAGAAGGGATTCAGCTTTCTGTGTACTCAGAGCACTTGCACAAGCACCTACACGATGTGCAAGTTCTGAAGAAGGACAGCCTTAAGCGGCACCTGAAAGCTGCAGCTGGGCTTAGGAGAAGAAACACTGGGCTGAGGATGCTGCCAACAACCCTGGCGGTGAGTCGTAGTTTTTAACCCCATGTTATGCCCCATCTCTCCCTGCCAACGCCAGCAGGGGCATTTCTGGCTCAGGTGGAAGCTGAGATGGATTAACCTCTTGCTTTCAGGTCTTTTGAGGGAAAGAAAAAAGGGTAGATTTAGATTAGATATAAGGAAGAAATTCTTCACTGTGAAGCCCTGGCACAGGTTGGGCAGGGAAGCTGTGGCTGCCCCGTCCCTGGAAGTGTCCAAGGCCAGCCTGGATGGGGCTTTCAGCAACTTGGTCTAGTAGAAGGTGTCTCTGCCCATGACAGCGGGTTAGAAATAGATGGCCTTTAAGGTCCCTTTTAACTCAAACCACTCTGTGATTCTATGATTTGAAAGCTAAAACACACCCATAGGAGATGAATGGATGGGGGTTCAGTGTTACAAGGTTGCCTGATGACTATAAGTAGTGATACTGAAATGGAAGGTATTATCTGCATCTTCAGCCAATTACCAGTTAATATTTTCTTTAATTACTTGGATGATACAATACAGAACATGATTATAAAGTGTTGAGATGACCTCCAGTAGGGAAGAGTCTTCCAGACTTGGAGAAAGGGTCAGAATTCAGAACAATATTAGCAAATAAGAGAAATTATATTTAACATGTCATCAGTAAAATGACATGCAGTAAAAGTTAAGTGCATTGTATTACCCTTCAGAGCAAGAAATCAAATGCACCACAATGACAAACCTATTAGCCAGCAGACTGCAAAGGAAGATCTGGGGGTGGCTGGGAGCTGCAAGTTGACTGTGAGTCAAAAATGGGATTCTGTTTTTTTGCTTTAAAAAAAAAAAAGAAGTAAATGCATTTCTGGGAAAGATTAATAGTCATGTTTCATAGAAGACATAGAAGGTAACTATTACACACTGCTCAGAAGTGGTGAGACATTAGCTGGACTGCTTTATCCAGCGTGGGACAACACCCTGTAAGAAAGATACAGACTTAGGAGAGAGAATCCAGAGAAGGGCAACAGGAGCGATAACAGATTTAGAAAGCATGAGCAACATGGAAAAGTTGAAGGAAATACAGTTGTTTAGTCTAGAGAAGAGACGAGCAGGAAAGGACATGATAAGAGTAAAATGTTTTCTACAGAAAATGGTAATCGATTGATCTCTGTGTCAGCTGAGAACAGCACAAGAGAAAGCTGCTTTCAGCCGAGGTAGGGGAGATTTAAGAGATTAATGTACGGTTAGCAAACTCCTTTTTAAGTATCAAAGAATCACAAAACCCAGACTTGGTAAGTAAGTGGAAAGCTCAGTACCGGAGGATTTAAAAATTTGGACAGATGTCAGTGATGATCTAAGTATATCTAATACTTCCTCTGAGGAGAAATGGACCAGGTCGCCTGAGGTTTCTTTTAGCCCTACTGTTCTGGGGCTGAGTGACTGTCTGTGCATGGGTAAGTCACGTACACAGGATTTGGAACATGAGTCCAGGCGGTCAGGCAGCTCCTGCTGGAACTGAGGGCCTGGTGCTGCAAAGAGCTCAGCACCTCCAGCTGCCAGGAAAGGGCATAGCACAACACTGGTTGTGTCTGCTCAGCTAGTCCTGACCATGAGGAACCCGAGCTGCAAATGCTGGTCTTAACCCCTCTGTGCCAGTTTCCTACAGCTCTACCCTCAGAATAATGGTAATGTCTTTGCCTCACAGTGGATATTACAAGATTGATTTCGCACTTATTTTAGTGAGCAGGACTCTTGCGTTTTCACTAGTTTTTTGAGGGAGATGCAACAAAGTAAAACTAGAATTTCACACCCAATGCTTGTGGTTATTCCTGCAACCCCCAGTGAAGGTCCAGATCCTACTCCATGGTTGGTTTTGGTTGTTTCTTTCTTATCTGTGTGTCTGCTGGCTAGTCAAAGGGAGATGTTACCAAGCAGAAGAGACCTGGCCATCCTCTTCTGTTAAAACCTGTGTGCTCCTCTCCATGCCAGTGTGAAGACATCAAAATGACAAACTTCTTTGGGGGAAAAAAGCCACACACTAAGCCTGGAAGCAAATGTTTTGGACAACCTACATCATCTGTGAGAGTGTAGGGAACTCCTCAATGCAGTAGACTATAAAATCTTGGGATTTTCCAACCAGACAGCCTCATTATTCACATTATTTCCTCTTGGAAGTGCTTCATTTGTAACTATCTCCACTGGACTTTTTTCATTTGGTGGAAAAGAATACACAAACCCAAATCCCATCCTTGCTACAGAAACTCCAGTCCTGCATTCATCTCACATCAACCCCCCAAGCCCTAAAAATGGCTACTCCTACGCCAGACAGGCTGTTTAGCAGCATCATGCCCAAAACTCATGAGTTGCACATTGTTGGCCAAAGTTCTAATGGGCTCTGCAGGTCATTAATTTAGTGCCTAAACCAGGTGTTTAACCTGTCAGGGGTGATGTCTCCTCTGAAAGCCCCAGGGGGGACAGAGAGGGAGGAGCTGAGTGACACAACTTCCCTTGGCTTCCAGAAATGTAGTCTTTCTGTGAAGGGCTCTGCCAGGGGACTGACCCAACAGTTGTTAAAGTTTGTTTAGTAACAGGGAGCTTCCCATGAACTTAAAAACAGTAGGAAAACAGAGTCCTGGAGAATAAATCTCACCCCCTGCCCCCGTTGCCTGCGCGTTTGGCTACCAGAAGGTAACAAATCCCCAGGAATGCGGGCAGTGGGGGGATGCTCCTGTGAGACAGAGCTGGAGGGTGGCCAACACAAGCAGAGGGTGATGCCACTAAGGGAGCAATGCTGATGAACACCAGGGAAAGCCTGGGAAAGGCTGGAGCTACTGCAGGCAAGACAGCTGTGGCTGCTTCTGCAGGTTCCTCTTCAGGAGCTCATGCCACAGAAACCCCAAATGCCTCTTCTACTGCTTCCAGATATATCAGATTTAAAAAGAGGTGGGCTTCTCCTCATAGCATGGCAGAGGAGATCATCCCAAGAAGGACCTGCTTTTTATTTATGAACTCATAAGTCTGCTTTGCCCACACACCAGGGGAACTCAGAGGGCAGTAACTTTAGGTCACTGGACAGGACACAGCATATGAGACAAGGAAATCTCTGTCTTATCACCAGGTCCCTGACCTGCCCAATCCTCCCTCAGCTTGATTTTTTAAAGTAAATTATAGCTCACAGGCTTTACTTTGACCCTGCTGTAACTACTCCATTATTTCACTGATAAACAGGATTCCACTCGGGCATGACTGAAGAGGAACTTTATACAAGGGCCTGGAGTGATAAGACAAGCAGGAAGGGCTTTAAACTGAGAGACAGGAGATTTGGATTATATTTCAGGAAGAAATTCTTCACTGGAAGTGTGCAAGACACAGGAACAGGTTACCCAGAGAAGCTGTGGATGCCCCATCCCTGGAAGTGTTCAAGGCCAGGCTGGATGGGGCTCTGAGCAACCTGGGATAGTGGAAAGTGGCCCTGCCCATGGCAGGGGGTTGGAATGAAATGATCTTTAAGGTCCCTTCCAACCCAAACCACTCTGTGATTCTATGAGACTGATAGTGCAATCCTTTGGAAAAGGGGAAATCCAAGAAACAGAAGCTGTAAATGTCTAGTCACAAAACCCACACATTGTTCAAATAGGCAGCTGTGCAGTTGACAGCTTTCAAAGATGTACACAAGCACATACATACAGCCATATACGTGCATACGTATGTATATATA